>JAOTQP010001009.1:1659484-1671375 GCA_026413545.1 Cichladusa arquata
GCCCAGCCCAGCCCAGCCCAGCCCGGCCCAGCTCATCTCAGCCCAGCCCAGCTAGCCTAGCCAGGATGTGCCCAGGGCTCCTGGGCTGGTGGAGCTCAGCTCCAGCCCAGCACTGACAGGAACAGGATCTGCTCCCCACATCTCCTCTGCCTCTCTGCCAAAGGCTGGGCACACACCCTTGGAACCAGCTGGGGGCCCACAGAGCCCCCATGGACCAGTTCTGATCATGGATTATGCAGAATTATACAGAATATGGTGTCAAACAGTGGTCAGGGGTGCAGCTGGGAGCAGAGGGAGTGAGGAAAGGAGGGGGAGAGATTCCTCTTTAGGCAGCACTGAGCTCTTAGTTTGCCACTGATTCCCTCCTAGCAGCCCAGCAGCTCCACGAGGACTGATTGAGCAGTAATTGGGATCCACACTCCTCCACCCAGCCAAGACACCTCCATGAAGGCCTCTCTGAGCTGTTGGCTCTTCCTGGGACCTCAGCAGGACTCAGCAGGATGGAGGAGCTCCTCTCTGCTCTGTTTCCTCCAGGGTGCAAGGACTGTCCTGGCCCTGCTCCTCAGTCCTGTCCTGAGCAATCACAGGGTGGTTTGGGTAGGCAGGAACCTTTAAAGACCATTTATTTTCAACCTCCTGCAGTGGTCATCAGGCAGGCTCATCTTCAACAAAACCAGATTGCTCCAACCTTTGTCTGACCTGGCCTTGGGCACTTCCAGGGATGGGGCAGGCACAGCTGCTCTGGGCACCCTGTGCCAGGGCCTCCCCACCCTTATTTTCTCTTTATATCTAGTCTGAATGTATTCTCTTTTAGTTTCAACCCATCACTCCATCACAGCAGCCTCTGCTGAGAGATGCAGCTCTGCTTCCTCCTCATTTTGGGTCTTCATCCCAGGATCAGAGAATGCTTTGGGCTGAAGGGGGCTTTGAAGATGATCGAGTTCCAAGCCCATGCTGTGGGCAGGGACCTGCCTCAGTGTCAGACAGCATCACCACCCTCCCTTCCTGGCTGGCCCAGCACAGGCCATTGTCCTTTTAAAAGGGAAGTGACACCACCATGGCACCGAGGAACTCCTGATCCCTCCATCCCCTGTCCTGCCTTGCTGCACAGGGACCTGCCACTGCCAGAGCGGGCTGCAAACCCAGGATTTCAGTTTCTGACAGTTCAGGTTGGAACCCCTGTGGTGTGTGCAGGTGGGGCTGGTCACAGCCCATGGCACCCCTCACTCAGAGCCTGGAGAACACGTGTACACCTGAGCCTGGGACCTCAGCTCCTCTGCACGCTCCTGATGCCTCTCCTGCCATCCCTGCCCACCTCACCTGAGGGCCTGGGACACCTCAGTGTCCCTGCCCTGGCTGAGCTGCTCCCCACGGCACAAACAGAACCTGGGCCACTTCCCACCCCACTGGGGGCTGTGGCTCCAGCCCTGACCTGGATCTCCAGCCAAAGCTGCACCAGGAAATCCCCACTTGGGTGCTGTCAGGGCTTTTCCCAAGGAATCTCATTGTGTTCCCTTCTGCCTTTCATCTTCCCCAGGGCTGCATGTTTCTGATCCATGACATGTCCCCTGCTTTCATTTTCGCCACCTTTGTAATTTGATTTTTTCTTTTGATCTGTTTCACAATTTCCCCAATTTTCTGTTTAGATTTTGAAATTTGGCTCCTGCCCAGCAGCAACACTGTGCAAAAGCAGATTCCTCGGGAAAATCACAGGAACAGAATGTGCACGTAACGAGACTTCTCCTGAAAAATTCCCCAGACAGCAAGAATTTGCAGCTTAGGGACTTCCCCAGCCCAAGGTAGTGTTGATGGCTTTAGTAACAGTGGGGGTTTTTCCATAAATCAATAAATCTACATGGTTTCTCCTTAAACTGCATGTGAACACTTGGCTTGGTGTCACCTGCAGTCCCAGAGCTGCTGGTGACAATGTCCTGGCTGTGTGAGGGACGGCATCCAGTGGGGGGCTTATTTAAAATGCCATTTAATGGCTTAATTTGCTGTCACAAGAATTGTAAGTTCCTGTGCACGCTCTATCAGAGAGCTCTGGACAAGCTCTGCTGTTCCTGCATCCATTGTCTCATCCAAACTGAGGGATCCCAACCTGCAGCTCCTTCTCCAGATCTCTGATCCTGTTTCTTTGGGTCCCCACCCCTCTCCCTGCTCCATGGCTGAGGTGGGAGCTGGGACAGGGACCTGGATCTCCATTAAAGCACCATGAAACCAGGCTGCTCATAGGCAGCAGCAGCTGCTCCTTGCCATTCCCCCTGGGATGAGTGAGGAAAACCCCACACCAGGTATGGGGTCACTGAGTGCTGGTGGAGCTGCAGAGCAAGGCTTGGGTGGAGAAGCAGCAGTGTTCCAGAACATTCCCTGCAGTGAGCTGAGGGTTGGTTCCCTCCCCAGCACCATTGTCACAGGATAATGCAGCACAGTGGGGCAGGGGAGGAGGGATCTGCCTTGTGTGTGGGGTGGGAACGTTGACATCTGAGCTAATTCAGCATCTCCTTATGGACAATGAGTTTCCAACACACAACAAGTGCTTAGGTAAGCACAGCCTTCCATAAACACATCATCTCAAACCTCCTGGGGGGTCATCAAACAGAACAGGACATCAGGAGACCAAAATAGGAAAAGGAGAGGGAATTTCTGCCACTGTGCTCTCCTCATTGCCAGTGAAGACCCGGGAGAGCCAGGGCAGGAGCTGGGAACTGCAGGGAGGGGAACCTGGTCCTGAGTGATGGAATGGCTGAAGAGGGGCTGGGGTCTCTCAAAAGGATGAATGCAATCCTTCCTTGGGCTGGTGGCAATTCCTGGCAGCCATGGGAAGGATCTTGGGGCACACTCAGGGCACCCCACGCCCTGGGGCAGCCCAGGTGGGTGTCACACTGCTGGGAGAGGGAGTGAACTCAGCAGAAGCAAGAGGAGCATGTGCTGGCCAAAGGTGCCTCAGGAGAGGTCTCTGGGGACAGGCAATGCCAAGGGACACTCAGAGGGTGTTGGGATATCAGGGAATCCCTCAGGCCTCGCTCCATTTTTGGTTTTTGTTGCTCTGGAGGTTCTGTGTGGTGCCTGTGAAGCCTGGGCAGTGCTGCTGGCAGTGCAGGAAGGAGATTATGAATTACTGCAGAAGATATGACCTGTCCCTTGGGATGGACAAACTTCTACAAGCGTGACAGAAATGTGAAATTTTGCTTCACTCTTGGGGATGGGACCCTTCAGCTCTGTGCTCCACAGAAGCCAAAAGGAAACTGAACCAGAGGGGAGGGCTGGATGGTGCTGTCACCTCTCTGTCACCTCTCTGTCACCTCCTCCTCTCTGGGTCTCGTGGGCAGTCCCTGACAAAGGGGCTTGAAACCCTTTTCTGCCCATCCCAAAGCTTTCTTCTCCTGAGAAGGGAAGGGCTTTTGTTTTGTGTACAAAGCCTGGTGCCTCCATGGGGTCCTGGACACCTTCTCTGGAGTGTGGGACCTGCTCTGTGAGCAGGACAGGGCTGCATGGAACAATTTACACTCAGATGAGGAGAGGGGTGGGCTTTGCAAAGCCCTTGCTGGGAAAATGTGAGTATTATGCCCAATACATTTAATCAATACCTGAGTATCAGAAATTCCTGTGAAGTCAAATCCAGCATAAAGGAAACATTAAGTGGGAATTCTTTTTTGGGTTTGCATGAATCCCTCAAAATGCCTTTTCTCCAAAATCTCACAATATTTGGCTCTTTCTGGTAAATCAAATGAAGCCAGGTGGCAACTGAAATTGGATTAAAGTGTCCTTGGAAACACCTGAGATAAAACCCCAGTGTAACCTGTAGGTGTGAGATCAGTGCTGATACAGGTACCTGCCCAGATGAGCAGAGCAACAAACAGCTCAGAAACTGTCTGCTTTAGAGAAAGCAGGGCCATTGTGCCTTGAGAAATGCCCCTAAACCTGCTGCCAAACCAGCACAGATCAAATCAGCTCTGAAATAAAATAACTGAGCTGGAGAGGCATCTGCAATGGCAAGCCCTGGAGCACCACCCCAGGAACTGGGGTACAGGAACTTGTCAGGACAGAAGACAACTGTTCTTTCTCCAGGCTCTCACAGGTTCCACTGGCTTGGAGCTCCATGCAAAGCCTGAGCCCTGCCCTTGCACTGTGCAGTGGGCAGTGGGAGCAGCCCCACTCATTCAGGGGGACCCCCTCTTGCTGCCTTCCTATTTTCAGAGTTTTCCTCTCCCCTGATGAATTGCAGCCTTGTTCTCCAGCATCCTCAGCACACCTGAGCTCAGCCCTGCCTCTGGCAAAGCCTTTTCCCTTCTGCTGCTGGAACCAGGTCCTGAGGCAGCACAGAGCCACCACATTCCTGCTCCTGGCCTTGCTTCATGCCCAGCTCCACCACCTTGTCCTCCTCCAGCTCTGGCTGCTGTCTCTCCTGACATCTTCTTTCCTTCAGATACCAGCTCCTCTTCATCCTCCTCCTGACCCAGCTCTTCCCTGGCCACTCAGGCTCCTGAGGGTCACTGGATTTTCCCCAAGAGCAGCTCCAGGGCTGTGCTCCCCCTCCTTGCACACCCCCTCCCACACTGGGCTGTCTCACAGCTCGTGCCAGGCAGGAACTGGGGACAGGCCAAGAACCCAGGAAGGAAGAGAGCTCTGGGGACAAGAAGAGCACTCACCTTGTCCCACAGGTTGTCACCTGGGCATCTCCTGCTCACTCATCTCCAGCTGTGCTGCCATGGTGAGAGCAGAAGGCACAGCCAGGGCTGTCCTTCCCTAGCCCAGCACCTTTCCCAGGCTGCCCTTGCTGGCAGAAGGACCAGGACCAAGAGGGGCAGGTCACAGACCCCTCCATGGCCTGTTCTGCTGGAGCAGACATTGCTTCAGCTGGGCTGGGATGGGCACAGCCAGCCCCAGCCAGTGTGGCTGCTCCTCCATCCGCCCCCAGACACTTCCACACTCTTTGGAATTCCCTCCCTCACCCCAGCCAGAAGGAAAAATGTGTCCTATTGCATTTGAGGCTATAGGAGAGCAGCAAAAAGGATAATGCAACATAGCTCCTCGTGCAATGGAGAAGGGAAAGAGAGCTTTATTTAAAGAAACTCTACACATATATAGGGTAGTACGTGCAAAACAAAACAGAAAAGACTCATTGGTGCAAGAAGGCAACACCTCTCTGAAAACATGCTTTCTGCAAAATATCACAAGACACTCACAAGGCTCTCAGCATCCTGCAGGTGCATAATCATTGTTACAAATTCTTGTCCTTATGCAGGCTGAGAAAGGCAAGGATTCAAGGCTGTTTTTCCCTGGTTCCCAGCAGTATCCAACAACAGTGTCCTGCCAACCTAACTCTTCAAATAGAAACAGATGCTGCCAGAGGTGTGAAAGTGTGCCCTCCAAACCCTATGGGCAGGCACCTTGCTCACATCAGAGACTCCCAGGAGGCACCACAGAGGTGTCTGAGCTCTCTGCCCAGCACCACTGAGCTGCCTCCCTTGGCAGCCTCCTGTGAGCTGCTCTGTGCTCAGAATTCCCTGTCAGGATGGAAGGGTTCAAACATCAGCACAGGATTGTCCTTTCAGCCCTTCATCAGCTGGGTCCTGGCCTTGCTCCCATCCTCTCAGCTCTGGGGGAGCTGCACTGTCCTCTGGGGTCCAGGACTCTTTCCTTCCTCTGCAAGGCTTCTCCTGGGAATCTGTCCACATGAATTGGGCAGAGCAGAATTGGACTTCCAAGAATTTCCAGAACTACTGGAAGTCCCTCACTGCCACAGCTTTGCCCAGAGCCAGCTCCCCTCCCATTCCCTCTGGCAGAGGTGCTCTGGGAGCTCTGCCCTGCCCAGGCAGGACAGGGTGAGCACATCCAGCAGGTCCCTGACACACTGAGGTGCTGAGCACCCAGGAGGGGCTTGAGGGGGTCACAGCTTCTCCAGAGTCTGAGAAAAGGGGCCTGGGCAGCTCTAGACCCAAAGGGAGCACCAGAGCACACAGATCTGGAGAGCAGAGCTGCAGAGGCTGTGCTGTGACCTTCCTTGCCAAAGACATCAGGGCCTGGATGTGACACTGGTATTCTCCACGTGGTTCCACTCTCAGGGGCTGCTCTCCTCCTGAGCTGCTCCCAGGATCTGCCTGGGGAATCTTGGCACTGTGCTTGAAAAAACTCACAGATGTACAAATGCATTCCCTGAGGTGCTCTCAGAAAATGCTGATGTCCAGAATTCCTTGATGCTCAGGCTTGTGTCCTCTGCATAATGTTGTGGTGAAGCAAGAAGTGAGTAAAAAAATGAGAGGATTATCAAAAGTAACCCCCTGTCTCAGTCATTCCTGTACAATTCACTGGGAAATGTGGATGTTTCATCCCTGGAATGTCCAAGGCCAGGTTGGACAGGGCTTGGGACAGCCTGGTCTAGTGCAAGGTGTCCCTGCCCATGGCAGGAGAGTGAATGAGGTGGGCTGTAAGGTCCCTTCCAGCCCAAGCTATTCTGTTTATTTGAAAAATAGCATAAAAAATGTTTCTTATGCAAACATCCCTGAACAGGGGTGACAAAATCAGCAAATCTCTGTCTCACCTGATGAGCCCTGCCAGGAGCAGGGAAGGAGAAGAATTTTCAGAGGGGCATGGAAATGGAACTTTGCTGCTCCTTGAATATTTGGGCAACAAGGCTGAGGTGAGGCTGCAGCTGAGCAGTTCATGGGGAGCAGGAGGGTTCTGGGGCAGTCCTGGGTTTTGGGGAGCTCTGAAAGGCTGAAACAGTTCCACTGCCCTTCTTCACCCCGTTTTTCATGGTATCTGCTCCTCCCATCTCACCTCCTTCATGAAGCCACAGATTTTGTGACACTCAGCCATGCTTCCCTTCCCAAACCACAGCCCTGCTCCTCCTCTGTGCCACCAGGGCTGGGGCACAGCCCAGCTCAGGACAGAGCACAGGAGAGGGCAGGGCTTCCTCTTCCCACTGTAGCAGGACTGGGGTGAGATGGTGACTGCTCATGTTGTCCTGCTTGCCTCGATCCCTCTCCTAAAATCACCAGTCCTTGACAGCTCCTCTGTGCCAGCCAGGCAGGGACAGGGCTGAGGGATGCTCTGCCCGGGGGAGGTGCCAGAAAGGAAACAAAAAGGACGAGCCCAGGTGCAGAGTGGAGATCAGCACTGGTCCCAGCAGCAGGGAACAGCTCTTTACCCTCCGCATCCCGAGGCACACGAGGATCCTGCTGGGATTCTTTGTCTCTAGCTCAGCCTCACACACAGCTCTGTGCTCTTTGCAACGCCCCTCCCAGGTGCCCGGGGTCTGGAGGAGGCTGGGACGTGCAGCAGGGCACCCCCAGCTCGGCACAGAGCCCTTCTCATCCATTTTCTGAGGGGTGGTTTCATGTCCAAACCCTCCACACGTGTGGTTTCACAGTCCTGGCATTTTGTGGGAGAGTTTTCAGAGGGCAGGCATTGCATCTTTATCCCAATGGCCACTCTTGGGCTTTGGAAATTTGCTTCTGAGTTCCTCTGTGAAGGTTTGTGTAATTGCACTTGGAAGGATCAGGCTGGAGGTTAAACCCCTTCCCCTGGGGGGATCAGGCTGGAGGTTAAACCCCTTCCCCTGGGGGGATCAGGATGGGTGTTAAACCCCCTTCCCCTGGGGGGATCAGGGTGGGTGTTAAACCCCCTTCCCCTGGGGGGATCAGGGTGGGTGTTAAACCCCCTTCCCGGGGGATCAGGATGGGTGTTAAACCCCCTTCCCCTGGCGGGATCAGGATCGGTGTTAAACCCCCTTCCCCTGGGGGGATCAGGATCGGTGTTAAACCCCCTTCCTCTGGGGGGATCAGGATCGGTGTTAAACCCCCTTCCCCTGGGGGGATCAGGATGGGTGTTAAACCCCCTTCCCGGGGGATCAGGATGGGTGTTAAACCCCTTCCCCTGGGGGGATCAGGGAGGGTGTTAAACTCTTTCCCCTGGAGGGTTGTGCATGGCAGGATGAGTGCCCCGAGGGGTGAGGGTTTGGACATCCTTGGGGGTGTGCAGGGCTCGGCTGGAGAGAGCCACAGCCATCCTTGTCTGGATTTGACAGCTGCCTGTCTTGGGATGGGAGGTTGGTCTGGAGACCTTCAAAGGGTCTCCTTCCCCCCAGATTTGCAGGAGATGTCACTTGTACAAAGCCTGTTTGGTTCTGTGTGTCTGTGGGAGCTGCTCCATGCTCTGGGACGTGTTGGGATCTACATCCATGAGCAGCAGAGCAGCGAGCTGGAGCAGAAGGGAGGGTGTGCTGGGGGCTGCTGGGTGCCCGGGCACGGCAGGTGCCTCTGCTTCCCTGCCCTAACACTGCCCGAAGGCAGTGCTGGGGCTTGGAAACGGGATATTCCCACGGCTGTGGTTCCACGGGGCACTGCCGGGCATCCCGGAGCCCCAGCGAGCCCAGCCGTGCTCTGGGGGCACAGAGCCACGAGGGTCACCTTGGGATTCTGCAGGGATGGAGGGATCCCACGGGGATGGAGGGATCCAGCAGGGACGGAGGGATCCCAGGGGATGGAGGGATGGAGGGATCCCGGGAGGATGGAGGGACCCCGGAGGGATGGAGGGATCCCAGGGGGATGGAGGGATTCTGCAGGGATGGAGGGACCCCATGGGGATGGAGGGATCCCTGGGGAATGGAGGGATCTCATAGGGATGGAGGGATCCCTGGGGAATGGAGAGATCCCAGGGGGATGGAAGGACTCGGTGCGGTGTCCCCGAGGGCCAGGGGCGCGGCGGGTCCCCAGGGAGCCCCGGGGGTTCCCGGCGGCGGTGGGCCGGGACGGGACGGGCCGGGCCGGGCCGGGGCCGCCCCGCCTCCCGCTTAAAGAGCCGCGGCGCCGGGCGGCCGCAGCGAGCCGGGACCGGCACCGCCCGCACCATGCGCTCCGCCGCCAGACCCTGCCGCATCCTCCTCCTCCTCCTCCTCCTGCCGCCGCCGCCCGCCGCCGCCTACTTCGGGTCAGCACCGCCCGCGGCACCGGCCCGGCACCGCCTTCCAGCCGGGACTGGGGCAGCGGGATCCGCGGGGAGGCACCGGGACCCGGCCGGGGGGACGGGGGGACCTGGGGCAGCTCGGGGTGTGCTTTGGGACAGCTCGGGGTGTCCTGGGACAGGTCAGGGTGTCCTGGGACAGGTCGGGGTGTCCTGGGGCATCTCAAAGTGTCCTTTGGGACAGCTCGGGGTGTCCTGGGACAGGTCGGGGTGTCCTGGGGCATCTCAGAGTGTCCTTTGGGACAGCTCGGGGTGTGCTTTGGGACAGCTCGGGGTGTCCTGGGACAGGTCGGGGTGACCGTGGGACAGCGCCGGGGCCGTGGGACAGCTCGGGGTGTCCTTTGGGACAGGTCGGGGTGCTCGTGGGGGCAGCTCGGGGTGACCGTGGGACAGGTCGGGGTGACTCTGGGACAGGTCGGGATGTGCTTTGGAACAGCTTGGGTTGTCCTGGGACAGGTCGGGGTGTCCTTTGGGACAGGTTGGGATGTGCTTTGGGGGAGGTCGAGGCGTCCTGGGACAGGTCGGTGTGTCCGTGGGACAGGTGGGGGTGGCCGTGGGACAGGTCAGGATGTGCTTTTGAACAGGTCGGTGTGTCCTGGGACAGGTCGGGGTGTCCGTGGGGCGGCTCGGAGCGTTCTTTGGGACAGCTCGGGGTGTCCTTTGGGGCAGCTCGGGGCGTCCTTTGGGACAGCTCGGGGCGTCCTTTGGGGCAGCTCGGGGCCGTGGGGCGCAGTTCCCCGCCGATGCTCTGCCGAGGGCGCGGGGGCTCCGCGGGGCTGTCGCTGTCCCCGGGCCCGTCCCCGTCGCTTTGGATCGGTCCCCGCCGAGCCCGCACCTGCAGCGCCCGGAGCATCCCCGCGATGCCGGGTCCGGCCCGGAGCATCCCCGCGGTGCCGGGTCCGGCCCGGAGCATCCCCGCGATGCCGGGTCCGGCCCGGAGCATCCCCGCGGTGCCGGGTCCGGCCCGGAGCGGCCGTGCGGGGCAGGGGCTGAGGGAACGGGACGCGGGGTCCGGGGGTCGCAGGAGCCTCCCCGAGCGGACCAGGGAGGATTTACCGTGCAAGAGCGGGATATGGAAACGGGAGGGAAATTCTGTTGGCTGGGAGGAAAACTGGATTTTACCCCTGAAGTGCGCTCCGGGTGCGATTTATCCCCGGCAGCGGCTGGCATTGATCCCTCCCTGCGGGAGAAGGCGGAGGATGGGGCTGGCGGAGGGATGGGCACAGGGATGGGGTTCAGCAGGCAGGGACGGCACTGGGATGGGCACAGGGATGGGGCTCGGCAGGCAGGGATGGGGTCAGGAAGGTGCTGCGGGGCTCAAAGCCAGCCCAGGGACGGGGCAGAGCTGCTGCTCCAGCCCGAGACACCGCGGGATCAGAGTCACCCGGGCACAGCTGCTGCTGGGTTTGTGTCTTCCCCTCATTTTCAGTTTGCTCGGGATAAAGGCAAAGATGGGTTTGTACCAGGTCGGGTCAGTGCAGAATTTCCCGTGCAGAGTGTTCTGGAGGGTTTTGTCTTGTTTTCTGTGTGAGCTGCTCCTCGGGCAGGATTTCCAGACTCACGGTAAGCAGAGCTGCTGGTGCACAGATCAGTGAGGGTAGAACAGACAGGAGCATTTGTAATTCAGTGATGGTAGCACTCAGACTGGTCTGTGCTGCATGGCACACGTGGAGGGTCCTGCTCCCTCTCCACCGATCCTCCCACCCCGCTGACACTTCTTTCTAAGTCTGCCTTGGCACTTCTCATCTAGCACACGACTGGTATTTCATTCCTGCTGCAAAGTTCGCTTAAATCATCTGGATTTTAAATTTATTAATTGTATCATTCAGCCTAATTCACAGCTAAGCCCCTGCCTGGGGGGGCTCCCCTTTCTCAGTCACTCAGAGCCTGTGTCAGCACTCATTCCCTGCAGGGAGAATCTGGCTTTCCAGCCACAGGGATGAGCTGTGCCAGAGGGAGTGAATGAATTTGTGCTGCCCTTCCAGATAACACAGAGCTGTCACTGACCACTGCTCAAGCTGGACTCTGTTAAAGCAACCTGAGTGATCCTTTGCTCTGTGTCCGTGGTTTATTTGGTACAAGCAGCTTTCTGGGCACATGAAATCTGGGTGTGCTGCCTCTTGACCACGCTGTTCAGGATCTGAGGCTGTAGGTTTAATTTTCAATGTGGGTTTTCCCCTTGAGGGGTCTGACACAGGTGTGTCCTGCATTCTCACCTCTTCATCTGAAAATCAAAAGAAGAAACCCAAGTCTAAGAACTCAGCGAGTTTGGTGGTGAGGAGCAGTGTGGCACATGGGTGCTTCCTGATACAAAATTGAGTTGATAGACTTGAGAGGAACTTGAATATTTTAGAAGTGAATGTTTGATGTGGCTTGGTTTGGGAGAAAACCAATCTCCCACCTAAATTATCACTGAACTGGAAGGACTGGGGACCCTGGGTCAGTGCTCTGCTTCTGAGTTTGGCCAAAGGAGAGAGACCCAGGCATGAGCCAAATATTGGCTTTTCAAACACGTAAAGGAGAAAACCTGTGAAGATGTAAGAGCAAGTGAAAGAGGCTTTTGGATGGCAACATGCAGAGACAGGACCTGAACCCTTTCTGCTGTAGATGTGGCAAAGGTGAAGAATTGCTGGTTCAAAGGGTGAAGGAAATGCTGAGTTTGATTCCATCAGGGCAAAGGTAAAGCATGGAGTGTATGGCATAGTCCAGCAAAAATGGTCCAAGGGCCTGGCAAACATGCAGCTCACCTTTAAATGCAGAAAACAAGGTTTTGCCAGAGTGAACACAGCATTACAATGCGTAAATTCAGAGAAACCCAGAATGGGTTGGGTTAGAAGGGACCTTTAAAGTGGCCTTGGGCACTGCCAGGGATCCAGGGGCAGCCACAGCTGCTCTGGGCACCCTGTGCCAGGGCCTGCCCACCC
>JAOTQP010001009.1:1689427-1728568 GCA_026413545.1 Cichladusa arquata
TTTTTTTTTTTTTTTTTTTTTTGAGACGGGGAGTGGGGTATTTTTTTTGTCTTTTTTTTGTATTTTTTGGGGAATTTTTTTTTTGTTTTTTTTTTTTTGTTTTTTTTGCGGGAGGGGTTTGTGGGGTTTTTTGGTCTTTTTTTTTGTTTGTTTGTTCTTTGGGGTTTTTTTGTTTGTTTGGGGTTTTTTTTTTTTTTTTTTGTTTTTTTTTTGGGGGGGGGAGGGGGGAAGGTTCCTTCTTTTTAATTATTAACATTTTTCCCTCCATGGAATAGAAATAATTCCAATAAAACAGAAGTGCTTGCACCAGTCTGCGATCTGAGGCGTCGCCTCTCCCAGAACTAGGTCCTGGCAGGTTAATAACCACCACTCTTGCTCACCAGGCGGTGAAGAACGGCCTCAAAACCACCTGCAAGTGCCACGGCGTGTCGGGTTCGTGCGCGGTGCGGACGTGCTGGAAGCAGCTCTCGCCTTTCCACGAGATCGGGCGGCTCCTCAAGCTGCGCTACGACGACGCCGTCAAAGTCTTCAGCGCCAGCAACGACGCGGTGGGGCACTCGGAGCTGGCGGGGCACAGGCACGGCCCCCGGCAGCCCGCCCTGCCCCGCCCCACCGACCTGGTGTACGTGGAGGACTCGCCCAGCTTCTGCCGGCCCAGCAAGTACTCGCTGGGCACCGCGGGCAGGACCTGCTCCCGAGAGGGCAACTGCGCCAGCATGTGCTGCGGCAGGGGCTACAACACCCAGAGCCGCCTGGTCACCTTCGCCTGCCACTGCCAGGTGCGCTGGTGCTGCTACGTGGAGTGCCAGCAGTGCGTGCAGGAGGAGGTGGTGTACAGCTGCAAGCAGTAGGGACAGCGGGGACAGTGCGGGGACAGCGACAGGGACGGGGACAGCGACAGCGACACGGCTCTGCTGCGGGATGAGCGCAGACGCCGCGCCCAACGCGCGCTGCTCCTCAGCTCCAGCCCCTGCGCAACGGGAGAGCCGCCGGGTGTGGGGTCAGGAAGGACGGACAGACAGCGGGGGACAAGCAGAAACGCTGATGGAGCCACACATGTCCCTCAGGTTCAAAGCTGTACTCGTCTCCGCGGGAATATCCTCCTCCTCACCCCCGGTGCGCTCCTGGAAGTGCGTGGGGCGGTGACATTGGGACACCGAGGGCTCCTGCACAGAAGGGAGTTCAGGGAATGGGGAGGCACCAACCAGAGACTCCTGGCTCCAGGAGTGGCAGGACAGCCGTGCTCCTACCGAGGCAAAAGGACTCTGGCAGTGGGGGATTGCCAGTGGGAGCTGGCTGAGAACTCACCGACACACTGCTGAATAATCGCATTTTGGCACAGGAGCTGTGCCTCAGAAATACCAGTGTACAAACAAAGGGAGCTCACGTCCGTCACCTCCCAGGTCTGTAGTTTGGATATTGGACTCCAGGTGAATTTTTACCATGGTTTAACCTTGCTGTTCCAGGTCACCTGGGATTGTCTCTGTGACCATCCCAGATTGAGCCACGGGGACTCGGAGCTGTGAAGTCACTCCTCTGCAGCCCATGGCCTCACAGGCGGGTATTTATTGATGGTGATGCAGGGTGATGGATCCAGGGTGATCCAGGGTGCAGGAGTTATGCATCTCTCTTCCTCCTCCTCCCAGTCAATCAATCAATCAGTCAATCAATCAATCAATCAATCCTTTTTGTCCTATGTGCAGCACACCCTGCCTGGTGCCCCAGGTGTGTCACATCCCACAGTCCTGCCCTGTGCCAATGACAGGTAAAGCTTCTGAAAGGGAATTAGGAACCACAGGAGCTGGGGCATCTGAAAAATGTGCAAGTCATGAGTGACAATCTCTGCCCTGAGAAATTTGGTATATCCCGGGGTGTGAGGGAAGGTGACCTGGGGAAAAGAGCACAGGCTGTCATAGAGTCATGAGCCCCTGACTTTGAAACTTGTTTTTCCCTTTGACTTTTAGCTGAACACACCAGACACAGCCTGTTCAGCTCCTCTGGCTGTGCTTTAGGGAGCAGTTTTGGGAATGGCAGCGAGGCTCCCCCTGACCTGGCCAGCAGGTAAATGTAGCACAGCCTCTCTGGCTGTTCAGCCCTCTGAGTGCATTTTCCTGCTCCGGGGTTTTCCAGGTTAATCCTGCAGCAGCTCTGGATTGTCTGAGGTAACAAATCTGCTGCATGTACTCAGTCTTAGCAATGGGTACAACCATTTACAGCTGCTCTGAGCAATTCCCCCGCAGTGAGGAGCGTGTGCTCACACTCTCTTTACCGTGATTTTGTTGTCCTTTTGGTTTTTACAACTATTTTTGACTTCTGCTCCCTCCAGGGCTGGCACAGAGCAGTCTCAGAGCAGATCAAGCCATTAACTGGCTGTTCAGAGGCCACTCAAACCTTCTCTGTCACCAGCTACAGGTCTTTTAAAGGGCTTATTGCTTTTTATCCCTTTTCTGGCTCAAGTTGACTTGAACTGAATTAAAGAGTTTATGATAATACTGCAAATAGGCTTAATTAGCCTTATTTTTTTTTTTACCTCCTAAATACCCAAGAGCAGACCATTATTTATATATTGCTTTTAATCCTTTTAGAGTTGAAATCTTCCCACGAGTCTCAATTTTGAGCACTCAATGAAAAAGCTTCCAAATAAGCTAAAATTGGCATCATGGGTGAAGTGAGCAGGCAACTTGCTCTGGCTGAACTATTGATCCCAAACCCTCTGCTCCACTGACCTCCAGCCTTGTCCAGCACCAGAGAGGAAGGGAATACCCCATCTTGGGAGGGTCCTTTGGGATCCCATGCCATTACATGGATCATTCCCGTTTAAACAGGGACTCTGGCTCAGTGGAAAGAGGAGGGGCACAGCTGGATCCCATTCCTTGGGGAGCAAGTGGAGGAGACACCACTCTGTCCTCTTGCTCTTATCAAAGCTGCACAGGAATAGCTGGATGAGAACTGGACAAAACCAAATTTCAGGGAAAATTAAGTTTCCTCGTGTACCAAAGGGGACTTTTGGAAATTCTTTGTCCTGCGTGGCTCAGAGCTGCAGGAGAAGATCTGAGGAAGAGATGGTTCATTCTCTGGCATTGGGCTGGAGTGAATTTGGATTATTCACTGTTAAGCCAGGTCTGGACAAGGACACCAGATTTGTTCTGGTTAACTCAGAGCCCTTTTCAGCCCCTCCTGACACTGCTGCAAAACTTCCTGTCCAACCCTTGCCAGGCAGCACAGCCTCAAGGGCTGGAAACCAAATGATGAACAGTGATGGGAAAGAAATAATTTCAAATGCTGGATTTGAGGATTGGGAAAAGACTTGAGCATAGTTTTAGCTGGAGGCAACGCTGATGTCAATCCTTTTGATGTTCTTCAGCACCAAGTTTTTTAGAGATGGTGCCACAGAAAAGGGAGGGACAAAGTTTGCTTGAGATAGATAACATGGTGGCTTTGGGGTTTTTATTTCATTCAGTTGTCCAGGGTTGTTTTGTTGGATTGATATTCTGAAGTGTGATTTAATTCAACTGACAGCAGTGGGAGCAGGGAGCAAAACCCGAGTCTGTTTAGCCTTTGATATTCTTAGGCTTGAATTGTATTTTCCTCTGAACCAAGACCAAGCATAATCTTGATCAAAGCTCTTCTGCCACCTCCTGGAGATCTGGGCTGTGAAGATCTGGAAGTCCATCTCTCCTGGAAGAACTGGAAGAGCTTTTTAATTGTGCCACCACCTTACAATGTACTGCAAATGCTGTGGATTTGGTTATATGTGTAAATTACTGGAATGACAGGCTGGAGATACAAGGGGATTGCATTAAATCTTGACAAAGTAATCTCAGCAGCAAAGTTGAAACCTCATATCCTGCCTATAAAAAAACCCTTTTCCAAGTGCAAATGTACCTCAATGACTACTGATGGTAAAAGTCTGAGCTGCACAGGCTTTGCTGGAAGTGTTTTGGTTGGGACTGAATCTTTTACTCTGCACCTAAAATCCAAATAACCTGGGAAGAGCCATAGCTCCAGTAGCCCTAAGCAGTGTCCTCACTGCCCACACAGGGGCTGCACTGCTCACACAGGTTAGCCTTATCCAGGGATCTGTTTTTCTGATGGAAGGGCAGAGCAGTGCTGGGGGGTGTTTGTTAGATCAACAAAAAGGGCCATGGAAACCAAAACCCACCAATGAGGGGAAAAACAAACCCCACTCCTGCAAGAGTCACTCTACACCTCACTCAGACCTAGAGGCCGATTTGCAGCAATGTCATAAAGGTGTCACTTGGAAAAAAAGTCTGTGCTTTAAGGGAAACAAAATTTTGTCTACCTCAAGATGTACAACTTGTGTGACAAGAAGTATGGGTGTTATTTATATTTCTTTTATTTCCTCTAGAAATAAAATGGTGCTGTGGCGTTTAAGTTGCTTTACAGTCCTGCTTGTACTTTGTGTTAATTTTTATATATTCCTTTTGATTATAATGTGTTGTCCAGTGTTGCACAAATGTCTGATTTGCTATGTTCTTGTCAGTCAATAAATACCAATTGTTTTTTAAGAATGTTCATTTCTGCCTTTCAGGGAACACCCCTGGGGAATACCTTTGAATAACCCCATTCCTGCACAGTCCCAGTGATGTTATTCCTGTAGTTCTCCTTTTCCCACACCCTGTGCAGAAGATAACTGGGAATGCCTATTCCTGCCCACCCTAACCTTTAGGGCTGCCCAGGCTGGCTGAGCTCAGGTGTTTTTGCCTTGAGGAAAAGTGACTCTGGTGAGCCAAACCTCATCCAGGACATGTCAGTGACACCTTTCCTGGGGCAGCAAAACAAAAAATGCTCCTTTGCCTGGTTGCTCTGTCCTTTGGCTGGTGCCACATGTTTGAGTGTGACAGCTTGGGAACTGGGCTGATGGCACTGGGGCAGATGTTGCTGAGCCTCAAAGGCACGAGTGCAAGGTGCCCTGTGCTCTGCAGCTTCTCCTGGGAAGGTTGTCTCAGGGGAGCTGTGGAAGCTCAGCTCAGTCTTTGCAGGGAGGGATGATGGACTGGCCTCGTGCTGCAGTGACCACCCAGACCAGTGGCTCTCCAGTGCCAGACCAGTGGCTCTCCAGTGCCAGACCAGTGGCTTTCCAGTGCCAGTGCCAGACCAGTGGCTCTCCAGTGCCAGAGCCAGACCAGTGGCTCTCCAGTGCCAGACCAGTGGCTCTCCAGTGCCAGTACCAGACCAGTAGCTCCTTGCCCTTCATCTTGGGCACGCAGGAGCTGCTGGCTCTGGCAGTGGCTGAGAATGGCTCTACCAGGTGGTCCCAAACAGCTCCTCCAGACTCTGATTTGGCACCAGGCCACCATGGCATGGTGACATCTCCTCACATCGTGGTGCTCAACACCACCACAGGGCCCAAGGAAGGGCCTTGGCTGTGGCTGTGTCCTGTGCCCAGGCTGAGCTCCCAGAGGGAAAGGTGGAACTGGGTGGCAGAACATGGGGAGGGGTCCCACCCTTCCTCAGCAGTGTCACAGCACAGAGCCTGGCACACAAGGGGCCAGCCCAGCCTTAGCAGGGGGTGAGTTTTCTGGGGATCGTCTGCTCCTGGGAGAATGGTGATGTGAGAAATTTGTTTTCTTCACGATGTTGAGTGGAAGGGGTTGTGTGAGCACTGGGTGGGTGCAGTGAAACCTCCTCGTGCTGCTTGTTACTGTCACAGTGGGATTAAAATGTCATGGGAAAGAGCCCCTGGCAAAGCAGGCCAGTGGGATCCCTGCTCACATGTGCAGCCATGCTGAAAATCCCTGCCCTTGGTGTGTGCAGGAAATCAGGACCTTGGGGGTCGGGTCCTGTGTTTTGGGAGATGTGCTGGGTTGGGACAGACACGCTGTGGCAGCTCCCAGCCATTCCTGCCATCTCTTCCCCAGCAGTGGGGACTCCAGGGTGCTCTTTGAGGTCACAGGAGAGCAGCAGGACCCTGGACACCAAAAGGCTTTTAAGGTCCCTTCTAACCAAAACATTTCTGGGATTCTGTGAGAAAACACAGGGTAGTTTGCAAGTCACACCTTAAATATAGGAAATGCTGAAAATATATTTTATTGTCACATCAGTGTCTTCACAGCCAGGTTCCTTCTCTAAGCAGCATCATGGATGGCCAAAGTACCATTGCTTTGGGAGCAAGCAGCTCAATGGAAACATTTAATAAAGAGCACAAATCACAATCCTGTTTTATGTCATCACTGGGGAGCTCTGGCAATTCCCAGTCAAGCAATTTTTCCCTCTCCTCCACCATTGCATCTAAATTATTGTGTAAAGCCAAGAGAGAGGCTCTACAGAGACAGCAGCAAAGTGTGAGCTGTGTGTCCATCACGTGGCCTCAGCACTGTCCCCATCCTCACCCTGGCTGCTGAAACACCAGCTGAGGTTTGCTCTGACGTGGGGGTGAAGGCTGGCTGAGATCCCTGTGCTCACCCTGTGCTCCCTGCACTGCTCCTGCAAATGCCTCCCTGTGCCCTGGTCTGTGCCCTGGCAAAGCCCCCAGGACATGTCCCATGTCTGTGTGTGCTCCAGGCTCTGCTTTGCTAAAACTGACCTGTGGCTTCCAGCCAAACCTTGTGTGTCTCAAGCTGCAAGTCTGAGTGAGCCCAGGAAAAGGAGGCACCTCCCAGGCAGGGCATCTGAATTAAAGGTTCAGGACAAATGAACTCACTCTACTTTTCCCAGCTTATACAAGTTTTAAATCCCACAGCCGTGCCTGGGACAGTGGCCTCTGCAACCTGTGCTGTGTTTGCTAATGCCTTTCTTCTGCACTTGTCTGAAAGGCTTTGGGTAAAAGTTTCTGCCAGGACTCATTTTTGAAATGCACAAAACCTCCTGCCAGCTTTGCTGGGCCTGGCCTGGCTCTGACTTCCAGCCTTGTCCCAAGGCTTTGATAGAAACCTGGGATGTGAGTTTGGAGGGATCACCTCTGCCAGCTCCCAGCCAAACAATCCATTCCTATCAGCATCCCTGTGACACAGCAATTTAAATATTAATGGCTATAGATAAGACATCTTGGTAGCCACACAAGGCAGAAACTACCCATCAAAATATAAATTGCTCAAATCTTTATATACCTTTTGTCCATGGATAGAGACACAGCCCAAGTTTTCTGTACTTACTGACAATCTTCATTTCCTAGTAAGATATTTTCCCACTGTTATCACATTTCTCTGCTCTTTTTAAACCCAGAGTTATGAATGTTTTCCAGAGGATTTTGGAGATGCTTCTCCTTTTTTCCTGGTTAGTAGATACCAGGTCTGTAGTGACTGATGCCTTGAATCTACCAGATCTTAATGATGTTGTCAAAATCTGTTGGTGAAACATTTTGGATGCAAAAATAACCCCCAGGACTCCATGGGAAAGGTCCCAAATGGCACATCAGAAGTGCTCAGCTGCTGGCCCTGTTTATAGCCCTGGCAGAACCCTTGCATGTATTCTGCCTACAGGGATGCTTTTAGCTGAACACAACCTTTAGATTTTGTCACCGTTGCTCTATCTGCTCCCACCTGCTTTCCTACAGCCCTACAAGCAGCTGGGAATGGATTTGGGCTGTTGGATCCCAGGCCCAGCATGTGCTGAGCCACAGGACATTTGCTGCAGCCCCAGGTGCAGTGTCGTGCTGGGGAATGAGAGTTCTCACATTCCCAGTGCTTTGCACCTCTGTAGACCTGTGCTTATGTAGAGCAATTGTAGATGGCTGTGCAAAACTCTGCTGAACAGCTCTGCTGTGTCTCCTCCATCCCACCCCACACCCCCCCAGCTGCATCCACTGCTCCAGGTGTTTCCTCTGCAGAGTTTTCCTGGTCTCCATCTGACCCTGGTAGGTCTGGAGACACAACTCCATGGATGGGTAGGATGGAGAATTGGGCAGGACAACCCTAAGCTGCACAAATGTCTTCATAAGGTCTCAGATTCAGCTCTTGCCCATTAAATTGGTTATTCTGAGTCACTTGCTGGCCCTTGGAAGGCTCTGCTGGGGATCTGATCCTGTTGTAGAAACACAAATCCATGCCCTGGTGTTGCCTCAGTTCCACCCTCTCCTTGCCTGGTCTGGTTTGGCTTTTCTCCAGTGTCCTTTACCTCCCTTTGTTTTTTGTCCAGTTTCTGTTTTCCACCCCCACCCTCGACTCAACCCAAATTCTTTATCTTTTCCTCTGTGCTGCTCTTGCCAAAACCCACCTGCCTCTTCCATTTCTCCATCCCCTCTTGCTTTTAGCAGGGAAGTTATTCATGGCATTGCACTGCCCCAGGCAAACTCCAGCACAAAAATACCTTGGGAGCACGGGGGCATGGCTGGGGTGAGCAGGGCAGGCAGGGCTGCAGCCAGATCTCACACACAGGCAGCTGGAGAAAGGCCTGGTGTGGAAAGAGAGAGCTGTTGGGGGTGTCCCAGCTCCTGGTGTGGCCACAGCTATGGCTCACACCCATCTGCAGGGCCCTTCTCTCCAGGTTTTGGGAGCTGGGCTTGTCCTGAGAGGATCTGTCAGCAGGGTTGGTGTCAGAGTCACCTTGTGTCAGAGCTGGGAGGTGGAAACAGCAACTTGTCCCCTTTTGGGTATCTCAGCTGCAGTCCAAAATCAAGCTTCTTTTGTTTTGGTTTTCCTCTCCTTCAGTTCTGGGACAAGTTCTTCTGGTGTTTAATCCACTCCCTGAATTCTTCAGGTCTAGAGATGGAGGGAAGGAAACAGAGGAAAAGAAAAGGAGCAGCAAGTTCCTCTTGGCTAAGGAACTGTAGCATCACCCAGCTGAGGAGACAACAGATCCCCAGGGAGAGCAGGAGCCAGGACACAAGAGCAGATGAGTGGGAAACCCTTCCCAAGCACGTTTGCCAGGACAGGCTTGCCTTCTTTATGGAAGACAGGGAAACAAAGATCAGTAGCTTGTACTGATCCAGCCTGTGACTTTTGTGCTACTGGCTTGGGAGAGGGGGAGAAGGATCCCCTCCCTGCTATCCAAAAACACCCTGAGGTCACCTGAAACCAGCACATTTTATTTTTTTTTTTTTTAAATCTCCTACAGCGTGTTTCCCACCCCTGTGCTGAGCTCCCTGTGAGTGCCCAGGGGCTCTGGGAGCCCCAGCCCGTGCAGGTGTGGGGAGGATGGGGGGCTCTGCTCCCAGCCCGGCTCCAGGAGGGACTGGGGGCTGCTGGAGGGGGGCACACGTCAGAAACCAGAGCTGGGAGGGAGCTGGGTCAGGTTTGAACAGGAGGTTTAGTCTGGGGCTCGTAGCCCAAGGTCAGATGAGATTTCTGTGAGACACACAGTGGCATGTCCCACTGGGCTGCTCTTACAGAGATAACCCAACCAAGCCTCAGCCCCCAGCACCCAAGCAGAGGTTTGGGGATGAGCAGGGTGGGCCACCCTCGTGTCCTCTGAGGCAAAACTCCAGTGTCACCTCCCCAGCTCTGCTGCTGATGTGTTTGTGCCTGTGGGCAGCTCCTCCAGCCCCTGCTCTGTTTTGGGCAGAGCACAAAGGTGCCCTAGCTCATAGGAGGCCTCCAGATGCTCACATAACACAGACATCAATTGCCTTTGGCATTATAAGTGAGGGCATGTGCATTCCTGTGGAAGTTTTGGAGGATAAGTCTGAATTCCAGCTGAAGGAGTGATGTTGTCCCAGGCTGCATCTGTGTGCAGGTGGAATTCAGCTGGGCCTAAAAGCACCCTGGGGCTTGGGAAGAGTAATGAACACTGTAGGAGCACTTGATCCTGGGCTGTTACCACTGCTGTGATTTCAGTAAGAATTCATGAAAACCTCCAAAAAGCTCAACTTCCACCGTGGCTGAAGGGATTCTGAAGGGAAGAGGACCACCCTCATTGCCTCCCCCATCAGCTGTCCCTGTGCTCTGGGCTAGCACCCCAGCCTGTGAACGAGGCACAATTTCCAACCTCCCCTCCCCTGGAAGTTTCACTCTGGCTGCTCTGGCTTGGCTGCAGCATCCACCATGAGATGCCATGATCCTGACAAGGTACAACCTGTCAGTCACAGACTGCTCAGGTTACCACTCTGACTGTATGGCCATTCCCAAGGGATGAATTTGATCATTTAAAAAATAATCAAGTGTAAGAAAAGAAAAATAGAGATTCTAAAGCACGAGACTGAAGAAGTTTGTAGGGACTGGAAGCAGTTCCTTAATTCTCCTGCACTTCGTTTTCTGCTTCTTTGATGTGAAGAGAAGTAAATGTAGAGTAACTCATTTCTCAATTGAAATAATTCTCTGCTAATAAATGGAAATAGAATATCTTGATGGCCTTCTCTGAGGCCAGAGCTGCAGACCAGTGATGTGAAGGTGCAGCTGCCTTCATCTGCAGCACCCAGCTCCTTCCTGTCCCATTGGGTTCCACAAAAGATCTGTATTTTTGTACTGACTGGACCAAGTAATTTGCTGCTGTGAAGTTAAAAGGAGATGTCTGGGAAGCTTGGGGTCATTAGCAATGATGTTTAACAAACCTTGGGTTACTGGAGAAGTGAGGAGGAGGGGAAAAGGTCCTGTGGAATGATGGGCTGCTTTCATTGATGCCCAGGAGATGATTGAAAAGCTGACAAGAGATAGAATATAAATCTGTGTAGCCTCAGCTGCAAACTGCTACCTCAGATCGTCCATCCCCTGTTAGAATAAACAGATCTTGGAAGTCTCTTTCTTCCAGGTCTGCCATTTATCTCTCTCTTTGATCAATTCAGAAGGATATGCTGCTTTTTTCTAGGTATGAAGGATACTTTCTGTCATTCATTTGATGAAGTGACAGAATATATTCTGTTTTAAAAATCTAAAATAAAGATTGTCTATTATGAATCAATATAAATGAGACTGATAAAGGAATATCATGGGAATTATTCTCTAACAGGGACATTCATGGCAGGGTTTTTTTTCCTACTGGTGATGGGATTGCTGTAAATTATTATCAGCAAAAGTTGCAGAAGACCCAGATAATCTTGTGTAATTAAATGTATAATTAAAACCAGAAGCTAGTTTTAAAGAAGGCTTTGGATTACACCACGACCAATTATTTAAATATCATGGTTGAGGACCATCCCTGTCATGCCAGCCCCCTGCAGACCCTTCAATATGAGCTTCTTAGCCCCCAGCAAGCACCTCTTGAATGCAACTCCCTTAATTCTCCATCACCTGTAACAAGTATTTAGGAGTGGGTTTTACCCAAGTGCTTGGGCATGTGGAATGTGGAGGGTGAGTCCATGTCCAGCTGCAGTGCTGCAGTGTTTATCCCCTTCCCAGCTGTGGTTCAGCATCTCCTGCATGGATCAGGACCCAGCTGACAATGGCACAACCTGCACCCAGACCCTAAACCTGCACCCAGGAGAGCACTGAGCACTGTCAGGAAAAGGGCCCTGGTGAAAAAGGCTGGTGAAAATCCCACTAAGGCGTTCTGAAGAGTGCCTGCCCCCCTTTTCCCCGGATCAAAGCGAGCGCACTCAGAGCAGGCTCTGAAGGAAAGCAGATGCTGGGACTGGGTGCATTTCAGCCCTGTGTGGTCTCCTATCTCTGTTCCACCATTGCCTTTGGGGACTGCTGAGTGTCCTCTGGGTGAGAGGCTCTGCAGCCCATCCACAGTGCCCAGAACTACCTGTGAGCCCCCTCCCAACAAGATGCCATTTCTCAGATCTCTGAGCAATCTGCTCTGCTCAACCTCTTCTTCCCCAATTAATAACATTGCTGTCAGGTTGGATTACAGCCCTCTGCCTTCATTGTCTCAGCTTAAAATACTTGTGGTTTCATATTCTGTCAGAAGAGATATATAAGAGAAGAGCTTTTCTCAGAGTGCAGATGATGATGGAAAAGGAATGTGTTGCTGCAAATTCCTGCAGGAGCCTTTATTGGATTCCTCAGGACATATTGAAAAGCAAAAATATAGGAGGGAGTGAACAGTACAGGGGGAACAGGGAACAGCTCCTCTCATAGGAGCTGCATAGTGTGGTATTGTGGGAGAGATAAGACAAGTCTGTGGCTTGAGCAGAGATAACAGTGAAAGAGTTTCTACAGTTATCTAGGCAATTTCTGTCATTCCAGTTAAAGAAAAGAACCCCCACCCAACACCTAAACCAGAACTGAATGTCCTGCTAAAGTTGCTTTATGGAAATGCAAGTCCCTTGCCTCTCACTGTCTTTGTGACAGGAAGAAATTTGCAGTGATGGGGTGACTGGACATAGCACAGAAATCCTGAGTGACTTCTGCTGGAGGAACATATCTGCTTCTGCCCTGACTTCCCAATATCAGCTGCCACTACAACTCCTGCAGCTCAAAAACTAATTTCTGAAGGATATAATACCCCAAACTTGTCTCAGCTTGGAGCAGAAGCAATTGTAAATCACATATCTGGAGAAGCACCCATGCCACGTTTATCTCATGGGATTGATACCTTCTGGCATTCCTGTGGGACACAACAAAGATGTGGCATTTACTTTTTTAAAGCCTAATTTCCTGATTATTTAAAATATTATTTCTCATTGTCTCAGATATATTTTCATGTGAAGTGCTGTCTTTCCATCTGGATGTGTGTTCCTTGTAAATGAGGGATGTTTGTTGTAACTCCATTTGGGCTTGCTTTGCTAACTGAGAAAACAATTGTTCCACTTCTCAGCCTCAGATTTTGATATTGGAATGGGCTGAACACCTGGATTTTACAGAGCAATCCCACTCCTGATTTAAGTTGATATCTCTGCATTAATTCTCTTGCAGTCTATATGCACTGGAGATTAATTTCTAACTGGGAATTTGACAAGTTGGTAATTCTTTAAAGAAGTGTCAAAAATTTAGGAGTTCTATATCTACCAAGGATGATGTATGAAATGTGGATTTGAGGCTGATAAAAACAATTGTGGGGCATAAAAGTATCCATCCTTGTCCTTGGCAATGCTGGGATGGATTGAAGCTCTCCTGCTAAAGCAGGACCTACCCAGAGAGAAATGGAGGCAACCATGAATAGAATTCCCATTTCTGGGAAGAAGGGTAAACTGTGCCAATAAAATCAAGGTCCACAGCTAATATCAGACTTGATGATGTAGAATGATTTTTGATGTTCCACCCTCAGAGTGCATTTATTGAATACAATTTCCTCCCAGTAGATAAAGCAAAGGGCAGGGAATCCTTTTGAGCTAAAGCCCAGGGTGACTCAGACAAATGTCAAACCAAGAGAGAGATGGAAGGGGTGGAAGAGAAAATTGGGAGATTCTTGTGTGAACTGCATGGTTAAAAGAGATAGATAAAGGGGGATAAAATAATGGACAAGCTGCATCACCTGGACAAGCAGGTGGGGAGAAAAAGAGCATTCCTGTGCTGGGGAACAGCCTGGGGCTGTGGGCATCAGTCCTTCCATCTTCTCTCAGCTGTGGCTGAGCCCCTGCTCTTGCTCTTCCTCACTCCATTGTCTGCATTATCCACATCCTGGAGGGAATTATGGAGCTGTGCTGGTCATCCTGCATCAGGTAGGCTCTGGCTGGTCATATCACACTGACATTCAGCCCTCACCAAAGTGTCCTGCATGCTGTGAAAGGGTCAGCACCTTGGGATAAAAATGGAGGGAAAAAACGTGATGTGAGGGGCTGTAGGTTTGGTTATTTGATCTCGGTGTTAAAGCAAAGTATTTTGATGGAATATGTCAGCAAAGAAGTGGGATTCGGCTAAAACTGATTTGTAGTTGTGACAGACCAATAAAAGTGTTAGATAAAGCAACTGTTTTCCTAAAAACCCTGAATTCCAAACTAATTTGAAATGAATTTGACCTCTTGTCTTTTAACATGGAGGAAGAAGATCCCTTGGCTTCCACCACTTACAGGTTCAGAAAGGAATTCTTTGTTTGAGGATCCTAATGATTAACTCTTTCAAATTCTCATAATATCAGAACATGAGGGATGTTGCATGAAGATTCATAATGAAGCTTCATAATCCCTCCCTTGTGATACCTTATCAGAGGTAACCTTGGTATTTCTACCCTACTTCAGTCACTCAAGTAAGAACAAGATCTATAAATCCACTTGCTTTCCTCACAGTCAGCAGGTAAGAGAGGTAACAAAACCCTCACCCTGGAGCTGAGCAGTTTTGGTGGCATTTCTTCTTAAAAAATCCACGTCAGCTGTATGTTTATATAATGTGTAAATGGCCCCAAGCTGGGAGGCATTGCCAAAAAAGAAGCAATAGTGATATCCTGGGGCTCTCCATGTCCCTGACATTGTGTAAGAGCAAAGAGCTGTAATTGAGGAGTAGAGGATGGGATGATGCACATTTACAAACTCCTGAAAGCCCCTTCAGCTGCCAGTTTGGAGTCTGTCTCTGGAAAGCATCAGGGGAGAGGAAAAGCTTATGAGTTCAGGCAGCTACTGAACAGATCATGTGCAACCATGAGATGCAGGAGGGTGGGAAGAGTAGGGGAGGAGAAAGAAGAGAGGAACCACACAAATGTAGAAGGTTTGTTACTGTCAGATCCCTCCAGTCTGGTGGTGGCTTGTGGTTATTGGGTTTGGCATCCATATGGTGGGATTGAGGAGGGTGATTTATTGTGTTCTCTGGTACAAGCACAGGGCTATAACCCTGAAGAAAGTTTCCTGAACATACTGCTGATAAATATTTTCAATCCAGCATCGCTGACCCTTTGTAATTGCTCTGGGTGTTGCTGAATGACAAACAAGGGCCCAGCCATGACCAACCACCCTTTTCACATGGAGGAGAAGCAGAGGAGCAGGTGTGACATTGATTTGAGCAGGACTGAGTGTGGAGAGCCCCAAGATTATGAAGAGAATCAGAGGCTGTGCCCTGCTTGTCCCCAGGGGCTCAGTCACTGCCCTGGGATGGGCACTCAGCTCGAAGGACGTGTCCCCTCCTGGCTCTGACACCTGCTGGCAATGTCCCCTCCCCATGCCAGGCCTGTCTGCCCGAGGCTGCTTTGGGCAGGACCATTTCCAGGTATTCCTTTCTGTTTCAGCAGCCAATTAATTGATTTGGGTGTTACTGATCTTGGTGCTGCCACATTTGACTTCAACAAATCTCTCACAACAAAGTCCTTGTTCCTCCAGGCTTCTGCACTGGTATTTGGAATGATATTTTCAGCTGGGGAATTTCTTCCTGCCATGTTCGTCTATTCTCATATCACAACTGAGGTGTGATCCCTACCCTGAACATTACCCCCAGATGGACCCTGGATAGAACCTGCACAAAAGACATTCTCAGTATTGCTTAACCAGGTGCTTTCTCTTAGACAAATAATTTCCCCTAGGGAAATTTATCTTTAACTCATTTAGGATGGAATTTTAAAATATTAATAACTTAATATTATAAACAATAATTGTTTACAATTATAAAACTAGTCTTTTCAATTATCTAAGGATGAATTTAAAAAAGGGGAAGCCTTTGCCCTGCTGGTGTCCAGCCCATGAGACATGATCATAGTGGAGTTATCCAGTGATCTTTAAGCTCCCTCATCTCTTCATTTTCTTTCTACTTTCTTCGTCTACAGTTGGGTTCTCAACCCCTTCTCCTGTTGTCCCAAATGTTCCTTTTATTCACTAGGAAGAAAGAAGTTCCCTTATTTAATGTGTTGGCCATAACATCTGTTACTTTTGCTATTTTCTATTGCCTTGTCTGATCTGAGTTCCCTCACTGTCATTGTCAACCCTACCTTTTGTCATAAATAATGATGCTTGGCCCTAGATCTTGGGTTTCTCCAGTTTTGGAGAAGTTCCTCTTTGGTGGGGCCATGCCTCTCCTGTTCCTTTTCCCTCCCTGTGTGCATTTCCATTCCAGCACCAAAGCTGAGTGCGGATAGCCAGGGTTGGGCTGTCTGCAGCTGTGTCTGCCAGGGGCTGCAGCCCTGCTGTGGACAGGACAGCTGGGCTGGCTCCCTTTGGCAGGGGATGGGCAGCACAGGAGGGCAGGATGCAGGGAAGCACCACAGGGGCTGTGCACAGGGCACACTGCTCCATCCCTCCCCCATCCCTTACTCCAGCAGACACCTCAGAGCAGCCCAAGTGAGAGGCAGGCCAGCAGGAACAGGTAGGACGGGTCTGCTGTGCCTGTGGCTTTTCCGTGTGCCTGCAGGCAGCAGAGAGAGAGGCACTGCAGCCTCTCCATGGGGAGCACTAATGACTCCTCGTGCCCGGGGGACACGGCCGGGATCGGTGGAGGGTCAGCAGCATTTCCCAGTGCCCAGCACAGCCCAGGGGTCAGCAGCTAATCATCACTGCTATCTCGCCGTGCTGTCCAGCCCAGGGCGACTGGAGCTGCATTAAAGATTAAACAGGAGCTGGGGGGTCTGGGGAGGGTTGGAGTCATTCCAGGGTGGGTGGGCAGTGGTTGGCCCAAGCAAGTGGATTTCTGCTGCAGCGGCCCCGACTTTAGATCTTTCAGCCGAACAAACTGGCGGCATCTCTGTTGAGACAAAAAATGCCTCTAGCTAAAATTCCACTATCTGACCTCAGAAGGGCTCCAGTTGCTTCTGCCACCAACGGAGCAGCTCGAAGAAGAGTTTTGCAGAGGTTGGCCATGCTGAAAGAGAAGCCCATTTCTTCAGAGGGCCTGGAAGGACAAAGCCTTCATCTTCTTCACTCCCTCTTCAGCCTAAGTGCTCACACAGAGTGGCAGAGTGTTGGCTACTGTCCCATGAGTGCCTGTCACCTGCCAGCACCAGGCCGTGGAGATTTACTATAGGACATGGACAACTCTTCCAAGGTGGGAGGATTAAATGGTCCCCTTGCTTGCCATACTCATTCCTAATGTCTCCAGACTCTAAAATCAGTACATTGCAACTCTGGTCCTCACTGGTATACAAACCTTTTCACAGGGTTAGGAAAGCACTTTTCATTTGGGGTGTGCTTAGTGGGATGGGCTCATCCCAAGGCTCCGAATCCATTGGAGTCAGTCTCGATGCTGGTTCGGGCAGGAGCTCCCACACCTGCCTCCTCTGCAGGGCAGTCAGTGCTCTGTGTGTTAATGCCCAGCATTAATGGGTCTGTTCTGACCAGGGGACCACGTTCACATCTGGCTTTGGGTGCTCACAAATTGTCCCCACTCTCTGAGCCCTCAGAGCCAGGCTGGAGGGCAGCAGGGACATGGTGTGTGTGGCACTTTGGGCTCTGTCTGCAGCTGTGTGTGCTGAGCAAGCCATGCTGACTGACTGACATGCTGCACATCCCACCCAGCAGCTGCCCACATCCACAGCTCTCCAATGAACCTCCAGCTCACAGCCGTTTTTGGGCACTTAGAGAAGAGCAGAGGACAAGATTCATGCAGAGTACAGAGCTAGATCAGAGTTACAGCCATGAAGTAAAGGTGGCACTCTCCATTCCTTCTGGTTAGAACTTCCAGCATAATCCATTCCAAGACTTGCCATTTAGTCAGGGATCCTTCCTAAGGAGTCCTGGCATCAGGCTGTGTCAGGGAGGGTCAGGTTGGATCTCAGGGATCTCACCTTCTCTCAGAAGGTGCTGGGCACTGCCCAGGCTCCCCAGGGAATGGTCCCAGCCCCGAGGCTGCCAGAGCTCCAGGAGAGTTTGGACAGCACTGCCAGGGATGGACAGGGTGGGATTGTTGGGGTGTCTGTGCAGGGCAGGGGTTGGACTGGATGATCCCTGTGGGTTCTGTCCAAGCCAGGGCATTCTGAGGTTCTGTGGTTGTATCACATGGTGAGGGATCTTTGTCAGAGCTTCCCCAGCTCATCCAATGGCCTCAGCTGAGCTCTGGGGTCCCTTTCTGGCCCATGGAAGAATCAGGCCCACAAAGGACCAGCACTCTCTAAGGGCCATGTGAGCTGCCCTGAGCCTTTTCCTTCTCTGAGCACGAGCAGAGCCCAGGGTCCCTGGCTGATCCTTTGCTTCCCAGCTCCAGGAAGGAGCTGAATCCCATCCCCACAGTGTCAGGCCCTGGGCACTCACCTGCCACCTCCCCTTGCTACAGGGGGTGATGTTTTCAACAGCAAGAGTGACATTAATTGAAACAAATTTTAGCTCTGCTGATCATCTAGGATTGCTTTGGACCATGATACTTCTTACTTCTCCTCTGGATTGATTGTAAAGATTCCTCTCAACAGGCTCCCACCCGAATTTGCCAGAAAAGCTGCTCAGAACATGTGCTGCCGTTGCTATTTTTATCAACTGAGCGTTATGTATTTTGTGTGATACAAGGGAAGTGTTATTCATTTACTGGAATTATCCTTTTATCAAGTCAGTTTCCTATTGCATTTCACCCTTCAGTGCACTGGCAGTTCATTCTTTTAACAAGGCTGTTTCTATTCTTGAAAGTATATTTAAGAGGTTTTGTAATTTCACAGTGAGATACAGAGCATTTCCTTTTCTTTTAAGGAATGTGTTCCAAGCATCCTTAAATCCTGGAGAACTTGGAGCAACAGTGAACAAATGTATCAAGAAATTAAAAGATAACAACCTCATGAAAACTTTCCCTAAATTATCTTTGAAAAGAATCTGCTATTGTATGTTAATTTTAAGCTGTTTTTACTTGTCAGATTTTTCTGCTTCCTGTTGTAATCTTTGTTTCCCCCCATCCTGACTTGTGCTGGAAATCTGCTCGTGGGTCTTTTTGTAAACTTCTGGTGAGATTTGTGAGGGGCTCAAGCAGTGGTGACTGAACTGTGCAGTGTGTGATTTGGGGTTTCCAGTCACTCACAATCCCAAATCCAGCATTTTCAAGGAGTTTCCCACAAAGCTGGACATTGTGGGGTGATGGATCAGGTGATGCTAGGGCAAAGAAGTGAGGCTGAATTCTGTCTCTCTGGGCTCATGGGCCATGAGGGCAGCACTGAAACCATGAGCTGAGTTGGGACAGGAGTCAGGAGTGGGGTTGAAAGCCAAGAGTGAAACCACAACTTGTCTTGGCATTTCCCTGTAGGTCACTGTGAGTTAGCAGCAGAAATGCCCCTGCAGTGGGTGTGCATTAATCAGTGAGGAGAAGGAGTTGCAGAAAGGACAGAGCTGTGTTCAGTACAACCCTGAGCCCTCAGAAGCTGCACTGACTGCTGGGACCCCTGAGAGGGCTCACAATGAAGGTGTGGAAGGAAGGGCCACACATGTGGAGAGATTCCTCCATCACATCTGCACCCAGCTCTTACAGAGGGGACACTTTTGACTCTGGACTCATCCTGCTCAATCACAAACTGTCATTCAAATATTTTTTTTTTTTCATGTTCAATCAAAAAATTCCTCCAAGGCTCAATCACTCAGAGGTCTGGGTGGGGGAGGCAGTTGTGTGGGCCAAGGCTTACCAAGGGAGGTTTGAACAATTCCATTTAGTATATTTTCATGGAGGAATCAAAGGTAAGAGGGCCTTTTTTAACCTAGGATTTTATGGTGGATCAACGTGGTAGAGAGCAGCCTGTTGGAGATTTTGGGAGAGAACTTCAGTTCTGGCAGTAAAACCATAACAAATGCTGTGGATCTCAATCTATGTATGTTTTGCAGTCCTTCTTTGACCATGTCTGAGTACCCCCATGCTCCTCATCACATAAGCAGAAGCAAAAAAGCTTGCTTTAGAACATTTGGACCCACAGGTAAAACTTGCACCTGAAATAAAACTTGGTTTGCCACATAGAGGAATTTAGTTATAAAACAATTCATCTAGAACTCAGCTAAGAATTCAATCGGTGGCATTCTTTAACCCAATTAACCTAAGACAATGATTCTGCATGGGATGATGAAATACAGACAAATTTTTCTCCTAAGGTCTAAAACCAACCTGTACATGTGCTTGTCAGAATATATTTTGTGAGTTAACCAAGCAGACAAGAACTTAATAGTTATCTTGGACTAAAAGGACACCTACAGATCTCAGGGATGAAGATGTGAGCAGGGCAAGCAGGTAGGAGACTCCCACTGGTTGATCTTCCAGTCTCCAGAACTTCCAGTTGAGGGGCTCAAGGAGGAAAACATTTCTGGAGTGACTGAAACCTTGTCATTTAAGAGTAAAAATAGATCACAATGATCAGATAAAGGCAGGTGGGGTGAAGCTGCCTGTGAAAGTTGATGTTTAGGCTGAATTATTCACTGGTGGTGGTCAGTGTGGCTGTGGAGAAGGGCAAAGTGGAGATGGTTTGTAGCAAGTTGTTCTGTGCTTGCAGAAGCAGAGCAGGTCAGCCCTGGGTCACTGGGCTGTGTCACCAGCCAGGCTTTGGGTGAGACTGAAGGGCTGGATCAGGGCAGTTGTGACAGGCTGGGTGAGCAGCTTCACTCTTGAGGTAGCAGCTGCCAGAGCAGCTCCTCATCCTGAACCTCCACCACACGGGGGTACCTCACCAGAAGTGTCCCAGAGCAGAGGGATTGTCCTCCCTGGAAACACCCACATGAAAATGGGGAGAGGCTCATGGTGTGAGCACAGGGATTTCAGTCCCAGTGCAGCCACCCAGCTCTCCCTGTTAGTTCAAACAGGGCTGGAACCACTCCCCTGGTGTGACAGGGCTGTGCAGAGGGCACCAGGGTGTACCCACAGCCAGGCACTGTGGGGCAGGGCTCACACCACGGGCACTTGCAGCTCTCCAAGGATGTTTCTGCCACCAGGGACAGGACACCAGGTCTCTGCTGACACCTGGGGCCCTGCTCTGCACTGCTCCTGTCTCAGTTACACTCACTGCATTCACAGAGGCACCAAACTCACAGCTCCTCCTGGTTTCGGCTGGGATGGATTTGATTCTCCTCTTACTGCTGTGTTTGGGATTTAGAGTAATGTTTTAGCTGTTCCTGAGCAGTGCTGAACTCAAATCCAAGTCTTTTCTCTTTCCCAACAAGCAGGTGCTCGAGAAACTGGGAAGGAGCAGAGCTGAATGGGCCAAAGGGATACTCCACACCACAAAAATGAAATTTCCAGGATATAAACTGGGGGAGCTGCCCAGGAGCTGATGATTGCTGTGGGTGATGTGCTGGCCAGTGGGGAGTGGGAGATGAGCAATTGTGTTGTGCATCACTGTTTTTTTCTTGGGTTTTTTGTCCTTTGTCCCGTTTTCATTACTATTATAATCATTATTATTGATTACATTTATTTTGTTTCAATCTGTTCTTATCTCAACCCATGAGTTTTTAACTTTTTTCTATTCTCCTCCGTGCTGGGGCTCTATGGGGGGTAAGTGAGAGGCTCTGGGGTGTTTTCTTGCTGTCTGGGGTTGAAGAGCAACACAAGTAGCTCCTGCTACATAAGTGCCCTGGCACTTCTGTGACTCTCTTCATTCTCTAATCAGCTGGCTCCTGTCACCTTCCTTAGGGATTTCACCTGGGCAGAGCCAGGGACACAGCACTGAGCTAAAAGGATCTTGGGCTCTATTGAGATTTGACAATCCTATGTCCTCATGTCTAAACCAGGAGGGCTCTGTACACCCTGTGCATCTCCCAGCTATATTTAAGTGTAATGTACACACTTTGTGTAATTCTGGGAAAAAACAGACAGCTGTCCTGTTGTCATGTTTTAAAAACATCTAATTTGTGATGTAGTTCAACAAACAAAACCAGTGACCAGATGAAATATATTCCACTGTGTCTAAATGAGAGTGAATGACTTAGTAGGGAGTGAGGGTGAAAGAGTCCTTCAATTGAATTGTATAAAAACATAAGAGTTAAAGAGAAAGTAGGTTCTTAGCAAGACATATTGAAGCTCCCACATCTACATTTCAAAGCCTTCATTGTCCCAAGGCAAGACAAACAAAGTGGCATTTGCATATTCACAGACACTGGAGCAGTGTCCAAAGGCATCAGCAGAATGGAAGAAACTGAGAGGAGGGAGGTGAAATTACCATACAATGATTTCCCTCAAATTGAAAAATGAGATAGAAGGAGTAGGAGGGGAAGCTCCTAAGAGAATCCTTTGATGCTTGTTTTTTCTGAAAGGAAGGCATACATGGGAGGTTGTGATTTACAACTGCAGTTCAGTGATAGCTAAATCTGACTTGAGGGCTCTCAGTGATCCAGCCTCCCGACTCAGGGAGCTGAGCTGGAATAAACTTCTTGTGCCAGCTCAGGTTTGCTCAAAGAGGGCTGATTGGTTAACCTTGTGCCAGCCTGTTTCATGTCAGATGTGCCATCATTTTGTTGGACCTTGCTCAGCCTGTCTGGAGGCCTTTCCATCAGCCTTTGGTGCTCTCCTCCCACCCATGGAACCTTCAAGTTGCTGCCTCCACACATCATCACCCCCCAGATGTAGATCACAGCCTTCTGTGTTTCTTTCCACTTTGTATATTCAATGTCATGGACCTTCCCTGTCCTTGTCATGGACCTACAGTGGGCCTTGCCTGGCTCACTGCTCCCACACCACCTCCAGTGTCACAACACCTTCCCCCACCGTGTCCTCCCCTAGCCACAGTGAGTCCCACTGTGAGAAAAACATCCCTCTTTCATCTCCTGCAGACAGGGTTCTGCTCCCTGATGGCATCCAGGCAGTCTCATATGTGGGTGCTGCTCTGGGGAGAAGTGTAGGACCAAGGTGAAACCTGTGGGAAAAGTCTATAGGAAGGACAAGGATACTGGTGGCCCCTCATTACTGTCTGTGCAACAAGGATCTTGGATGGAATTTTTGACAGGGTGGAGATCTTGCATGGAGAGTGTGTGGGAAGCCTTGCAAGAGTGTTAACAGAACTCCTTTCCCTTCATGAAAGAGTGGAACTTGGGCAAGAGTGCACATCCATGGGAAAGCAACTCTCAAAGAAACTGAGCCATGGGAATCAAAACAGTGCTGGTGGAAGGAGATCCTTGTAAGTCTCCAGCCCAGCCTTCCCTGGAGCAGGGTGAGCCCAGGATCAGATCAGGATAACCAGGGTTTTGTACAAGTGAACCCTGTAAATACTGGGGGATAAAGAGTCTCTTGGCAATGGGCCCAAGGCTGCACCACCCTTCTGGGCAGTCAATGTTTCCTAATGCCTAATCCGACCCTCCTAAGCTCCAGTTTGTGCTTGTTGGCCCTTCCTATACTGTCTGGCATCAGCAGAGTTTGGCTCTGTCATCCTTGTGTATTGGCCCTTCAAAAGGTCACAGGCTGCTCTAAGGCATTCTCAGTCTCCTTTCACCCAGCACAAGGCATGATGCCTTCCCTCCACCTCTGTGCCAAACCTGCCTTTCCCTCCACCTCTCCTGGCAGATCAGGTGCCCCAGTCTTTGCCCATCTCAGTGGCCTTGCCTGATCCCTCTCTGGTTTCTCCCCACTGTTTTTGAACTGGCAGCTCAAAACTGAATGCAGTGTTCCAGGGACACTGAGCACTGACAGGAACTTCCTCCTGCTTTCAGCTGTTCTCCTCCACACAGACTCCAGCAGGCAGCTTGTCTTGTTTGCAGTGAACGACTGCCAGCTCATTTTCACACTGATATCCTCCATCACCACCAGCCTTTGGCAGCAGCACTGCATCTCAGCCAGTCTGCTCCAGGTTCAGCTGAGTTTTATGCTTTTCCTGCCCAGATTTTCCCAGACTGCCACTGACACCGTTGGGAATGATGATGCAAAAGCCTCTTTAGTTGTTCCCAGACAGATGTGCTCTCCTGTTTCATCATTCTGCATGCACTGTCCAGATCTTTGCTGCTCCTAGGGCCTGTGCCAGGCTTAGAGACTGGGCTTCTGTTCCTGTCCAGGCTTTGGTCAGGGCTGTGCCACATCCCACTGTCTCCCACCACAGTGAGCAATTCCAGATTGAGAGCACTGAGAGCTCTGCTGACAGCTTTACCTGTCATCCTTTTCCCAGAAAAGATCCTCTTTTATTTTCCAAAATGTGCACATTGATGCCTGTGCAAAATGCAGGCATGGCTGCACACACAGACAGACACAGACAGACAGAAAGACAGACACACCCACCCATGTGTCTGCACACATATTTACACACATGCACACCACACACCTGCACGTGCAGCCACTCACATGCACAGGCACATATCACATCACACAATGATTTGGGTGGGAAGGGACCTTAAAGCTCATCTCACTCCAACCCTCTGCCATGGGCAGGGACACCTCCCACTGTCCCAAGTCCAGCCTGGCCTTGGACACTGCCAGGGATCCAGGGGCAGCCACAGCTGCTCTGGGCAACCTCTGCCAGGACCTCAGCACCCTCACAGGGAACAATTCCTTCCTAATATCCCATCTAACCCTGCTGCCTGTCAGTGGGAAGTCATTCCCCTTTATCCTGTCCCTGTCCCAATCCCTCTCCAGCTCTCTTGGAGCCTCTTCAAGCACTGGAAGGGGCTCAAAGGTCTCCCTGGAGCTTTCTCTTCTCTGAAAAAAACCCAAGCCAGCTGTGAAGTGTCCAGCAGCAATGTCCAGAAGCAATGCCCGTGGGGTTCCTGGGACAGGACATATTTTATCCTGGTCATCCATTCACCATGCTGTAGTTAGTTTGGACCAGGGCCGTGGCATCCAGCCCCTGGGGTCCCTGAGCAGCAGAGCTGTCAGGGCAGTGGGTGTGTGGTGACATCTGTGTCCCACCAGGGATCCATCCCAGGACTCTTCTTGCAAGCATAGGTCCAAGTACATCATCCAAGTACAGACTTCCCCATACCTGAGCAAGGTTTACTCATTTCAGGGACATCCAAACAGCACCTGCTGCCACCCCAGCTGGAAACGGAGCAAAGAAGGTCATGATGAGGGACCTTTTGACTACTTGGAGGAAAGATTTGTTTCCCAAGCTATGAAGATTCTGGTGACCACTTTCATTCTCTTGATAAAGATCTGTGATACCTGTGGCTGGACTCCTGGGGATAGGGATGCACTGTCCCAGAGTGGATGCACAGGCTGTGTGGAGATCCTCTGGAGTAAGGAAGGAGCAACCTGTGATGATGAGTCCATGGGAAGGTGAACCTACACTCCTTCTGGAAAAGGTGAAGCATTTCAAAGCTGTTTGAATCTGACTCCTGAGCCTCTGACTGAGATACAGCCTGATATGGGAGATTTCCACAGGACCATCACCCTCTGTCTTCCCAGTATCTCATGTGCCTCCTACTGCCAGATCTGGCTTGGGCTCAGAAAACAAAGCCAGACAACACAAATCTCTGTGCATTCATTGCAGTGACACTCTTGCTGAGTGACCCTTCAGGCTCTTTTCTCCTTTCCAGTAATGACCATAGCTTTGGTTCTAGCACTGCCATGACAGTAAATACTTCAATTCCCATGAGAATTGAGATTATTTCTGTGACTGGGATTTTAAAAGTCACAAGGATTCAGCTGGCAGAACCTGCAGGGTTGATCCAGGGGCCTGCAAGGGAAAATACCACCTGACAATAAGAAATGTAGCAAAATCACAAGTTTATTGTTTCTGTTCACTCCATGCAAAATGTCAGGTTATGGTAGCATTCATCAAGGTGTCTCTGTAAATCAGTCATGATGATTTTCCTTCCTTTTTCTCAAACCAGAGACACTCAACAAGAGCTTGTGTAGTTGCTGGGAGTTTTGGGTGAATTCCCTGACCCTAATCCAGCCTCTTCTTTTTGCTCCCATAGCGGCACTTCAGAGGACTCACAGAGTCTCTCTCCTATTCCCAAGACAACAGCATCATGGAAAACTGGCAATAGGATCATGAACCCACACAATTATCTGTAACCACAGAGAGAGGACAAATCCAGGATTTGCTTCAAGGGGCTCTTGAGAAACTGGCCCAAGGCCTGAAACCTTGTTTCTTCTGTTTCATATTCATTTTAATCACATTTCCTCCATGCTACATCATCATGTAATGTGGTGCCTTCTTTCCCACTCATTTCTAATGAGCCATCCACAACTCCTTTTCTGTGAAATATTTTCCTCTGAAATTCCTCGTGGAGGACACTGGGCAGAAAGCCATGGAAGCTGCTGTGCTGTCAGTGCTCATAGCCACAGAATCACAACTGGAGCCCTCCTTGCCCTGTGGACAGTGCTCAGCAGGGAGGGTCAGGGGACAGGGACACTCATCTTGCATCAATAGCTTTGCCCCAGATGATCAGAATTATTTTTCCAAGCTGGAAGTCTCTTGAAAGAGTTTAAATTTTTAAAGAGGAAAAAATTGGAATGTCTGACATGGAAAAGTAGTGAAGAGAGGACCAAAAGAGGGCTATCTTACTAGGGGCTCCAGGAGTTTCCATTGACAAAAAAATGCTTCTGCATTTTCTGCATATTCTGGAATATCTGCAGGGAATACTGTGAATATTTTCAGTGAATGCTGAACACCCTAAAGTGTGAGATTCTCAGAGGAATTTGAGCCCAGTGATGTGTGCTAAGGACACAGGAATAAAAATGTTTCCATTCATGCCTTCCTCAGAACGACCAAGTCAGGATCCAAGTCCTCCACACTCACTGCTTTATCTTTGCCAGAGCAGATGAAGCTACTGACAATGTCCAGGGCTGAAACAAATTTGGATGCTTGAAAAATCAGTTAAAAGGAATTTTTGGAGGCATCTGAAGGTATTCCTGCACCTTCTCCAACTCAGCATGGTGCTCTGGGCTGGTTTGATGGTTGTATAGAGCAAAAATGACCCAAAGACAGGTCTCACCCCGCCAATACCTGTTCAGGGAGCACCTGAGGGGCAGGAGGGCCCGGGGAGGGGGGTTCAGCAGGAGGTTTGACACTTATTATTCACTAAAGTGAGCAGCCCAGCCTAATGCAGGTCATTCACTCCCCACTCCTGCCTGGTCAGCTGCAGTATTAGCGCTGGTCAAAGGTCTCCCCAAACATTTACCATCCATTAAAAGCTAACCTTTCCACGGGATGTTTGAGCTCTGAGTGGCTGGATAGCTGCAGGCAATGCTGCCTCTCCGGGGGTCTCTGGCTGTCCAGCCCAGCTCCACCCGTGCAGGGAGAGCAGCATTCCAGGACTGAACACTCCCTCCTCTCCATCTCTCCTCCAGCAGCCCCAGAGCCCTGAGCAGCTTGCTGGCAGCTGGACATTCCTTGTGGGCACTGTCAAGTTTGCTGGTCTTCTCCCTCCAAAAATAAACAGCAAAATGTATTTGAGATCAGAGCTTAGTAGGAAATGGTTTTTAAAGGCTTTTCTTTCCTTTGCAGGATGGGTTTTCAAAGATTTGGAATTTTACCCGTCATATATTGTGATCAAAGCAGAAATCATGCAGTGTCAGTTTGATTTTTCAGTGGGGTCTATCAGATTTGTCATTTAAATTTAACTTGGTGGATGGTAAGCACATCAGGACGGTGCTTTGTGTCCGGCAGGGAGAAGAAGAGAAAGGGAAAATGCTTATGAGAAAGATCCTAAAGGATCTGACAATGCTGCAGAGAGCTCAGGGAGAGCTTTGCTGCACTCAAGACTGAACAAGAAGCTCAAGGTCTGACTCAGTATCAGAGTTAAACCTTTAAGATTAGGCTTATGGCTCCATTAAAGCCTTTTACTCTATGGAATTGGATATGGCAACGAAGCAGAGGCTTCACTTTAGGCCCAAAGAGAGGTATAATAACAATAACAAAACAATAATAACAACAATTTGTTCCTATGATTGTAATTAATGTTATTGTGATTGTTGTTGTATTTCAGTCGAAATAGAAACATGGTTTCATTATTATACATGCTAATCTCTAACCTGTAAAAACAAAGAAACGTTGTGGACAGTCAGAATTAAGAATTTAACACTGAGCTGGATCCAGTTCCAGCATTTTAACTGGAATGATAAGAACTGCTTCTCCAAACCTGGGGAGATGTTGCTCTAAGGACAGTGATTTTATCACAGCTTGTTCCATTTACACTCTCAGATGACCCTTGGCTGTCAGTGCTGGGTTCCTCCTCCTTTCTCCAGCCCAAAGTTTACAGTGCAGAAGCAGCAGTCCTGGTTCACTCTTTCATGCTCTCAGCTTTGCTTTGTTTTTTAAATCCCATATGTAAAGGCACACTACTCCCTTTTACTTCACAAAAGGCATTTCTTATGTTTTCCCCTTCCTTCCCATTCTCCCCTATGTTCCAGCTCTCCCTCCTTTAACCACCTCTGTCCTACCTCAAGGTTTGAGAGATGCTCCTGGCAGACACCTGATGAGCCTCACTTTGCTGGCAGCCCCAGTCACCTCTGATTTCATGGTGACTACTTCGGATACAGTTTGCATGTGTGATTTTGGCTTGAAGTGTTGCCATAACAAACCAGTATTTTCCTGAAAATAAAGCACAATATATCCTTGGGAGTGTTTACATGGGAGAAAAGGGATTTTGTTTTTCCTGATGCTTAGGGGTGCTCAGATTCCAGCTCTGTGTCTGGAGGAGCCAGGGTGCTGTGCATTCCCACTATCTGATGTGCAGTGGTTTTCTTATTTAGGTACTCAAGCCCTCAGAGCTGGTGGGTTTGGATCTGAAACTTTGAGCTCATTATTTTCTGGATTTCAAAACATTTAGACTTGAAATTAAGGACTTCCATCTGTGAATAGGTACAGAAAGAATGAATTTGGGCTTAAAGTTGCTGAAGGACTGCTCTGCTGCTGCTTTTACCCTCACAAGGAGAGAATTCCAAAATTCTGAATTGCAAATTCTTTGTTACTATTGCCCTGGATGAAGTGAGCTCTATGGAGTTTAAAAGAGGATGAACATAGGAAATGGAAACTGAAAGGGGCAGAAAACTTTTTCCTGTTGAGGAAGGCTCTTCCATGGGATCAGCACCTCCTGGGTAAGGAGGCATCAGCCAGCACGAGCATGTCTCAGAGCTCTGGCCAGAAGAGATCAGCAGAGCTTGACTGCAGGGATAACTGAGACAGCCCCTGCATTAAATCAGCCTCAGAAAATGAGTAGAAACTGCCTCAGAATGTCCCCATCAAAGCCTAATTATCTTCTGACTTCTTAGACATGAGAGAATTTTCTTTGTCTATTTAATTTCATGCTTATCATCAAACTAGTCATTAAATAGCTGAGTATTAGGGGAAAAATGCAAAGCTTTCTGGTCTGTCTTATTTAATCCTTCAGCCCCTCCCTCCCCTCCTCCCCGTCCCACTTTCTCTCTGGCACAGTCAGGAAGAGGGGAGAGCAGGCAGGGTGTCCTGCTAGGCACTGTGGCAGTCCCTGGGTCCTGCTCTCCAGGTGGACAGGATGTGGGAGTCCTGGCAAAAGCTGGGATGGAAAACCCCCCAGTTCCATGCCAGAGCCCAGCTCTGGTTGCTGGCAATTTGGGCTTGGCCTCCCATGGGATGTAGCAGAGGTGCAGAAGCCACTAAGACTGGGATGAGACCCAGAGGTCTGATCATTACAGTGAAAATTAATTGTCTGTGAGTCAGGTGAATAATTTAAAACAGAACCAAAATGATTGACCAGCAAATGGTGCTGGGCTTTCCTGTCTCACAACATATTAGTGGGGGACATTACATGAAATTGGAAAATAAAAAATTGTCCATCACTGGAAGGCTTTTGTATGTTGGATGAATCGAGGATGTGGAATTGCTGCTTTGGGCTATATTTGAAATCAGGAACATAGAAACATTTAAGCGATGATTGGCGACTTAAAATGATGCCAGCCCTGTCCCACTGGGATGAGTTCCTGCTTTAGGTCTCAGCTGCTCTTCAGCTGGGCTGTGTGGAGGAACAGGGCAGGACTGAGTCTGCAGCAGCTTTCTGCAGCCTGCTTGAAAAACCTCGTTCTGGCCATGGTAGGATTTTGGCTGAGCTAACCCCGGACACACCCGGGAAGGCAATTCCCAGCTTCACAAGGATCCATGGCAATGTCCTGTCTGCTTCTCCTGGGCAGTGTCTCTCCTTCTGAGGGCACATCACGGCCCAGTCAGCCTATACAGCAAGACAATCCCATCCAAAAGACCTTGATTAAGTGTTTTGCCTTGACGCCAACTCGTGCTTTCTGCAGTTTGTTTTCTGATGTCCAGGAGGAACCATTCCCTAGCAGCAGCCTCCAAGCTGTAAACTTTTGACCTGAGCTAATTACTGAATTCACTTTATAGAAGTAATGAGGTTCTGAGCCTCTGCAATGCCTTGGAGGCTCTAGAGAGTCCGAGCCAAAACCTGAGCTCCCTAATCAGTTCTGACTCTGGTTTTTTTATTCATTTACCGAGTGCCCCGAGGCACTGCCGCTCCTTGAGCTCCCTGGGAGGAGCTGCAGTGCTGCTCTCCCCGGCCTGCAACTGGGCAAAACATCCCAGTCAGGGCTGCAGGTACACTCAGCACCTCAGTGATGAGAGGAGAAGACATCAGTGGGGACCACTGATCAGAGCAGCTGGACCAGGAGAGTTGTGCTCAAGTCTTTCCTCAAATCTACCATTGGAAAATGGGGATCTCCTCCTTCTGCCTCAGAACCTCCAACAAAGAAGCTGATAGAACTTTGCTATCTGTGGGAGAGCACTTGGATAGCTGTGGGCAGTGTAATGATGAGAGGAGGGGAGGTGTGGCTGTACAGAACACTGGCAGCAGGAGCACAGCAGGGACAGGCAGTGGGAGCACTGCAGAGGTGTTCCTGTGCTCTGGGCAGCTTGTGAAATCCCATCTCCCTCACTTTGCTGAGTTCTTCTCACTCAGTACAGGCAGGCCTTAACCAGCAGTGCAAAACTAAGCCCAGAGAAGTTGTGGATGCCCATCCTTGGATCTGTTCAAGGCCAGGTTGGATGGGGCTTGGAGAAATCTGGATTTTTTTCTACTGGAAGGTGTCCCTGCCCATGGCACACTGCAATGTGCCCCATGGCAGGGGATTGGAAGTAGATGAGCTTAAAGGTCCCTTCCAACCCAAATAATTCTGTGAGTCTATGACTATGATTCTGCCTTTCCCTGGGAATATCCAGGAGCTATCAGCAGCTGCAGAAGAGCTGGATACCTGCAATGAACCCCTCAGCCCCAAGCCCACCACTGGTCTCCAGGTGCTCACAGAGACGATGGCCCCAGCTTCCCCTCCCAAAGGCTTCCCCTTGCCCTTGTGCTTGCTCTGTTTGTCCCTCTCTCTTACATGCTGAGACACCCCCAGGGCTGAGACTGGGGAGAAGGTGACTGTGTCACCCAGGCCAGGACACTGCTGACCAGCTCTGCCTCCAGCCTGGGGCTGCATGGTGAGAAGAGCATCCCCACTTCCCAAGATGGGAATGGAGAGGGAAGGTGTGCTGTTCCTGGCCACCATCACGACCAGTTTGAGGCAAGAATGGTTCTGCAGGCACATGTGAGCTCTTGATGCTGTGCTGCCGTGGTGGGCTCCTGCTGAGCCTCACTGGGCCTCGTCCATGGGGACCCCCAGGTGAGTTCCACTCCACACTGGGCAGTGGGGGACCCCACTCTGAATCACCCCCAGCCACGTCCTGCCTGCTCATTTCAGAGCCCAGGCAGACAGAGCTGGCTCTCTGTGCCCAGCCCTGCAGTGTGGGCAGGAGCAGTGTCCGCTGGGCACAAGGAAGGCAGAGCTGCCAGAATGCAGGAATGGCCCTGCTGCTGCTGCTGCTGCTGCTGCTGCTGCTGCTCTGGATTCCAGGGAGGCAGTGCTGGCAGGAGCAGAGACAGGGATTTACATTGCAAATCCACACAAGGCTGAGCTCCAGCACCTGGGGCCAGTGCAATCATTATTGTGGGCTTGGCAAACCCAGCTCTCCTCGCTGAGGGTGATGTGCTTGGTAATTACATAAGATTGGCACATCTCTTCCTGCTCTTCCTCTGTCTCCCTTCAGACTGAGGCTTGGTGATTCAAAGTGGGGACTTTGTGAGCATCCTTGTAATGTGACAATTCAGATTCATCACACAGGTTTGAGGCATCACATCACCTGACACAGGCCAGAACAAATAACCTGAAATGCAAATGATATTTTTATTTTGAGTATAAAAAATTCCAAAAAATACATGCGATAGTTCTAATTTTAACTCACAGTCATACAAGTGAAGGCTGTGGCATCTGAAACACTCAAAAATCCAGTGTTTTAAAACAGCTGCAGCAGAGAAGTAAAATCACTGAGGGAAGCAAGAGTGGTTCTTCCAACCAGCTCGTGCTATGGACACTGGGAAAAGGGTATTGGCAGGTGGAAATGCACCAAAGTCTTTTGCTGTCAGTGGAGATGGGCTGATTTCGTACCACTTACTGTGAATAGACCACTTACTTGGTTTGGAGACTGCAGGGAAGTGATGCAGAAAAATCTGTGACTGGACAGGACGGGATAAGCTGTGAGTACCTGTTACCAACACACATTTATAATATTCTACAGTAATATAATTATAGCATATTATTTTATAATATTATATCTTTTTTATAATTCATCAAATCGTCCAGCAGGAGTTAAAACTTTATCTTGGAAAATTCAGATCAACAAGAATATTAAGCTATAGCCAATTCAGTGGTGGCTGTGGGCAACAGAGAGTGTTCTTGAATTTCAGATACCTTTCCAAAAACAAGAAGAAAATATTATAAGAACTATGTTTAAAACAAATCAATCTCTTCAGATGCATGGTCACTTTGCTGTCAGTGGAGCTGCTCTGGCTGTGGGAGGTGAGCACTCCTGAGCAGGCTCAGGACACATTGGTTTACCAGGCACTAAAGTGATTATGGGATAATCCAAAACACTTGGAGAGACCAATAAATCTTGGAGCTCTTGTGCCACCTCTCATGTCCCCACTGCTGCACCATCATGCTTGGGGCAGTGGGACAGTGTTGGCAAACTTGAAGGAGCAATGAAGGAAATCCATTTCATTAAAACAAGGAAGAGTGGTAGATGTAATTTTGCAGATTTCATTTGGTGTTAAACCCACCTGCCTTTTATGGGGTAGATAAAACCCTGCTGCCAGTGGAATCAGTAACTGGAATGGGAAATGCAACTGGACCTGGGAGGAGTCGGAAATGTGAGGCAAAAGGTGCAAGGCTGGCTGCTGGAGGTAGATTTTTTTGTGATTAGACCATTTAGTCTGGTCAGAAAAAGCTGATAAGCTTTAGGGAAAACAAGCCCTTCTCTGAATTTGAAATAGAAGCAGCAAATTGACAGATGGCTCAGGATAGCAGGAGCAGTTTGGTGGGGCCAGCTAATCACTGGAGATAAGATCTGCAGCACAGACAGATCCCAGCCCCTGCTGTGGCACGTCCCTGTCCCTGCAGACATCCCGGCAGGTGGGGAAATGCCACCACTTCAAGGAGTGACCTCATGTCCCAGGGGACAAGTGCAGCTCCAGCTGTGGCAGCAGTGCCTGGTGCAGCCCTGCTGCCAAGGAGGCTGAGCCAAACCACTGCCAAGCTCAGCCTCTGATGGGAGCCTCAGTCTTAGGGAATATAAAAGACACAATGTGCCTCTTCATCCCTTGGCAGGTGTTTCCCAGCCCCAAGGAAATACAATTCATGTTACCCACAGGTACCCAAACTATCTTGTGAGAAGATGGTAAAATTAAATTCCTGAGGAAACGTTTTGTAAGAGCATCAGGAGAGTCAGTGCTAGAGCTGGATCTTCTCTTCAGTGGGGTGTATGGGGTACTGTGTGCAAGCTTGGTAAAGAGATCCACTCCAAAGAGATCTCTGTCTCCAACTGTGCTGTGCATCCCTGGGTGTCACTACAGACCAGCGCTGTCAGAAACTCCTGGACCACTCTCACAGAGCACCTGACCTAACTGGGAAGAGGCCTGGAAAGCACCACCCTGCTGTGGTTACACTGAGCAACACCGGGCTGGCTACTATGGACTCACAGTAGTTACCCAGAGAAGCTGCCCCTGGATCCCTGGCAGTGTCCAAGGCCAGGTTGGATGGGGCTTGGAGCAGTCTGGGATAGTGGAAGGTGTCCCTGCCCATGGCAAGGGGTGGCACTGGATGGGCTTTAAGGTTCCCTCCCACCCAAACCATCCTGGGATTCCGTGATTCTGTGACTCTGGCACAGGAGATGCCAGGCAGGACTGAATGGTGAATTCTATCTTTTGTGCCTCCATCCTGTCCTCACACTTTCCCCTGGTTTCCATTAACACAAGAGCCTTGGGAAGGTTTTGCTCAGATTACTGAGGAAGGTTTTAGGAAAATTCCTCTATGACATTCTTGAGAGAACTCTCCCCCTCACTGCTGCAGACAATCCCATTTTCCCTCTTGGGGGACTCGGGCTGGATTGACAGGAGCCGACATCCATCCTGTGGGTGCATGCAGCTCCCGGGGCCTCTTTGTGTCAGGCTGCTTAAACAACAGAGCACAGCCCCTGCAGCATCCCAGCCAGCCAGGGAGACAGGGGAGAGGAGAGGGACCTGGCATGGCCAGCTCCTCGTGCCTGGATTACCCCACAGATGAAATGCAGATGAAAATTATTTTCACCTTTTTTTTTTCTTTTTATTTTCAGATCCCCCATATTGACAATATGTGCGTATGAGGCAGATTGACATCCAGATTTGACTTGGGAAACAAGTCAGCATTAACCTATTAAGCTAATGAACTCCAGTTATCCGGATTGGTTTGCCAAAATTAGACCCAGGAAATGGCTGTTTATTCAGTGGGAAAGAGAACATAAAAGATCTGCCCCTAAAATTTCCCAAAGCAGCTGATGATGATGTCTAATTTTAATGGAATTCTTAACCTGACACATTTCAGAGAAACTGACTGTCAGGGAACTGACCCCTGGAAAAATCAGGATAATGGCACATGATACTGCTCACAGATTTTAAGATTCTCCTATGTAAGTGTTACATTATACATCCAGTCCAGGGTTAATAGTGCCCAGACAGAATCTGCCATCATACATTTATGTATCCAACAGGGCTGCCCAGTAAATAAATTCAAAAGATTTTCAAAGCCAGAGCTTTTACGGCCAAAACTCAGAGATTTCTGTGGGATTTGGAATTGGGGGTGGATGCCATTTCAGTTGAAGGCAGCTGAGGCTCCTAACAGGTTCCTGATGCTGGGAAAAAGGAAGGAGTAGCGGCAGGATTATTGGAATTTGATTTGTGCACTGTCTGGGGAGGACAATGTAATTTCTTGCCCCTTCTGCCTCCTTGGCTCTCTTGGAGGAGACTCTTTGCTCCTGTTTCCTGAATTTCATTGATAAGGTCAAACAGGCAGGATCAGCAGGGAAAAGGCACAAGGAAACTCAGTCCTACATGGAGAACTGAGTTGTGTTTAATCATTATTATGATAATATAACATTTATAGTGCAAGGAAGGCGTGGGGCTACTAACAGAGCCATGCAGTGCCTGCACCAAAAATCCATCAAGGTCATTATTTCACCTCCAGCAGCCCCGTGTGGCTGCCAGCAGGGAAGGATGAAAGCATGAGGAAAGTACACTTACCCAGGATATTCTCCAAACCTCCAGACATTTGTGCCTCAAAGATTCCTCAGGCTGGAGGATGCTACAGTGTTCCTCACAACTGGGTATATTTTGTTTTTATTCCTATTCCTATTCCTATTCCTATTCCTATTCCTATTCCTATTCCTATTCCTATTCCTATTCCTATTCCTGCCATATTTCCCTGGCCTCATTAGGAGGGAGGGAGGGAGTGAAAATCGCAGAGATGCTCCTTGACTCCTTCTTCCCTTGGCCTGGCCTTCTCCATCCTTTCCATATCCCTTTTCCTGGGATATTTATACAGAAAGGAATAGCAGTCTGAGCATTTGTGACTCTCACAGCCACAGATCAGTCTCAAAACTGACTGTGACAGTCGTGCAGAAACATTCTTAATTTGGGAAGATGAGCAGGAAGGTGCAATGTGTCTTTAAAAAGCTCCTTGCCCAGGGAGACCTGGGTCCAGAACATCACCCAAGAGCCCGAGAAATTTGATAGATGACTCTCCAACATTCTTGTCATGTCTCCCCTTCTCGTTTTGCCCCTTCCCCAGGCTGGAAGTGCTGAGAGGCGTGCTGTGAGGTCTGCCTTGTGTCGGGGAGCCTGTCAGAGCTGGGACATGCAGCCCATGGCCTGCAGCTGGACTCACTGGAGTCTCCATCAAGCACTCATCCAAACGTCTCTCCCGGGCGGAATGCCCTGGGGTTCGGCACTCCTTTGTTTTGAAAGCCACAGTTATTTGTATCAGCAAAGCATGCTAAGAGTGCCCCAAAACGAGAGGGAGGGGGGCAGAGAGTTTCTGTGCCTGATGGGATCATGCTCAGAGAAACAGGGAGAGATGCATTACTGAGGTCTGATATTAAACACGGCATGAGTGTTTTTGGAGAGAACACCACATGCCATGGCTGGGAGGGGACAGGGGCTGGTGCAGGCAGAGCAAAGCAGACCCTGTGAGGATCCAGCTCTGCCTCACAAGGCAGAGGAGGGCCATGGGGAGCAGCAATGGTGTTTGAAAGCTGCTGCTGAATGCACATGGGGTCTGCAGATTGTGTGGTAGAGAAAATCCCCCAGCTGGGTTTCTGGGAGAGCAGGGAATATGAAATCCTTTTTCTCCAGTAGATGCTACACAGGAATGACCTGGGGACATGAGAGACAGTGATAAGTGACTCTCTCCATCCCCTTTTATCCTGTTTACAATACAGAGGCTTTCCTTGAACAAAACCCTTTTTTTCCTCTCCATGCTCCTGGCTGTTGTGTCTAAATGAGCCAATTTGCTGAAGGACTCCTCCTGGAAGGACTTGAAGTCTAACAAGAATAGACGCTGGGTTGCAGCATGTTGTTTCTGGCAAAAATCAATTTCTTCACAAAAGAACAGAAATCTGTTCTTGTATTTCAGTGCTTGCCATTTCATCAGGACTCCTGTGATACCTCTCACAGCCTTGGCCAGGAGGGAATCCCAGGCTCTATTTCCATGCAACCTATTTCCAGAATTGTTTGAAAATGGGGTCTAATGGCTCAGGGAAGGGGGAGCAAAGGATGGGGAGTGAATGTGTTTGTTACTGCTGCAGTTAATGGTTTTGTTGATATGCTGTTTATCCTTGGGCTGATGTGATTTCTGGGGCTTGAGCTGCTGTTTGACATCCAGGGGATAATCTCTTGCCAGAGGCCAGGCTGGCTGCATGGCAGGGCAGGACAGACTAAGTTTGATGCATCATCTGAGACACAAGAGATGGACCCACAGGGACAGAATCTCTCATTAATTAAAGATGTGTTGTTGTTTCCCTCTTTTATATCTGTGTGGTGCTCAGGGATGTGCTCTCCTGTGACAAGGCTGCATTCTTCAGGTGCTCACACTGAACTGCAAATGAGCAACAGCAGAAAGAACCCAACACTTTAGAGACTGTTCCAGCCTCCAGGTTTCCCAATTTGCCCAGTCTCACATCAGGAGGTGTTTGCCTTCAGCTTCCCCACTTCTGAAAATAATTTCTCACTTTTCCTCCAACGTTTGTCATCCTTCAGTAGCCTGAATTTTTGCTGTACAGTTATTTTGGTTTTGCCTAGGTCCAGTGCAGGATAAGGCTGAGGTTGCTGAAGGAAGTTTAGGATTTAAATCACTGTGTTTTACTTCATTTTTTAAAGTGTTTTATCTGGATGGAGATAAGACATTATTCTTGTTGATAAAGCAGGTTTCCCTTCACATTGCAGGTGGGACAGGCAACACAAACCCAGAAAAGGGCAGAATCAGTTCAACATCAGGGGGAATTTAAAGCCTGAGGAACAAGTATAAAATGACAACATTTAATAGAGGGAAGAAATAGTGGAGAAGGAGAGAGCTGAGTGCTTGTCTGGGCCATGAGGACAGAGGCTATGGACTTTTAAATTATTGATCTTGTGGTATAGAGTTTAATGTTTTACAGCTTACAAGCCTTTCCCAATTTTTCCCAATGAAGCTCTTATTAGCATGAAGTTAGAAGAAGTATTTTCCTTTAAATCACAGTGACAAGACAGAGTTATGGCCCTAATTTGAGCTTTTTAATCAATCAGTATTTGTACCTCTGATGTCCTGCTGCCCTGACTAACTGGGCTATACCTCCCCACCACACTGGTTTTCTTTATAATTCACCTTCTCCTTGGTTTTCCCATGAAGTAAAAGGTGACAGGAATTCAGGTGGCTCAGCAGACTCTTACCATAAAGATATTGGGTGTTGTAGTCCATACATACAAGAAGAGTTGTGGCTTCAACTGTGGTGGATTATTTGGTCCAAACAATGAAGAGTAAACTGAAAAGCACTCTCATCCAGCCCCAGAGCAAAGCTCTGTGAGATAGGACAGGAACCTGTGGATCCACCATGAATGGGTGATATCCTGCTGGAGACAATTTGGTGTATCTCTAAGTATGGAGAAAAGCCAGGATTATTAAGAAAGTAAAACTATTTGCAGGGTGGACACCCTAAACTGACCGTGATCATGTGTGAACAAACCTGTGAAGTGCAGGCAGTTCCCTGGCAGTGAAACACTGCACAGGACAGCAAGGCACACTGCAGGACAGGTGTGATGATGATGGAGGAACAGGAAGAGCTGTTTCACAAGGGATACCTGGATGGAGGGTTCATCCTACGAGGAAGGAGGTATCAGCTCAGGGTCTGCATCTCCAGGTGCGTTGGTCACCTGGGCTCCTAGAGGTGACCTGGCCTCTGGAGTCCCCAACTGCAGAGCTGTGTCCAGCCCCTCCTGGGCATCAGGAGGCTGTGGAGCTGCTCCTCTACATGGAGCCCTCCCTCCATAGTGGGAGACTTCGGGGTGTTCATCTGGAGAAAGGAAGGTTCCAGGGAGACCTCCGAGCCCCTTCCAGGGCCTAAAGGGGCTCCAGGAGAGCTGGGGAGGGAGTGGGGACAAGGGACGGAGGGACAGGACACAGGGAATGGCTCCCACTGCCAGGGGGTAGGGATAGATGGGATATTGGGCAGGAATTGTTCCCTGTGAGAGCGGGGGGCCCTGGCACAGGGTGCCCAGAGCAGCTGTGGCTGCCCCTGGATCCCTGGCAGTGTCCCAGCCAGGCTGGACACGGCTGGGAGCAGCCTGGGACAGCGGAAGGTGGCAGGGTGCAGTAGCACTGTACCATGAATCCACTCCATGCTCCCGTGCTGCGGATGCAGCTCCGCGACCCCAGGCGGCTGTCCCAGCTAACACCCTTCCCGCTGTCCGTACCCGGAGGCTGCAGCCGCTATTTCCGACGAGGCAGCCACGAACGATCGGTGAGGGCAGCGCCGCCCGAGCCCGGCCCCTCACGGCCCCTCACGCCGCTCCTGCAGCGCCCCCTGGCGGCCGCGCGGGGCGCAGGGGCGGCACCGCCGCCCGGGGGAGGCGGAGGCGGAAGCGGAAGCAGCGGGAGGTGGCGGGGCCGGAAGTGGCGGGAGGTGACGTGTGCGGAGCGGAGCCGGTGCGGGATGGAGGGGCTGTACCAGCAAACCAACAAGTGCGTGAGGGACTGGGGGGTGTGAGGGGCTGTACCAGCAAACCAACAAGTGCGTGAGGGACTGGGGGGTGTGAGGGGCTGTACCAGCAAACCAACAAGT
>JAOTQP010001009.1:1729632-1757391 GCA_026413545.1 Cichladusa arquata
GTGCGTGAGGGACTGAGGGGTGTGAGGGGCTGTACCAGCAAACCAACAAGTGCGTGAGGGACTGAGGGGTGTGAGGGGCTGTACCAGCAAACCAACAAGTGCGTGAGGGACTGAGGGGTGTGAGGGACTGTACCAGCAAACCAACAAGTGCGTGAGGGACTGGGGGGTGTGAGGGCTGTACCAGCAAGCCAACAAGTGCGTGAGGGACTGAGGGGTGTGAGGGACTGTACCAGCAAACCAAGTGCGTAATGGATCTGGGGGTGTGAGGGCTGTACCGTCAAACCAGCAGCTGCTGAAGGATCGGGGTGACCCTCAAACCCGGTGTGTGAGGCGGGCCGGGTGTGCGGGAGCCCAGGGCCGACACCCCACAGCTCTCAGCGCCCTTTAAAAGCGTTTCCCCATCAAACCCCATCCCGGAGAGAACCCGGGCCGCGTGTGCCACGTCAGCCCCGGGGGCTCGGCCGGCTGCGGGCTCCGGGGTCGGGGATTCCTGCTCCTTGGTTTATTTAACACACGCCTGTGTATCAGGATTTTTGCAGCAGGGTTTGAGGGGTCTGGCTGCCTGCCGCAGTTTAAACCGCCTCTGGAGGCGTGTGGCTCCTTGAGGATAAATCCCGTATTTCACAGATAATTCCAGTCTGGAGAGGGAGGAGTGGTGTGGAAATTGCAAAATGAGGCAGAAATTCTCGCGATTCTGTTGCTAATCCATATGGAATAACTCATGGGAGAGGGGCCAAAGGACACAGTTAAAGCAATATTCCAAATTTCCGTGGTAATTTGCATCTTTGTGGGGTTCTGTTAAGGGAGGTGGGGTGGTAAGTGACTTGAATTGAATCTTGTATTGAATCATTATTTCTCTGTCACTGAATAATGATACAGGGTGACCCTGTAGGGAAGAGCAGGACATTCCAGGAGATCTGGAAATGCAGGAATGTAACAGCAGCTGTTATAGATGTGGGGATTGATGTCCTGTTCCTATTTCTGTAGTTCCTTATTTTGTGATCGTTAAATGGTTCAGGTTGGAAGGGACCTTAAAGCCCATCTAGTCCCAGAATAATTTAACAACCATCAATATTTTTTTTCTTTTATTTTCCTATGCCACTGCTTATCCAGCCACAGTAGTTTTTTCTTATAATTACAATATTTCAATTTCACTTGATGCTTGTGAATTCACATATCATAAAACAGTGAAAATCATTCCTTACTCTGCTTCTCCTCTTGGGTGTCTCCCCTCTGTCATCTCCAGACCAAGCTGAACAGCTGTTTCTTGTAGAAAAGCTTTTCTGTGTTTTTCCTTATCTTCACCTTGATTCCTGTTTTTAAATAAAGTTACTTTGTAGGTGCATGTGAGGTGAGGGCACAGCTTGCTTTCTGCTGAGAACCTGGGTTGGTGGTCAGGGGTGGGCTGTCTGCTCTGACACTGTGTTGCTGATTCCTGTGCTGTTCTGAAAAGTGCATTTCAGTAAAAGAAGCTGTAAAATGAGGTGCTGGAAATTATTTTATGGCTGTTAACTGAATTCTCTGTTATTTTTCTCTTTTTCTCCTGACAGGCAGGTCCATGAGGTCCAGTCTTATATGGGACACCTGGAGACTTCAGACAAAGAGTCAGTGCACTGTAAGTAAGGAGTGAGGGAGGGGGGTTTATTTAATTTGCATCTTTAACCTTGCATGCCTTCTTACTAAATTTACAGTCATTATTGGAACATATTTAGCTCCATGGTCATTGTGATCAGCTGCTGGGACACATCACCAATTCAGAATGCATTGAAATTGTATTGCTGTTAAACTTCAATAAGGTGTTGTTTGTTGGAGTGTGTGAAACAGGGAGAGAGATCAGAATGCAGAAATCAAATTAAAACCTTTAGATAGATTAAAGTATATTAAACCACTCCCATGACAATCTCAACAGGTATTTTGTATGAGGATAGAGCAGAAAAGACAGGACAAGAATTTGCTTCATCTTCCTGTTACAATTCTCTAACTGACAGAGAGTGCTTGCTGTGGATGCTTCTTTAATGTCGTGGTAGAATTTTGGTGGTTAGATTTGGGAATTCATGGTCAGGCTGTCTGTGCAGGCCTTTAGCACAAACAGATCAAAAACCTCCACACTGATGCACTCATGGAGGTTTTTTAACACCTTGAATTAATGAATGCCTTGGTGTGGACAGACCTGCAGGTTGGGAGCATCTCTGGGTTGGTTTGTTAGGAGCTCAGGAAGCTGAGAGATGTGACTGTGCCTGCCCTGCTGTGTGGTTATTCCCTCAGCATCCACCAGCTGGCAGCTTTCCCCTAAAGATGCTCAGTGCAGTTTTGGGGAAGATACTGGGATTTTGTGTGCAGGAGCTTAAGCAGGATGCTCCTGCCATTCCTGCTGCATCAGAGTCAGAACCTGTCATTCCACCTACTGTGGGAAGTGTGTAGAACCATTAGGTCTGAAATTGCCTCAGTCAATTTGGACTATAACCTGGGCTCATAAATGACTGTAATAATAAGATGCTCTGATATGTGTGGCAGGACTTTTTACCCCAGTGCAGAATTAGCACATGTATTTTGGACCTGTGTTTGAACCCTTAATTCCTGCATGAGTCATTAATAATGGGTTTCATCAGGAACTTCTGAGGTGAAAGGACACTGCATTGACTGGATGCATTGCTGCACGTGTTCACTGGCTTCTCTTAAACACATTTGTGAAGCATGACTGGGCTCTAGGAAGGGCTGTGATAAATTTCCTATCAAAAAATAGTAATTTACTAATTCTGGATGTGGTTTTTGTGGTGGTTATACTACTGCTTCTACAATGCCAGACTTCCCAGACTGCTGTTCACTGGGGGTGATTTTGAAAGTCCTGAAAATTAGTGTAATTTGCCATTTTGCTTCTATTGCTTGAGACCATATCAAGAGATAGGGTTATGTAGCTTACATCATTTACAGTTGGTTCATCAGTTGACACAGTTAATAAATGAATAAATATATGTATATATTTCTCTCTCTCTAAAGATACTAGTGTGTATTTCAGAATTTAGGGAAAACAGGATTACCCATGGTTGAAGAGCAGGAGTAGGGGCTAGGAAATCAAACTTGCAGTTTGCCTTTTCCAACTTGGAGCAAATAGTCCCTTCTTGCTCAGAAAAATGTGTAGTGGTGTAGTTTGCTCTGACAGAGGTTGCTGTAACTGTCTGTCAGCTCTCCTGTTGAGTTCAGCTGCAGTAAATGATGGAGAGATGGATCAGGACAATTTGATTGATTTGTCTCTGGATGTGAGTCAGTCACTCTTTGCTCTGAGATCCAGGGCAGACGAGGTCGTGTGTGCTCTTTGTTTCTCTGCTGCTGAGTGTGGATTTCTGGGAAGTGCTGATATGTGGAGTAGTTGGCAGGTGGTTGATGTTGCTTCTCTGTGTTCTTGTGACAGCAACTCCTGCTGAGGGAGCAGGAAGGGCCTGCAGGGGGAATGTAGGGGCTTGAAATCCTAATTCATAGAGCTGATGGGGAAGGAGGCTCAGATGTGTGGAATGAGCAGGGGCTTTCCTAGGTGCCTTCTCAGAAGAGGAGGGAAAGGTGAGGGTGTCAAATTACTGAGCTAAAGAAGTGACATTTCATTATATTTATAGTTCTCAGTTACCTGATTATTTTCATCCAGTAAAGATTTGCATCTATCATGTTTTACATGCTGCTTTAAATGCTTTTGAGCATTTGCCTTCATCAGATAGCAGTTATCTAATTCAAGTCAAATCCTGTTTTTATTTCCTTGCAGTGGTAGAAAATGAGATTCAGGCAAGAATAGACAACATATTCAGCAACTTGGAACGTCTGGAAATCCTGTCCAGCAAAGAACCTCCCAACAAGAGGCAGAGTGCCAAACTGTGAGTTCACTGCTCTGCTGTGATTGTGCAGGGTAGTCTTTGTAATTATTTTAATTTAATTTATTGAAGCCCTTTGCCTTTTGATTTGTGTGAAATCTTTATAGTTTGCATAACTGATCTCTGTGCTCTACAGTAGTAAAATTGAGGCACAGAGGCAAAATCACTTTCCTGCTTTTAACCGCAGGATCATGAGAATTGTTAAAGTTGGAAAAGGCATCAAAGATCATCAAGCCCAGACTGGTGATGCAGCTGGATTCATGGCTCTGTTCTCAGATGTGCAGAACATGCACTTGGGTGGTCTCTCTGTCACTTGCTTTTAATGGCATTTGTGGAGGTAGAAAGTAAAATTCATTCATTTGGTATAATTTTCTTTAGGCCATTTTCTAAGCTGTTGGTGACTGAAGTAGAGGTTTCTAGAGTGAGCAATAGTTTGAGCAGGAGGTTGGACCACAGACATCAGAACTTGCTGTTCTTAATTAATTCTGTGACTCAGTTATTAATGTTTGGTCCAAAATGCCCTTGTAGTTAGTATGGGTGGATTTCCTGTCACCTGTATTGGAAGAAAGAGGTCAGTACCTGACATAGTCATTGATTTCTTTGTAGAATCCTGGAATGGTTTGGGTTGGAACGGGCCTTGAAGATCAGTTCCAACCCTTGCTGTGGGCAGGGACACCTTCCACTGGACCAGGATAGTCTGGTGATCAAACATTAAATTTTATCAATCATTTAATCAGGGCCAGTGGAGTTCTGGACATGATTTGTTTCAATCCAGTGGAGATGTCTGAGATATCTCCTGACTTTTGAACTCCTTTTATTGAAACCTCAAAGTTCAGAACATGATGCTAATTAAAGAAAGTGGAAAGTATAGTCTTTTATGTGAAGAGGGAGGGTCATAAACTAGAACCTGTACAAATCCTACCATCTTTCCAAATCTGTGTTAAATGAGGAATGGATACAGTTATATAACACCTGAAGAGACGATCCATGTCTCTTGGATAGGATGTCCAAGACAGCTCAGGAGTTCTGCTTCACATTCTGTCATTGGCCTGGAGGCTAAATAATTGATTAAAACGAATAATCACCTGTGAAATAAGCACCTGTGAAGTAGAAAAAGAGATGGGGAAGATGTAGGTGTGGAATTTCAGCCTGCATCTTGTTGAGAAGTAGAACCCATCATTCCTTGTTATTCATTGCTATTAATTGATGATGCTGCTTTGTACAAAAGCCCCACAAAAGCAGAGTGTTGAGTGTTTCTGGTCCTTTGCAGGCGAGTGGACCAGCTGAAATACGATGTGCAGCACCTGCAGACAGCCCTGAGGAACTTCCAGCAGCGGCGCTACCTGCGGGAGCAGCAGGAGCGGCAGCGCGAGGAGCTGCTGGCCCGCACCTTCACCACCAACGTAAATATTCAACATGCAGCGTTCCTGCTGGGGCTCTGTGCTCCAGCAGCTCAGAGCCAGCAGGGGGGAGGCAGGCAGCATGGCAGCAGCACTGCTGGGAGCTGCTGGGAGTGAGAGTAAAGGGAGAGAGGAGTCAAAATATGTGGGGATAAAGTACAGCTCTCGTGAGGAAAAGCTGGGCTCTTAAGGCTCCAGAAGCTGCTGCTGCTGTTTCAGCCAGTGCAGTTCCACCTGGATTTACACAGCAGTTGTAAAAGGGTCAGTGAGGTAGGTACCAAAGTGTACATTTCACTTGGATTTGTGTCAAATGTCTGCCAAATCCTGAGATCTGTGAAAAGCCTGACTTTTACACATCCCACTGGCAGCCGGGGTCAGCAAACATCAGTGTAGCCAAACAAAAATCACACAGCTGGGACAAAACCTTTGCTTTTTGCCTAGAAATGAGTCAAAAGTTGTAATAATATGAATGTGTTCCATCTGTTCTTGTTTGTTCCTCCATTGGGAAGTGTCCCCAGTGCAAATTCCTGGAGAAATTTTGCTCTGAATAATGTAGGTTTGCTTTCAGATTTCACTTTTCTGCAACTGAAATGTTAAGTCTTGGGGGTTTTTTTTGTTTGGTTGGTTTTTGTTTGTTTTTTTGTTACTTTATTATTTTGGTTTTTTGTTTTTTTTTGTTTGGTGTCAGGTTTTTTTGGTCAATGTTTTTTGTTTTGGTTTATTTTTTTAATGCTATTTTTAAATTTCTGTTTGATTTCCCTCTTTATTTCCCTTCTTTGTTAAAGGCATCTCACCTAACATTCATTATCTGTGTTTTCAGTCATTGTCAGGGCAAGAAAGAAGGAATGTAAGCAATCCTAATTAACTGAGATTTTGTCAGTTTGATGCATTTCTCAAAGCCTGCCATAAAGATAAGGTCTGGTATTTTGTTGCCTATTTCAGAATTATAAACAAGGCTTGAAAGAAACACTGCAGTTTGTTATTTTTAAACATTCTGGTGTTTCCCTGCAAGTAGGGACAAGTTTTCCTACAGGAAAATTTGCTGTTCAGAAGCAAAAGGTGTGTGAGTGGAATAGTTTAAAAGAGCAGTAGCAGACTTAGATGCAAAATATAGAGCAGGTGAGTTATTTTCTCCTTCAGATGTTGAAAGGTATTGTAGATGAAAAAAAATACACAATTACTTTGTATTTCTTTTTCGCTTGCTACAAAAATGTGGCTTTAAAATGATCCTTTAATAGGAAAATGATGATTTATTTATCAGTTACCAGCCTCTCTTGGTTAGTTTTCCACAGTTCCTATTCATATAGGGATACTCTATCAGAGAGTCAGCTGAGTGTGAGTAAATCACTGGAACATCCAGAACAGTTTTTGGAAGCTGTAGCAGTGTTCTGACCAGTTTGCTTAATTCAGAGTTAAGAATGGTCTTTAAAGCCTTTCCTTGTACCTGGAGAAAATCACAAGCAGCAAAACCGAGCTTGGTGCCATCCCGTCTCCTTGGCAGGGGTATCACAAATCTACTGCTCTATTCTTATTGCTGCCTTATAGTGGATTAAAAAAACCTTGTAGAGAAATGAAATCTGCTGTTTTGAAGGCTGTTAAATATCTGGAATAAGAGCCATTCACATGGAAATTAAGTGCTTCTGCTCAGACACTTGTGTGAGCCTTCGTGCTGCACTCACAGGGGCCCAGGTTTGTGTGATCTGTCACAGCCCCTTCATCCAGGGCCCCAAGAGCTCTGTCCCTGATTCTTCCTTCTCCACAGTGAGCAGAGCCCCTGCCCAGGCAGGGCAGCACCAGACCTTGGGTCCTACATGGCATTTTCAGATGAACATTTGGGGTTTTTACCATTCTACTGTACCTGTGTGTCACCTGCAGCTGCTGGCACATGGAGTGCCGTTCACTGTGAATTCTGCTTGGAGTACTTCTTGTTCTGAGTACCAGGAGCAGGTGATCAGTGTTCCAACACTTGCCCCTTCCCCAGTTCCTGCTCTAAACCACATGGGAGCCATTTCCTTGCCTCTCTGGATGGAGAACAGCAACCTGGAGGCCTTTGGCAGACAGGGGTGATCCCATCCCTCCCTCCTGTGCAGTCCAGATTAGAGTTTTACCTTGATATTTCCATTTCAAGATTCCCAGTTCCTAGTTGAGTGAATGCATCTTTTATGAAAAAACTTGAAAAATATATTTATTTTTTTTTTAATAGGGCCTTGAGTGAGTGAGCCAGAGCTCAGGGAAGCAGGCCCATGTCTGTTTGCCCTCACTGCCAGAAATTTGCACTATTTTGTAAATGTTTAGAATGTCATCTCCAAACATTTTTTCAGGCCTTTTGTTGCTCAGAGATTTGGTGTGAAATCTTCCACAGATCTTTCACTTGCAGTGATCAATGACTAAGCACCTTCTTGGTGTTTAACACTTGTTAAACACCTTCTGTTAGCTTTGATGTTCTCTCCTGCAGTACCCTTTCCTACTGAGATTATAAAAATTCTCAGCTTTTGTTCTTTTCATCCTTGAGATCTCACTGCAGTTGAGCAGCTGCTCAGCTTTACTTTTTTTCTTCCTTATCTTCTCTAAATGACTCTTTTTCACTCAAATACCAATGTTGTATTTAAAATCATTATTAAAAACCAGTGTAAGCACAGTGCTCCCAGTCCTGTTGGGTTTTGGCCATGTCTGCTGGTGCATGTTGTGTTTCTGAGTCAGCAGGTAACTGAGCCCCTGCTTTCCCCACAGGACTCTGCCACCAGCATCCCGATCGACGAAACCCTGCAGTTTAATGAATCCCTGCAGAGTGCCCACCGAGGCATGGATGAGCTTATTGGCAGTGGCACCAGCATCCTGGCGGGGCTGAGGGACCAGAGAGTCACATTAAAGGTGGGGGCATCATTTTGTACCAGAAAGTCCCCACATTTTTCTGTGTTCCTGCTGATCAGGCTGAGTAAAATCGATGTATGTGTTGTTTCAGTACATTGCTCCGAGCTGAGGATGCTGGAAAGGCCCAAACTTCATTTAAACAACTTGAAATCTTTCCATTTTACCATCCTGTTAGTAATACCTCTGTGATCTCTTGGGGCTGGCTGGTCTTCACCTGCAGGGCAGCATCTGGAGTGCTGAATGCTGGGTTTGTTTTTCTTTGGTTGATGGTTGTTTTTCTGTTTTCTGGCTGGCAGGGAGATGTTGGTTCAGAGGAGCATCACTCAGAGCAGCCACAAAGCTGGTGATTGAGATGAGTAATAAAGATAGTGCACCTCAACAGCTTCCCTGCTGATAACAGCTGCATTTCTGATGTCTCTTCATAGCAAATATTTGTCTTTTATTTTACAGACTGCTCAAAGCGATGGTCAATTCTGAGTAAAAAGCTCAAAGATGCAAAAAACCTTTTAATAAGAAGTCTGTGGGGAGAAACTGGACTTGTGAAAAATTTAGGGAAATGCCTGTCTGTTATATTCATCTTCTGTTCTCAGTTTTGTGACACTGCTTTGTTTTGGGATGTATTTGCCAGATTTAGGCATTTTTAATGGCATCAATCCCAGATTTGGTCAGGTCTGTCACACCTTCAGCTCCATAATGTGGCAGGCAGTGCAGGCCTGGTCTGCACTCCAGCTGGCACTCAGGGGGCTGAGCTGGGTGTGCACAGGCACTTTGCTGTCCTGACCCCAGGGCTCCTGGTGTTCCCTGAACCCTGCACAGGACCAGCACAGGGTCCAGAGCAGGGCTGCAGCTCCTTCTCTGCTCCCTAGTCTGGTGACCAGGCCCTGCACCCACAGATCTGACATGGAGACATTAAAGCAGAGTTTGAAGCTGAGTTCTTTCCAAGATGAGGTTTAGCTTCTGGTTCAGGTCACTTTTTCTGACCTGGTGAGTATGGATTTGGTTTAAAACAAGGTCCATTACTAGAAAAACTTTGAAGAAAACTCAGTGGATGGTTCAGTGTTCATTGCAGAGGAATGATGTTGCTGAGCAGTCTGGACAGAGGAGTGATGGGGAGAGGGAGGGGTTCTGCTGCCAGCTCATGAGGAAAAGGCTGGAAGGACTCATTACTGGTGCTGGGAGAAGATTGGGGTTGTGAATGCTTTTTGGAAAGAGCACCTTCCTTGAAGTTCCTGCATCCCTGAGGATTGTGGACATTTGTGCACATTGTTGAGCACTGGGTTGCTTTTGCCTGATCACATTGGCCTGGAGCTTCCAATCATCAGTGTCCCTGTGCTGCACACAGGGAGTTGGAGTTGATTCTCCAAGCTGGGAAGTCACTGATCCAAGGGAATGTCTCATCAGGGACTGGATGAAACACATGGATTCTGGAGGGTTCCTGAGAAGGGGCATCCCACCACAGGAGAGCTCAGCAGTGCCACAGAGGAGCTCTGGCAGGACCTGGTGCCCTGCAGGGAGGAGAAAATGCTGTTCCTTGTAGTAGCACCAGTCCTGTGTGCCTGCTTTTGCTGGCTGCCTGGCAGTGGCTGCCTGCTTCCTGCTGGCTTTCCCTGGGCCTCCTGGCCCTTCTCCAGCCTTTGCCAGGCACGGGAGCTCTGGGCCAGCCCTGCAGCAGGGAATTGCTGGGTGTCTCTGTGGCTGCTGGTACTCACAGTCTGTGCTTTTGGGCCATGTTCCTGGGTGTTCAGGGAATGTTGCTTCTCCCTGGCAGGTGAGGAAATGTCTGTTCATGTTCCTTTCCACCTTAACTCAGTTTTTCTTACACTGACACAGACTTTGTTGCCTGAGAACATCTGGCAGAAGTAGCTGGTGTAGAGGCAGCTTACAAAGATAAATGGGTTAATGTGGAATCATGGAACATTCCATGTTGGAAGGGCCTCCCAAGGATCATTGAGTCCAATTCCTGGCCCTGCACAGACACCCCAACAACCCCACCCTGGGCATCCCTGGCAGTGCTGTCCAAATTCCTGGAGCTCTGGCAGCCTCCAGGAGTGATCATTCCCTGGGGAGCCTGGGCAGTGCCAGCACCCACTGCAGGAAGAGTCTTCTCCTGATACCAACCTGACCCTCCCTGGCACAGCTCCAGCTGTTCCCTGGGTGCTGTGTCTGTCACAGAGCACAGATCAGAGCTGCAGCCCCCAGGGAGCTCTGATCTCAGTCCCCTCTGCTCCAGCTGAACAAGTGACTTCAGCTGCTCCTCCTACAGCCCCTCCAGACCCTTCCCCACCCTCGTGTCCCTCCTTTGGGCACTATGGAATGAGTATTCCCTGATTGTCACTTTAACTGATCCAGTTGTACAATTCCACTGTTCCATGACTGCAAGAATTGAAGAGTTTTCCTTTTTTATTGTTTGCTTTAATTTTAAAGCTTCATATTTGGTTTCTGTTCTCCCAGCAACGTTTGGTTTTGTTCTGAGGCACTGTGAAAGGATTCTGCAGAGGCAGGGCAATGCTGAGCCTGAGAGCAGCCTGCAGGGGGTTAATAGGAGATGTGGGAACTGGAGAAAATGGATTAGCAGAGACACAACCCACCTTCAGTGAAGGGCCTGAGCTGCCTTGAACACAGGACACTGATGATGTAGTTAGGCATTGCAAATCTGTGTTTTATGGACTGAGAAACTTCTGCATCTGGGTGTAATATAGTGGGTCTAAATTTTGTCCTTGGAGAGTCTTCCTGATCTTGAGTCAGGTTTATACTCTAAACAAGTTCCAATTTTCATGTTTTCACTCTTTTGAGACCAAAAATATTGTGGACTAAAGAAGAGAGGCTGAAGTTTTTGTTTCAAAGTCACCACATGGAATTCAGCACTGTGGTGGGGATCTGTGCTGTTGACCTGGCTCAGAGATGAATGCAGTGTTAGAGCATCCTGGAGTGGGGTGTCCTGTCAGGGACAGCCCAGATGTCACCCTGGGGGACTGTCCACTGGCCCTGGTGGGGCAGGGCCCCTCCTGGACACGTGGTGTGAGGAGGGTCCTGGTTCAGGGCTCTGTCTGCCCACAGGGGGGTCACTGTGTCCAGCTTTCACCTCCTGTGCTATCAGGGCTCTGCAGCCCTGAGTCCTCTCCCTTCTCCCCACTCAAGGCAATATCCCACTCTGTGCCTGGAGCACATCTCTGTGCCTGTATTTCATACTGTTTCCTCCAGCCACTGCCCTGAAATAAAGCAGGAGGATTCCAGTTGTGTCCCTGCTGCTGATGTGATGGTGGGATCCATATTGCTAATAACACCAGGTGTCCTGCCTGCAGCACCCTGTGCTTTTCTGTGGAAGGATTTCAGGAAATGGCATTAATTACACATTTATCTGCCTTTTTTTCTGCTATTTACCTTGCAAGTGTCTGGACCTCCTTAGTCTCTGTTGCTGTGAACTGTACTTCAGCAAGGGGAGCTCTGAACAAAACCTTGACTGGTCAGAGCTCATTTTAGACTGTGACTGGAACAGGACCAGCAGAACTCTTACTCCTCCCTAAGGAACTCATTTTTCTGTAACACTTTTTATCTTGTTTCTGTCCAGACAGATTTTTTTGTGTCTTTGCCATGTTCCTGTTCATGTGTATGAATTAATTAGTCCAAACTTGCAGTTGTTTCCAGGGCCCTGTGGGCACCTCCTGTAGAATGGTAGGAATGGTTGGCTGAGAGAAGTACCATGGATTAGAATCCATCACTCACCACCCATGATGAAATACTCTTGGGCTGTGGCATGGGAAGGCTCAGAGCAGGAGGGTGACTGTGTCTTTGCTGTGTTGCTGTCCTCAGGGCACTCACAAGAAGATCCTGGACGTTGCCAACATGCTGGGGCTGTCCAACACGGTGATGCGGCTGATCGAGAAGCGCGCCTTCCAGGACAAGTTCCTCATGCTGGGGGGCATGGCCCTCACCTGCCTCATCATGTTCCTCGTGGTGCAGTACCTGACATGAGCTGCTGACCTGCAAGAGGACTGTCTCCAGGACTGACTTTCCTCTGGCTGCTGCTTTGGATGAGCCCTTCCCGTGGACTTCAGAGTTTACACATCCCACTCGGACAGTGTCACATGGAAAGCACGGCAGGAAATGGATCTGTGTGGGGACGCTGTGCTTGAGAATGGCCCTGTGAAAATAACCCCTGGCCTTTACTGCTCTCCCTCAAGCCTGCAGGGTTAATGGTCTGGTTAATAGGAAGCAGAAGTGAGCACTGTGCCCAGCTGTAGCAAGGCAGGAATGTCCCTTTGGGCACTCAGGGGTGGGAGGATGCAAAGGCACAGCCTAGGATGCAGCAAGTCTTTCCTGTGCTGGCCAGCACCAACCTGACCCCTGCACTTTGCAGTGCAAGAGTGGCACAGAGAATTTCACAGTGTTCATTGGCCTGAGTTCAGCCTGTGGGACTGAGTGTGCAAAAAGAGTTGGGAAGTGAAGGGAGTGAAGGGCTCCCATCTGTGATTCCGTTTGCTTGGAGGAGGAGGATTTGTGGGGAAGAGTCTTAGAACACGGTTATAACCTCAGTTAACTTCACACACAGTATTAACCAGCACAGATCTCTCTGCTTTAGGCTGAAATGCTGCTCTGCTCATCTGAGGGATGTTCTGGTACCTCTCTCTGCCCTCCTGCTTCCCCTGGGATGCACGTCAGGCCTGTGGCATCTCCCTGGACCTCCTGCCAAATCCAGCCTCCATTTCTAATGCTGGAGCACAGAGGTTTGGGGAGCTGTGTTCATTTCCTGAGGTGCTGGTTGGGTTTGGGCTCTGGAGCTGGAACTTGAGTGGATGGAGCAGGTGAGTCCCCCTGTGCTCCCTGGAGGTGTGGGATTGTTCACAGAGCTGGAACAGGTTCTTCACACCAGAGGATCAGCACATCAGGCCTGGCACTGAAAATCAGCTTGTCAGGGGAGTTTCCTCAAGTTTCATCCTTGGGATGGTGGTGTCCCCATCCTTGGGAAGGGTGTTTTTCCCTGTGGTCCCCTGTGCACTGGGGAACTGTGAAGGACACTCAGTGTCACCTCCTGGGGGTGCTGCTGCCTCTCACTCGTCTCCTTGGGGTTGTTCCCTGTCCCAGTGAAACACTGGAGCTGTAAGATCCTTGTCTCAGTCCACTGCTTCCCCTGCAGCCTGGGGGTGTGATAGAGGGGCCATCCTGGGATTTTGGGCATCATCCATTTCAATCACCCTGCAGATCCATTCCCATCCCCACATGTGGCAAGGGTGGAGCATTTCCCAATGTCTGACAGTGGCACTGATGTGTCATATCCAGCTGATGTGCTGGCAATTCCTTCCCTGTTTCCTGTCTGGAATGGTTATTGGTCTCTGGATTAGTAACTAATCACAAGTTCTACATTCTGCCCTCACTGCACTGAGCTTTGCTTTCATTATCTGGCCTATTGCAAACTGGGAGAAAATTTTTAACAACAGAAAAAATTTTAGAAGAGATTTTAGGGAATATGGGCCATGAAACAGGACCAGGCTGGTGACCAGAGCTGGGGTGGGGCCCAGCCAGACACCCAGAGTGACCAGTGGCCACTGGGCTTCTCCATGTGCTTGATAGTTCTGAAGTGTTTCCTGCTCTTGGAGTTCCCCATTTGTCCACATTTTCCAAGGACGTTCTGTATCACAGCAAGTATGGAACTGGTTTTCATTTGAACCCAAGGGGAGTAAGGAATTAAAAGAGGGAATCTGCAGTGATGGAATATCTGTCTTGCTGTGTAATAGACACCATAAATACAAATGTGCCTGAAGTTTATTTTGGGTATGAAATCTGATGGATTCAGCCCTTGAGAGGGCAGCCGAGCACTTGCAAGGGGTCCTGGCAAATCTCAGTTCTGATGAACTGATCCCATTCCACTGGATTTTACACTGTTGGGGTTTAGGGTTTAAGGCTGGCATTGTTTAAAGTTTCTGCAGCTGTGACCTGGTGTAGCAGGGTTTGTCTTACACCAAGGTGGGGCTCTGGCCAATCTCTTTCCTTTTGGGCTGTGGTAGGAGCCATAAGATACTTGGAACTGGATTCTCTTTCTGTTTCTGAGCCTAGCTTGGCATTTTAATAGATGTTTTCCTGTTGATTTCTTTTGCCTTCTGGAGTCTCCTTGTCCCTGCACAGGCTGATTTCCCCTTGGTGAGCCAAGTGTCCTTGCTGCCCATGGCATCCCAAGGTGACACCCTGGGGCTTGAAGGAACCCCCTGGGGAACTGGATTTGGGGACATGTGACATCAGACACCTTTGTAGTGCCTGTAAAGTCCAGAGAGATTTCCAGAGGCATCTCAGGTGGTTTGTGTGAGCCCAAAAACCTCCATTGCAGTGGGACAGAGGTGGTTCCTTCAAGCCCCACATCTCCCCTTGGGATGCAGTGGGAAATGAGCTGGAGCCCTGGTGGGATTGTGCTCCCTGCCAAAGGAAATGAGCTGGAGCTGGAGCCCTGGAGGCTTTGCTGCTGGAGCTTGGTGGTGTTTCCTTCCTCACTGAACACCTCACTTCTGCTTCCAAGCTGTGGCATGAGTTCCAGCTCTGGGGTGAGCTGCTCTCTCAGGAGGGGACTCTGGGAATTCAGTTGCCTCTGGAATAAAACTTTTTACCATTATTTTATACATAAAGGAACAAGGGTGGGACGTGATTCATGTGATGTTCTGTGAATAAAGATTTTTTTCAACCAAAAGGAAGTTTTTTGTTTTTTTTTACCTTAGCCAACGTGTTGGGGCCAAAATAAACAAGCAGTTCCAGGACTGATCCTGGTTCACTGTGGGGGGAGGAGGGGTCTGCAGGGGAGGGGCCACAGGGGTGCTGTGGGGGGCTCCCACTTGGGTCACAGGAGGAAATGAGTCCCAGTACCCTGGAGTTGGAAGGAGCAGGAGCCTGGGCTGGCTGTGCTGGGCCTCACTGGTCAGACTGGGGGGAGGTGCCAGGCTGGGCCAGCCCCAGAGCTGGTGGTGAAAGGGAGCTGGACGTGGGTGGGTGATGGAGCAGGAGTGGGGGGCAGCTGGGGCCACATCCAGGCCCTTGCTGTGCTCTGCCCACTGAGAGGGGCCAGACCTTCCTCTCTGCCTGCCAGTGATGCACGTGGGGGGTTCTAATTAAGAGAAGTGAAGGAAGAGCTTGGAGGGCAAAATGTGGCTGTTGATAAAGAGATAGTGGATTTAAAATGTGAGATCAAGGGCTTGGATTATCTTCCTCTTGCTCTTAAGTTCTGTTTTGAAGTAATTCCAGTCCCTATATAAAAAAAGAGGGAGAGGGTCTTCTTACACAGTGATAGGACAAAGGAAACAGTTGCTAACTAAAAGAGGGGAGATTTAGATTGGATGTTAGGAAAAAATTCTTCCCTGTGAGGGTGGGGAGGCCCTGGCACAGGGTGCCCAGAGCAGCAGTGGCTGTCCCTGGATCCCTGGCAGTGCCCAAGGCCAGGCTGGACAGGGTTTGGAGCAGCCTGGGACAGTGGAAAGTGTCCCTGCCCATGGCAGGGGTGGCACTGGATGGGCTTTAAGGTCCCTTCCAGCCAAGTCTGTTATTTTGTCTCTACATCCAGCCTGCAGGGTATGGGGTGAAGGCTCTGGCATGCACAACCCACCCAGCACAAGAGACTGAGGATTCAACACAGGAGCATGTGACAGCAAAGTCCTTACTCTGTCACCAGGATGGAGGTGCCCTGTGACACACCTGAAAAAATATTCTGAAAAAAACTAGCAGAGAGAGCTGAGAGCCCAGTGATGGCCAATACTGGGATTGGAAACATTCCTAGTGCTGGGGGAGGCTCAGCCCAGGATATGGGATTTCAGGATGTGCTCAGGAACAGTGCCCAGGATATGGCATTTGGGATTTCAGGATGTGCTCAGGAACAGTGCCCAGGATATGGGATTTCAGGATGGGCTCAGGGACATTGCCCAGCATATGGGATTTGGGATTTCAGGATGGGCTCAGGGACATTGTCCAGGATATGGGATTTCAGGTGTCTGGGATGTGAGAGCTCAGATGTCTGTCACAGGTGGGCTGCACCCACCCTACAAGACAGACCCTCTTCTTATGGACCCTACCCCCAGTGCTTGTGACTTGGGGGTGTTTGAAGTCACAACCTGAACCTCCCAAGCCTGGTCCTTTCCAGAAAGGCTGGGGATTCACTCCAGACTGGGGGAACAATGTTATCCCCAGTGTTAGTAAGGTGGAGGAGCTCTCCTCCACAGCACACACACGTGAGCCCCAACGAGGAGCAGCTTTCACCCACTGCCAATTAAAGGAGCTCAGGTTTATGGTGCCCAATTATGGCATGTACCTGTAAAATTGTAGTGCTCTGGCCCACAAATCCTACAAATGAGCTACTGCTGTCAAACCAGAAACGATCACAGCTGGTGTTTATCACCACTTTCATTCCAAGTGACAAAAAATAAATGAAAGTGGAAAAGAGAGCTTCCTATGTCAGAACTTACTGACTCCAAAGAAAAGCAGTCCCACCGTATTTGAAACATTTTTATTCTAAATTGTCAACAAAAACCTTGACATAAATTGACAGAATTTTAAAAGAATCCTAATTTTGCACATTCCAGTCAACATGTGTTATTTTCTAGTGGTTGTATAGAGATGGTGGAAATCCGGTCTTTAGAGGAAAATATGAAGACATTTATCTCCTTCTAGACAAACACTATGCCTGGCTTCTTAATTTATCATAGTTGTATATTTAGATCCCATTTTGTACTTTGCATGTTTGGAAATATACTGCTTGATCTGGACATTTTTAGCCCTAAACATGTTATTTTTACTGATTTAACCCATTCCTACTCCCTACCTCCCCTCCCCCAATACAGAACAGATACCTGAGAGCTCTCAAACATGTTTTAAGCATTAGAAAACTGCAAAACTCTAATGGAAACTGGAAAGGCACCTCAGGGTCCTCCTGAAACTTCCCCTGTTTGGAGTTGTGTGTGATGCAAGGAACTTGCAGAGGATTCTCTGTTAAGGTCTGCCTGAGAAAGCCCCTCACACACAAACGTGACAAAGGCAAGGCTGGAAGTGTGAAGGTGCAAAAGTTAAGGTCAGGATGCTCTCAAAGCAGTCTCTGCAAATGACAACACAGTTTAAACTCCAACCTGAACACCTGCCATACACTGAGTGGACAAACTCAGACTCCAACAAGACAAAAACAAAAACTGCATGGACAGAAAAAATACTTCTAAGTTTGGCTGCTCCTGATGATTTTAATCTCAGCCCCTATAAACAAAGATAGATTTTGCTTTGTAAGGATACAACTCCTGGAGCCTCAGTTGCAGGGAGTTTGCTGCAGCTCCCCAGCAAACAGCTAAATCTTCTCCCAAATGTCAGGAGAATCCTGACAGAATCCTGTCAAGATCTCCCATGTTAAAATGTCCAGCAGAAGTCCCACATAATCCCTCCAGGCTTCCTGAGAACAGCAAGATGCTTAAGGCATAGGGTAGAAATTGCTGAAGTTACTGTTGGGTCCTGACTTCCACTGAAATGGGACTGTAACAGTTGCCAGGCCTGGATTCTCCCAAATCTGCCATTCCTGCAGGAGCTCTCCTGTCCAGATCAGGGAGACACTTACTGCTGGGGCAAAACCAAGTTCCAGGGGGAAGAACTGATACTCCGAATTCTGTAAAGGACAAGATACAATTTTTGCATGAGATGGACAAAGATACAGCTTCCCCCACTCCCCCAAGGGACAGTGGCCTCTGCAGAGGCAGCACTTGTCCCTTTGGCAACAAGGCTTGTCTACAACTGACGTTCCAGTTTGGTTTGCCAGACTCAGCCCAACACTGTGGCAATTGCACAGTCCCTGGCTGTGCAGGAGCTGTGTCTGCAGTGCCCTGAGAGCACCAGGTTTACTTGCTCCCAGTGGGAATCAGGACAATCATTTCTCAAAGCATCTTTAAGCTGTTGCTTTGCTGCTAAAGGCAAATAGAAGCTTTTCATTTCAGCATTAGACACTTCCCCATGGGAAGCTCCTTCCCTCCCTCCCCGAGAGCCCCAGTGGTGCTGGTTTAAGGACCCCCTGTTTCACCCCAGCTCTGACTTAGCTGGGACTGACAGTGAACAGAGCACAAAAGCAAATGAACAATTTGGTTTAAGTCAGGGGCAGGGTGGGGGGTGCAAGGGGATAATGAGGATGCTGTGGAAGGGTGTGTTTAGAGAGACAGAGCACACATGGTCAGGAAGCAGCTCTGCCTAGCCTGGGCCACAGGAACAGAGCAAGGAAAGAACAGAGAGATGCTTCAAAGAAAGGACACAGAGGATGATCTTCCCTCAGAAGCTGCTGTTCAATAGAACCCCTCCAGGAAGTGCTGCTGCAGCCAGAGATTCCAGGAGCTGCCCCAGCTCTAGGCTGGGTGCCAAAGCTCAGTACTCACAGTCCTGCAGGCACCGTGTACGGGAGGGTCTCAGGGGGCCGCATCCGGGGGGGCAGGGAGTTGTTCTGCTCACTGATGGGGCTGCAATTGAGGGACTTTCGTTACTTCTGGCAAATGCACTGACTCACATTTATGCATTTTACTGCAGCAAGGCCCTGGGGGATGGTGCTGTGGAGAGCTGGATGTGCTCTGAACACTCAAAAGGTCTTTGAAAGAGTCTGACAAGTGGAACCAGTGCTGCTGCAAGCCCCTATGGAAGAGCTCACACAGAACTTGGAGCTGCCAGGGGCAGGATTATTGCTTAACCATAAATGAACCTGTTAAATAAACCTTAAAACAGCTTGGGCAGCTCTGGTGGTGCCACCACACCCCAGAGCCAGCCAGGGCAGCCCCCTCCTGTTCACAGCTGGGCACTAAGCTCCTCGCTCCCTGCCCAAACTCTGACCACACTTTGGAAAGGGCAGGAGGGGAGGATTCTGCTGACACAGGGCCCAACTCCCAGGCCCCAGGGGACAGGAGCTCACAAGGGATCTCCCAAGGACTCAAAGGGATCACAAGGTGTGACCATCGTTCTCCCTGCACATTGCCCAGACATCCATCAGTCCCTGAGCGCAGGCCATGGCAGGAAGGGCAGCCTGCCACAGGCACACAGGAGCAGTATCTGTGCTCCTGAGGGTTTCCTTCTCTAGTCCAGGCCATATGAGGGAGCAGGTCACACTGAACCAGAAGCATCTCTCCTCCCAGGGTTGTACAGCAGCAAAGGCATCTCCTCCAGCCATCAAGGTGAGGCTGGGAGGTGGCTACAAAATCTGTTTAAACAAACACTGGTGTAAAGAATCAAGCTTGCATTCCCTACCTCTTCATGGAAGGGTTGATCACACCCCACACAAAAGTAGACTCAGAGCCCTCCAGCAACTCTGTGAAAGAAAGCAGATGTTGTGGCTCAGAACCAAGAAACCCCAGAAACCACCATCTGATCAGTGGCTTAAATGGCTTCCCACTGCCAGAGGCCAGGGATGGATGGAATATTGGGAAGGAACTGTTCCCTGTGAGGGTGGGGGGCTCTGGCACAGGATGCCCAAAGCAGCAATGGCTGTCCCTGGATCCCTGGAAGTGTCCAAGGCCAGGCTGGACAGGACTTGGGGCAGCCTGGGGTAGTGGAAGGTGTCCCAGCCCACGGAATGAGATGAACTTTAAGGTACCATCCAAGCCAAACTATTTAGGGATTCTGTGATTCTGCAATCAGGAATATCTCTGTCATATTTTTACATGTTCAAGAGGGAGGAAAAGTTGACCTATGAGGAATGTGTCTGCTTCACTGAGGAACATGTTTCCCCTGCTATCACTGCACAGAAGGTACAAAAGCTCTTATGGGAGGAAGGGATTCTTGGAAATCCCTCTGCATGCTCATTCTGGCAGGCATTTTGGATTGTTCTCTATACTAAGCCAAGCCTGGTGGGTGGAGAGATCCATGTTCATAAGAACAAGTATAAGCAAAGTGTCCTACAAGGCAGCCCTGGCCTCTCACTGTCCCCAGAGGAGCTGGAGGACACGGCCAGGAAGAAGGCAGCAGATGGGGAAGTTCCTCACCTGTTTCCCAGTCTTCAGCACATGGAGGTGCCTGCCATGTGCTCCCATCATTCAGCTGCTCCTGAGGGGGCTTACAGGACCGGCTCACTTCAGGAAGAGAGAAAACACAGTGACTAGCACTCCTTAAATCCATTAAACACTTTGGCTCAAGCTGTAAAACATCTCTGGGCTTTACAGGAAGCCCCATTCAATGCAAACAGGTTGTGGACAGCTGAAATCCTCCAAAGGCAACTTCAAATTTGCCTTTTTCAATGAAAAAGAGAAAACTCTGCTTCCTGGAACTTTGAGCAGGAATGCTGGTGTGAAGAGGAAAGCTGCTGACATGGATGCAGGCATCACTGCCTGTGCACCTCTACAGAAGATAGAAAACTCTGTACTCTATGGTGTGCAAGAGTTTAAAGGGAGATCAGCTCTGCAAGAGGAGCAGCCCATCCCTGTGGCCATTAATGCATCCCACTCCTCCTTCCAGAGACACTTCCTGCACGGTTTTGGGTAAAACCTTTCTATTCAACAAGCCTGGTAACAAAATACATGCAAGGCTAGAGAGCATCTGCCACATTCTCAAGAAACTGCCCAATAAAACCAAACAAATAAGATCAAGTTTCCCCAAAGCTGCTGTGTCACACAAAATACAGACAACCATTTGCCTCCCACCTTTGGGTTATTCCAGGAGGAGACCTCAGTCCCCAGGGTGCACAGGGGTCTCTTACCCACATCCTGCTCCACAAAGGCTTTGTCATTGCACTTCATGATGTGCTCACTGAGGTCCTCCTGAGGAACCAGGTGACGAGCATTGAAGGGACACGTGGCCAATTTCTTCGCAATTTCAGGGTTGCTCTGGACAAGGGAAAACTAAAATTATGTGCCACTTCTCTCAAATTCACTTACCTCTTGTTGATACTGTTCACCCAGCACACTCCTGCCAAAATGTGCAGGGGCTCAACACAGAACATTTCAGCCCTCTCTGAATGTTTGGTACTTGGCACTTAACTCTGCCCCCCACTTTCACTAGCTAATTAATATTTTGAAGGCTGTAGTTCCACCACAATAAATTTATTGTACTGGATACTGATACTGGTACTGATACTGATACCAGGACATGCTGCCTACAACTGCAACTTAAGTGGAAGGCACAGCAATGCTGGACCGTTTTAAAAACACACTGGAAAACTTAAAAAGGGGACAATCAGGTTTTCAAAAGTCTCAGAAAAAAACTCCAAAGCTCAGAAGGTTTAAAGAAACCACATTATGAGGACAACAGAGAAGAAGAGAGGAAGAAGTGTGTCATATGAAATGATTTGTAATCAAATTCTTGATTAAAGATGGAGAGGGGAATAAACCTCTCCCAAATGTGCTGAGCCCAGGATGTGCAGTTTCTGCCAGATGCCCATGAAACAGCTGCAGGCAAAACCAAACTGCCCAGCCCTGCAGTGAAAGAATGAGCTGCAACATCACAGCACTTGTGCTCTGAAGGGCCCAGAGGGGTGCATGGAAGTCCTGAGACCTCTCTCTTCAACTGAAACTGGAAAAATGAATATGGCCTCCCTGTGAGAGAGAGGAAGACTCTGGAAGAGACCAGAGTCTCCTCCCTGAATTAACCATGAAGGATCTTTGTCTCCTTCCAACAGAGCCAGACTGTGAATGGGTGAATTCCTGTGTGCCTGGAGCTATCACTAAACAAATCCTGAAGTTATATGAAATAGAAGTTAAACAGGGCTACTCGTCAGGAATTGCAGGAACACAGGGTGTGTGTGCATGCAGAGTCACTCTGTCACTGCTGTCCAGCTCTGTTGAATTTTGTTCTATTCTGACCCAGAGACAAGGCACCTGAGAGGCATTTTAAAAAACTTTTATTCCATTTTCAGCCCTAAAAACTCTCAACAAATCCATTTCCCACACAGCTCACCTCCTTACACTTCACCAGGTGATATGGAAAGCGCCGTGCTCTGATCACATGGTGTTTAACCAATGGGCACTGGATTAACCTCTCTGGATCCAGCAAATCTGATGGAACACAAGAACAGGGAAGAGCAGCTGGTTAGGAGGATGAGAATGAGTCACACAGGGCACTGGGGAAAACCCCACACCACCACATCAGAGCTGTGGCCTGAGGGAGTTAAGCCAGTTGCTCTTAGTTTGAAACCACTCATTAAGGCAGGCACCTGTTTTGCATAACCAAATTAATTAAACTTGAAGTTCTCATAACTCATAACATGAGTTAAAACAGAGGAGAGTCAGCATCACTGAGTGAAGTAACTCTCTAGGTTACCTTCTTATTAGGGAGGCAACCACCCTTACTCCAAGGGAAAGTCAGCAGCACTTTCCAGCTCTCCTGGAGGAGGATCAGTAGGATAGTCACACCCACCAGCACCTGCAGCAGCTGAACCAAATCTTTTTTCCATCAACAGCTTGTTTTGCTGGAGGCAAAATGTGAGGGAGCTGAGTTACATTCTGGAGGTAGCAGTGTGCCTAACATGGTACATGAGACTCTGAATGAAGCTTTTAATCATGTAATTATTTAGAAGCTGAGGTGTTACTAAAGCAGCAAAAACACTGAGGAACAAACATATTTAACATGAAGCAGTGTAAATCTATGCATACATAATTGTCTACAAAATATATTAAAATATAAATATTAATAAATATGCATATTCTTGGTGAGGAAGAGAGGCAGCCAGGAGGAGACACAAGGCCCCACTACTGCCTGTGGGTCTGTCTGCTCCCATCCTTTCTGCTCTGCCACTCTTGTTGCCCAGGCTTCCAGCACATTTAGGATTGATTCTGCAGGAGCTAACCCAGCTCTAGGCCCTGGCTGCTGCTGCCTCTGCCCTCCTCTCACACATGTGGCTCCATCAGGCCCCAGGCTGGCAGTTGTTAAATGTTGTTCCAGAAGTCCCAACGAGCAGAATTCATGCTGAAAGCCACTTGGAAAGAGAGGGGACAGACAGGATTCCCATTTCCATCTGGGCTGTGCAGTGCTGCTGCCTCTGAGCACCTCTCACCTTAACAGCCCACTCAGGGCATGAGAGCAGCTGAAAACCCACCTGGCTTTATATTGGCCCAGCTGCTGCTGGAAGAGCAATCACAAGTGGTTTTGTTACCGAAAACGTTGTGAAAAATAAAACACTCTAACAGTAATTTCAGTATTAGGTAGCAGCATTCTCTATTTTGGCACTGGCTGCATGGGGGATGTTCTTCCAAGCATCCTCTCCTCCTCTCTGAGGAAGGTTTCTTCCCCTTGAATGCATTCAAACTACAGGCTCTGGCCAAGATACACCCTTTATCAGGCACACACAGTCTTTATTTTCACGGCTAAGATACCCACTTGTGCACATTAATCACTGATATATGTAAATACAGGATTAAGCACTGTCTGTTTAAGGAATTCACAAGACTAAACGCTATTTGTTAGAGATTTTTCCAATAGCTTCTCTCTCTGAACTGGCTCCACACAAGACCAAGTGCGTTGCCAGTGAAGGAAAACAGACAAAGATGAGCACCAGAGGAAGAGCAGAGCCCCCAGCACCAACCACCAGCAGCACAGGAGCGGCTCGGGCAGCCGAACAGCTGTAATTTATACACGGCTGAAAGCACCAAAGGCACCACAACAATGCCACGTGCAGGGAGATCCTTGTACCCCTCCCTGTCCACACGGCATGGAAATGGACCCCAAAACCGCCCGTAGACACGCGTGGAAGCCACGCTCGAAACAAACAAAGTCGCTTTGAGAGGAATGTTGGATTTGTCTTTACAAACAGCTGTGGGTCTGCTGGTGGATAAAATCATAACTGAGAAGTAAAAGAAACAATGGGACAGAATCCACTGATTGATGAATGGAAAAAGATATTTGCCTTTACAAATAAACTGTAGGTTTGCTGATAAATGAAATTGGATCTTGAAATATGAAAGAAGCAAAGAGGAAAAACCATGAGTTCTGTAAGAATTAAAAAATTAAAAGGGAGGGTTATACATTAGAAGGGAATCTCCGGTATCAGGTGTTCTGGGAAGTCTGTACCTCTCCGCCTATGGGGAAAGAGAGAGGGAAATGCGGCCGGGAAATTGGGATAAAAAGGAGGCTGCGCCCTCCAAAAATCTGAGAGATCGCAGGGGAATTCCCCATGGTCTCTCCCTTTATTTGAATAAAGTAAAAGGACTTTGTCTCCTTTCTGGACATAAACCTCTCGTGTTTGTGGATTAGTTTTCCTGACAGCTTTATTCAGTCAAATCCTGCAGGCCGGACCTCACCCGCAGCAGGCGCAGCTGGTGTGGTGACCTGGGCTGGAATCACCGAGAGAGGGCCCGCGGGGCCCGGCTCGGGCGGCAGACCCGGGCCGAGAGGAGACAGATCCTGCCCGGGGTGGGGGACGGGCCGGGCCCGAGGGGAGCGACAAACCCGGCCCGAGAGGGAACAGACCCGGTCCGAGGGGGAACAGGCCCCCGCGCCGCGGGTGTGCTCCCGGCCCTGCCCGCAGCCCACGGGCGCTTCCCCCCCACAACCCAGCCTTAAACCTTACCCAAATCCTCCTCGAGCTCCATGGCGGGCCGGGCGGGTCCGCTCCGGGGCGGGGTGTGGGGTCGGAGTGGGTCCGGGTTCGAGTCCGCCTCGGGGCCGGCTGCGGGGGTGGCTGTGGGGCCGGGCTGGCTGCAGGGGTGGCTCTGAGGTCGCTGTGTGGCCTGTCCGGCTCTGATCTCAGCTGTGGGGTGGCTGTGCGGCCGGGCCGGCTGTAGACTCGGCTCTGCGGTCGCTGTGGGGCCGGGCCGGTTGCGGATGTGGGTGTGGGCTCGCTGTGGGGCGGGGCCGGCTCTGATCTCGGCTCTGATCTCGGCTCCGGGCTCCCTGTGGGGCCGGGCCGGCTCTGATCTCGGCTCTGGGCTCGCTGTGGGGCCGGGCTGGCTCTGGCTCTGATCTCGGCTCCGGGCTCGCTGTGGGGCCGGGCCGGTGCGCCCTTCCCGCCCAGCCGCCGTTGCCGGGGTAACGCCGCGCGGGCCGGGCCCGGAGCAAGGCTTGCGACCCCGGAACCGCCCTGAGATGATGGGGAACGTTCAGCCGAAATAAACCCATTTAAATAGAATGAGCCAGGCTCAGAATCATTCTGATGTTTTTGTGTGGGACTGCTGCAGCCTTAGGCGCTGGTTATGAACTGACCCTGAACAGTGAATCAGAATTGCCGAGGTTGGAAGAGACCTTTGATATCATCGAGGTCATCCAGTCCAACTGTCCTCCCGCTGCGAGCCCTAAACCCTTAAACCTCACCACCCACCACCAGATCCTGACACCTCCTGAATTCCCAAGGATTGCTGGCTCCTCACCTCCCTGGGCAGCCCCTCCAAGGCCTGACCACCCTGACCTAACGTGAATCTCCCCTGTCTCAGCTCAAGGCCATTCCTGGCTCCTCTCACTGCAGTTCTCCAGTTCTTCTCCTCCCTGGACAATCCACACTCACAGCCCCCCTCTCCTCGGGGCAATCCCCCTCTTCTGGAACTGACTTCAAATGAGGAGTCTCATACATGTGTGAGCCAAAGGCACTGATTTTCAATCCCCTGATTTCCTTTAGGGAAAGAAGGCCTTCCACTGTTCTAGTTAAGAGTTACAGGACAAGGTTTTTCTGGCAGTAGCCAGAAATTTGCCTAATTTAATTCTAGCAGATGAGTAAAGACTTACCAGTGCTCTCTGGTAGCAGCAAGAGCAGAATCATCTTAAGGTACAAGAGACAGTGTGTTTATAGAATCAAAACTGTACATGACAGAACAGTGTAGGCTTCTCTTGACTGGAAATACTAACAAAAGACATTTTCAAGCACAAAGAAGCTTGCCTCTTCAGTCCTGTCTGCAAAAATATGTAAAAAACTTTCCAGAAGCCTAAGATGGACTAAATCTGTCAAAGGATTGTGTCTCCCTGCACACATGATCTGCAGTGGTGTTTTACTCATTTGCAAAGGCTGAAAAGGGCTCAGCACACTGTTCATCCTTCCTACTGGCAATAATGAAGGCTTTTCATATGGCCCATGCACCTCTAACCTTCCCAGAGAAACACCCTTCCTTCTGACTGTGTGTGTCTGGAGTGTCCACAGAGGCATGAGAGGAATGTTACATTTGTCTTTACAAACAAGCTGTAGATCTGTTGGTAGATAAAGTTAGCACCTAGATATAAAAGAAACAATGGGAGGGATTACACTGATTGATGAATGGAAAAGAGATTTGCCTTTAAAAACAAACTGTAGGTTTGCTGGTAAATGAAATTGGGTAACAGAAAATGAAAGAAGCAACAGGGGGGAAACCATGAATTCTATAAGAAGTAAAAATTAAAAGGAAGGGTTATACGTTAGAGGGGAATGTCAGGTGTCAGGTGTTCCGGGAAGTCTGAGCCTCTCAAGTACCTCAGCCAATGGGGAAAGAGAGAGGGAAAAGCGGCTGGGAAATTGGGATAAAAAGGAGGCTGCGTCCTCCAAAAATCCGAGAGATCCCAGGGGAATGCCCCATAGCCTCTCCCTTTATTCGAATAAAGCAAAAAGGACTCCTCTGTCTCCTTTTTGGACATAGACCTCTGGTGTTTGTGGATTAATTTTCGTTACAAATTGGGGGCTCTATCCGGGATATTTCCACCGTCCGGGGCGGCAGGCAGCGGTGGAGCTGAAGGCACGCCTCACCCAGTTTTGGTGATCAGCTCCCCTGGGTGCCGGCTGGCACCGGGTGATCGATTGGGTTCCCGAGACTGTCCAGGAGACAGACGAGTGGCGGACCAGGGGGGTCCGTGAAGAGTCCACAGGGAAGGACCACTGAAAACCTCACCGGTGAGTGAAGTGGGATCCTCAGAGAGCAAACCTGGGAGGGCACACATGGAGGGTTGGTTGCACAGGTGAAACAGGTCACCCATGGAGGGTCAGAAGGGTGAAGCCGGGAAAGGGCCCCGGAGAGTCCCTTGGGAAAAATGCTGAGGTCTTGGGACAAATTGTATATTCACCCAAAGGTAACTATGAAAATTATGGTAAAATATTGTTATTTTGTGTGGCCAGAGTATAAGTTGTCAAAGGGGCTTATAAGGCCATGTTATATAGATGCCCTGGGGGGGCAAAAAGAGGGGTGGAGAAGGGGTCTCGATAATCCATGCCCTGAGGGGCAAAAAGGGGAGTCGAGAGAGGGTCTCGACAGCGGCAGGTGGATGGAGAGTGTTTGTGCGTTGGAACAGAATTGAAGAGGAGTGTGTGATAGGTATGGGTGAGGCAATGAGCGGCAGGGCCGGGCACGGAGCTGCGGGACCGGGAACACGGGCTGGGGGCTGTGGGGCTGCCGGGGCTCAGCGCCGGGCTGTGCCTGACCCCGCCACCCCGGGCAGGGCCGGCAGTGTCCGCTGGCCCCCGTGAGGCTCGGGGTGCCCAGCCGCCTGTGCTGCTGCCGGCCGTGCTCGCTGGGAGCACCGGTGGGGGAGGAGCTGTGTTTGCACTGTGACAGGACACAAGCTGACTCTGGTATACGGTGTGTGATAAAAAGAGGGAGAACAAGAATAAAGGAATTTATGGGAAATGCAGATTGTACGTGAAGGGATTAGGATTCTGTTTTAAGGATTTTGTGAGTTTTGCTAGAAAATACAAGTAATACAGGGGAAAGCCATGGGAGTTTGCTAAATGTGTGAGAGGGGTTTGAAAAGCATGAGTTTCTGATTGCTCCTCATTGTAACTT
>JAOTQP010001009.1:1923312-1940018 GCA_026413545.1 Cichladusa arquata
CTCCCAGCAGCAGAGAAGAAACCCTGCTGTTGTTTGGCACTCAGGGATAGGAGCAAGGGGCCACCAGGAAGTAATTTTGGGTGGTTTGATGGAGTGATAGTTTCCATGGCATCTTGGTTCTGACCTAACAGAGCCCAGCTCACACCTTCCCCAGCTCATCCCCCTCTCACAAGCTACAGGCAGGATGCTGTGGTCACCATTAGTGACTCACTCACAGCAGGCAGCATTAACCCTCCCCTGCTTTTGAGAAAACAAGTTCACCACATCCTGCAGGGGAAATAAGGCTTTTCTGCCCCTGGCTGAGATCCTGCTGCCTTCCAGAGAGCCTCTGCACAGCACACAGCAAGATGTGCTGCATTCAGCTTGCTCAGGTCAGAGCCTCAGGCCCTGCAGACACCCAGAGAAGACCCTCAGCCCTTGCAGCAGCTGCGGGAAATTTGCATGGCAAATCCAAATCCAGTGAAATGCTCATTTAGTGCATTCTTCCACCAGAATAGAATTCAGGGGAGCCATTCACCAGGATTTTTATCCTGATTTTCCAATGACACCCAGAACCATTTTCTCAATCACTCCACTCTTTTTCCCAATCTCTTAGGCAGATTTATATTTTGAGAATACTCTCTGTGCTGGTTTGAAAAGGTTTCCTGAAATTTTTACCTGCCCGGACCTGGGCAGTCTCCTTTGTACCTGACAAGGACCAATTAGTGTTGGATTTTTTAAGACTGATGCATTATTGCACAAATGAGAAAGTTCATGTTTGTGAAACACACATGTAAAGAGAAAAACCCTGGGGAAAGCTCTCTTTCCCTTCTGGCCTCTCAGAAGGTGACACTGGCCCAGGCCCCGTCCAAGCGGCCCAGGAAGGGCAGGCTCGGGCAGGCTCTGATCCAGGGCTCGGGAAGCCACCAGGCCCCGTTTTCAACCAGGGGCCCCAATAACCAGGGGGAGAAAAGGCTGTTGTTAAGATCCTGGCCCTGGGCATGGCCAGGGAGCCCCTGGATCGGCAGAACCCTGCCCTGCTGCTGGCCCAGAGCGGCTCCGAGCGGCTGGGCCGCCCCGCCGCCCACACGGCCTGGGGCAGAGACAGCCGGGCCCTGTTCTGGCAAAGCCAGCTCCTCTCTTGCCTCCTGGGCGGGGTGGAGGGAAGACCCCCAGCCCGCGGCTGGAATAAATGCAGGAAATGCCAGAAAACAGCCACGGAGCCAGAAAACTCATCACCATTTTCTGGCTGGGTCCTACAGTCCTTGCCAGCCCCAGAATGGCCTTGAAAGACTCTGTATCATAAAACAATTCCCAGCCTGGGCCTGGAAGAGATCACAGAACCATCCGCTGCCCAAGCAACATATTAACTCTTTCACTGCCCAGAATGACCCTTGTAGACACTTTGTTCTCTCTCTTGAGTGAAAGAAAATAACCAAGATGATGATACACACAGAAACAGCATGAAAACACCGAGGTCAGACAAAGGGAGGAGTCAGATCCCAGTTGAGGGAAGGAGGAGAGACATGGACTGAAATTACTCTTTTTTTTATGCTATGGAGAATAGACTTTTGTTTCCCTATAACACATAAAGAAATTATGTGGTGGATTGAATGTTCTAGCTGTAGATATGAGCAGAGGCATTGGTGTTAAAGTAAGCAGATGTTGAAATTGCTGTGATCCCCTAAGTTTGAATAGTGAGAAGACTCCTGCTGCTCCCCAGGGAAGAAGAAGAAAAACCTCTGTTTTCAAAGATGAAGTGAGCTTTTGTTTGAACTGTTATAATGCTTAAAGTGTGCCTCATAAATTGCTATGGTCCTCAGTAATGGTTATGGGAAAACTGTGAGTCGAGGAAGGGATTTTTACATAGTGATCAGATCTCCATTCTCCCAGGCAGCTGATCATTGTGACATCAAGGCCACGAGAAAAGTGTTTCTTGTGGGGAAATCTCCATAGACTGAAGAGGGAAGTCTCCTCTCCCAAGTGAATTGGTGAAAGACTGTTTTAGAGATGGTAAACTGACTGAGTTGTTTTCTGTACGTTTTCAGTGTGAAAGAAAAGAAGGGGAGGGGGAGGAAAAGTAGTCTAAAGTTTTATTCTGAGGGCTTTTTTTCTTATAGTTTCTAGTAATAAAGTTTTTCTTTGTACCATTTAAAGTTGAGCCTGTTTTGCCTTCCTCCTAATCCTATCTCACAGCAGGAAAATTTCAAATTGGCAAACCAAAACCACTACGCTCCCTTAGACAAAAACAGTGGTATCAAATGCACAGGAGGGAAAGGTCAACAAGGAAAGGAAAACAAGCAACAACAAAACCAAACAAAATCCAGGCAATCAAAACAGAAATTAACTGAGAACTACCTAGGCTTGTGGGTGTGAGGGGGTGTGTGGGGGTGTGTGTGTGTGTGAAAAGATAGTGCATGCAACTATAAAAAGGAACATGGCCTAAAAGCTTAATAACAACACTCAAACATAACAGTTCTTTAACTTAACTTATACCATAATTTAGTAATTTAACATATGGAAAGCCCTTAACTTATACCAAACTTAATTTATAGCTTAACCGTAACAATCTAACAGGAGAATAACACTTAACAGCATTTAACCTAACTTACAACTTCAGTTCAAACTTAGCAACTTAACAAAGGGACACTGTCTTGGTTTAGTTTAGATTTGCCAATTCTAATATACTCAATTTCTATTGTGAGATAGAATTAGGAGCAAAAACAAGGCAGGCCTAAAACTTAAAAGGGTATAAAGAAGAAATTTATTAACTACACAGAAAATGAGAAATTCAGAATAAGATTTTCAGATCACTCCCTCCTTGCCCCCACATCCCACATTTCTTAACAACAACATACAGAGACACTCCTGTCAGTCCTTCGCTTAAATAATCGTTTCAGTTCACTTCAGGGAGAGGAGTTTCTTTTCTGTTTGGTCATGGGGATTTTCCCAAGAGAAAAATAAAGTTCTCTTGAGTCTTCACTTTCATAATTCGCATCTGCCAGGGGAAAAGAAATCTGCAAATCATGAAACTCCTCCCATCTTCACAGCCTTCCCAGAGCTGTGTTTGTTGGCCATGTCAAACTCATGGGGTACTACTTTTAAGGGTGAGCTGTTCAAAAGCAAAAATTCTCTTTATCTCTTTTTTTCTCAAATATCTCTGTTCATACCTCATTCTCCAGAAGAGAGATTCCCCTTTCCCTCAGGTCAAAGGATCTTCTCAAACACTTCAACCCCTCTATGTTTTCTCCATGATTTATAGGAATCTTCAGTGCAGTACAGTCCACCCCATAGCTTACAAAAAGATTTTTTTCAGCCAGCTTCTGTGGGGTCTCCTCAATCTCTTCCCATCTGGAAACTTGGCTCTTACTTCACTGACTTCATTGTATTTTTTTCCTGCTCTGTTACTTCTTACTCAAAGGAGGAGGATAGGGGGTCTGCAAGTTTTATCTGAGCATTGGAAGGGTTAAAATTTAACAGAGGTGCAGGAACCGGGCCAGGCCATGTGGAGCCGTGCCAGGATCTCAGGCCGCGCTTCGCCTCCCCACGGCTGCTCAGAGCCGGCAGCAAGAGTTTCTCCATCTCTCTCTCCCCCCTGGCCATGAGAGTCCCTGGTTATAAAAAACAGGGCCTGGCAGCTCCTGAGCCCACCCATGCCCGGCCAGGCTGCATGGTGAGGGCCAGGCTGGGCTGGGCTGGGCTGGGCCGGTGTTACCTGCTCCACAGGCAGAAGAGAAAGAGAACTTTTTCTCCGGAGTTTGCTTGCTTGAAATGTGTGTCACGGATCTCCATCCCTTGGGTCTGTAAAGGGAGCCCCTTCTCCATCCCTTGGGTCAGTAAAGGGAGCCCCTTCTCCATCCCTTCCCCCCCGAGCCCCCATTAACAGCGTGAAAAGGCGGCCGAGCTCGCGCCACAGCGCCCCCTGCAGGGCAATCAGCGCACCCGCCCTGCCCGGCCGGGAGCCAGCAGCGCCCCTGCTGGCTGTGCCCGGAACTGCACCCAAGGGGAAAGTGCCTGCAGCCCAGAGCAGCTGGGACTGGGGTCTGCTGCTGTTTGGTGTTGTTTACTTGCCTTTTTATACACACACATACTGCTAAAGAACTGGTGTTCCTTTTCCCATATCTTTGCCTGAAAGCCCCTTAATTTCAAAGTTACAATAATAATTTGGAGGGAAGGGGGTCATATTTTCCATTTCATGAAGGTTCCCACCTTCCTTGGCAGACACCTATGTTTTAAACCATGACAGTCTCACACATAGAGTGCAGTATCTAACATCTGTCCTGATGAGCAAGTCAAAATGGTAAGAGCTCTCTCCTGTGGTAGAGAACATGAAAAGCATCCTGAAAGAATAAACCTCTTTCCAAGAGGTTATGTGGGAAAGCATCAGGAAGAACAAGGAAATCTGAATATCAGGGAGAATATTTTGCATTTTCTCTCATGTTTTTGTTTATATCTAGAGAGAGGAGTGTTTATGCTTCCAGTCCAAACCTCTCTTGCTCCTTCAGAAATGTATGAGAATGACCCAAGAAAGACTCAGTGTCTGAAGGGTTGCTGTGCCCAAGACACAAAGGATGGAGCCAGAACAGCTCTGGCAGCACCAGGCAGGACTCTGAGTCTCATTCCTTCAGTGAATTGGCTTTCCCAGAGCCAGCAAAAATGTGACAGAAGGAGAAGATCAGGACAGTATCAACATCTCTGCATTACCTGATCCCTTTGCAGCTCAGCTCCCTGAACTGGCACAGATCAAAGCCTCAGCCTTGCCCTTGCAGAAATCCTTGAGGTTTTTCCCATGTGGTGCCCCACAGTGTTCTAGGGCCAGAACTCCTCACCCTCAGACCCTTGGCTGCCTCTGGGCACAGCACAGCAACCTGACCTGGGCTTTATTTAGTGCTTTCCTGCCAAAAGGGCACAGGGCAGGGTCCTGCCAGTTGCAGTTCAGATGGGTATGGAGGGGATGTGGCTGATGCTGCTCCTTTTTTCCTGCTGTAAGGCCAGGCTGGGTGTCAGAGCTCTGCCTGTGCCCATCACTGCAGCTGCTTCAGCCCTGACTGCAAGGCTTGTGTTTGGGAGGAAGGATGAGCATATATTTAAAAGAATACTCAAAGCAAAGCTCGAAACTTGTATGAGTGCTAATTTGCTAGAAGCAATTAAAATACATGGAATGAGATTAAAAATATGCCCCCCTTTTTAAAAAAATTGGATTTCCTCATAATCTTCTTTTTAATTTCAACTTATTTGAGAGGGTAAACAGGCTGTTTTACTTTCTCTTCACATAAACTTTTGTTTTGATAAGATGATAAATACAGCATTAAAAATACAATGTAATGATCATATTCCTGCATATTATGCTCATATTCTGACCGGTGTGCTCTGTTTCCCCAAGTACTAAAAATTTCTGGTAAAATTAGTTCTATTGATGTAAGCTGAACTTCTTTCACCGATCTCTCCTGACACCTTCTGGCCGAAGTGTTCATTGTTCTCACAACACTTTCGGTTTCATGAAATCCAGAAAATAGCTCAAACGGAAGAAAAAAACCAAAAAACCAACCAATCAAAGAAACCACCGAAACCCCATAAGAAATTTTGTGTCTGCACATGCCACAAATTAAACTTCTTTGCTCTTCATTTGCATTCTAGCCTTGCCTCCAGGTGCAGTTGGAAACTCTTGCTAAGTGATCCAGAGTCTTTAGAAAGTCAGGGATCAAGAAGCTGAAAGAGCTGAAAACCTCAGTGAGATTCAGAGAAGCTTCATTTGAAACTTCAGACTAAAGCAGGCTTAGAGCTGGAAATTATTTGTAACAGAATAAATGGAGGAGAATAGGGAAAGCACTTGCAGCACTGCTTTCAGAATTCCTCAGTATTTCTAAAGGAGTTTTAAACTCAAAATTATTCAAGAAACTTAGTGGTCAAAATTTCCTGGGCCGGAGGAAAGAGGTCTTGTTGGGATTAAGAGATGCGTTTGTGCCCCAAAAGGTGTTATACCTAAGTCAGATCTTCCAAAGGTGTAGGTGTCTGGCTAAGCAAGCAGCAAGTCTGAACCAGCAAGGAATGCAGCCCAAGCTTTCTGGCTGCAGGCAATGAAGAGGCTGATAACAAGATGAGGCAATGCAAGTGCCAGAGTGCCTGGTGCCCCGGGATAAGGATATTGTGAGGAAGTTGTTCCCTGCAGGAAGGCTGCAGCCGAGCTGCCCTCAGGAGCTCCAGTCCTTGGATGAGGTGTTTGCTGAGGGGTTTCTCACATCAACTTCTGCTTGTGGACCTGGCTCTTTCTGCCAACAGGTGAGTGTGTTTGCATGTCACAAACCTGTGGGTATCATACTTCTTTAATTTAATCCAGCTGGGAATTCAGGGGGCTGTGCTTTGGAGTCCGTCTCCTTTAGGTATTACAAAACTAAGGGTATGCTTTGAACAGCTGTAAGACATCTAATGGGACAGGCAGCAAGGAGAGGGTGAGTTTCAAAGGACAGCCTTAGACATGGTCACTAGCTGTGGGACTCTGGGAAAATGATTTATCCTTTGGTGGATAATTCACTCTATGAAACACGAGAGAGAAATTAAATTCCTTAAATCTTGTTCTGTAGCAAAGTGGTGCAGGAAGTTGGAAGGGGATGGAATTATTTAAATACACAGAACTGGCCTGTTCTTGTCTTTAAATTAATTTGAATGAATACAAGTTTTTCTATCTACTTTATTGAAATACATAAAGTTTTCCAATTATATATGTTGAGTAGCATCAGTGGGAGAGTTCCCATTTGTTGAGCAAGTTTGTATATTTGTAAATCTGGGTGAGATGTTTAAAACTGTTCAGTGATGTGATCTTCTGCTTTTCAGCTGTTTTTCCTTCCTCATCTCAGCCAACTTTTAGCTGAAAATATTGGCAAGGCTTGCACATAAGGTACACCTTGGAAAGGTAATGAATTTGTATAGAAATCGTTTCTGCATGGGCAAGCACAAAGGTTTCCCATCACTCAATTTATAATTTGAGCAATAGTCATTCCTTCCTCCACTTCTTTTGCTTCCTTCCTTCCTCGCTATGCTGTCCATAATTTTGGGAATGGCACTTGGGAAAATTTCAAATGCCAACTGTGCTGTCACTGACCTACAGAGAAAAACTCACCTGGACATGGTAAAAAGGGATTATTTTGTGAAATGCTGTTACACTGACACCAGGAATTACTGCTGTGCAGGAACCAAAAACACTTCAATTTAGTCACAATAACCCTGAGTAAAGACAAAATCCTGGCTTTTCTTACCAGCCAAGCAGAAAATATCATCAGCTACTGGTTCAAGTTTTTTCCTCTTTCTTGTTTGCTGCAAGTAAATGTACTTTGAGACTGCTTGACTGGAGCAGAAGTGATGGACTAAGCTATTCTGGGAGGGATGCCCAGATTTTTTTTCAACTGATCCTGAATATCCATGCAGAATGTTTTTCTTCTGTATCGAGAGAGACACAGAAAGAGAGATTGCATTCCTGGAAAAAATAGAAGTTTTGAATAAATTTCCTTTTAGCTCTCAGAAAATGTGCATGTATTCAGGTATTTTAGAAACCAGCACAGAATTATTGATTTCATCACTATCATGTCACTAAGCATAGTTACCATATCAGGAAAAGCATAGCTGGTTTTAGAGGTGCTGATGTTTTCATGGATTTTTCATGGCTTTCAATATTTAATCTCTGCATATAATTCTCAAATCACTTTAAAACAAACATTATCAATACTTCTATGTGATAAGGAATAGTTCAAAATCATAATTTGCCATGGAAACATCTTAAATTTCATGAGAGGATGAAGGAGGTGTTTTTGTAAAGGGCTGAGCTGCTGTGGGCCAACTCATTGAGACACTCCACTTTTTGTCTGGATTTCGGCTGACAGTGTTTTCAGGTGAGCTGCTCCTCTTTGCCTGGAGGAATGTGGGGATGATATTTCCATTTACTCCCATTCCATTTACTTTCCATTTACAATTCCAAAATGTGAAAAAAAAATGAACAGAAGAACAAATCACTTCCCTGCCAACTACAGCAGCCAGTCTGGGGAAGTGAAATGAAGATAATCAGTAGAATTCTGCTTACAGCAATTGCTTTCAAAGCTTTAGTCTAATGTAGCAATGAGGCATCTCCCCAGAGATACCATTCAGAACAGAGCAAGAGTAGAAAAAAACACTGTAAATGGATGGATATGAGCAAATTATATCACATTATTCCCTGTGCAGTTAAATGAACTTAATACACAGAAATGGCAAATTTTATTTTATTTTTATTTCTTTAATTTTTATTTTACTTTAGGTTTTTATTAATTTTAAATGACTTTTAAATTATTATTTACATTTTATTTTTATTCAAGTTCATTTAATTTTTGAAGGCCAGTAGCAACTGAGATCCTTGCTACTAAATCAGATGTTTTCAGTTTGATGTCATTCTGCAAATTCAGACCTGTTTCTGACTGGACATACTGGTTGTGGTTGCCAGTTCCAGGGTTACGTGAGAAAGGATTGGGAAGCTACTGCCTGTTCAGAGAGAGAGACGCCATGTAGAATTGTTTGTCCTGTGTGGAAGAGTTTGAAGTTACATTTGAGAAAGGAAAATTTGTATTAAAATCTCACAATGCTTTTTTTCATCATCAGCAATTTGAAAAATATCTAGAAGCAGTGAATGAGATGAAAAATGAATGACATGCATCAGTCTGCTTTGCTTCCCTTCTTTTTAAACTCAATTTCTTTTATAAACCTTTCTATGTTACTGAAAACACTTGTGGCAAATATCAGCTTACTTTATGTCAAGGGATTATATCTCACACTGAAACCCACTTAGCATAAGAACTTCTGAGCTTGTTCATTTTTTCCTTAAATATGAGCAATACACAGAGTGAGTCCAAATGGGAAAAACATCTGGAATCTCTTGGTTTACAGCTGAACTAGACAGGAGTAAATCAGTTCTTGTCCTCAGTGAATCATGAGCAGCAATCCAGTGTCCCTGCAGCCAAAATGACCAATTTATCCTGCTTTCAGTGCTTTATCTCTCAGCAGCACTAGAGCAGCCCCTACAGCCCTGTCAGTGAAAAACATGAGCTTTTATAGTTTCATAGTGAGAGGCTAATGGGGAGTTCTGAGTATACAAGTGGTTGGAGCAGAAGCATGTGGTTGTCTTAAGCAGCTGCTCTACATGGAAATCTTGGAATTAATACTGAGAAGTGCCTTAAAGAACCAGGCTGAAACAAGTGATTCTTCATGTTCTGGCTGGGAGAACTCAACAAGTTTTGAGTTCAGGTTTTTGCAAAATTTCTTGAGTTATTGTGAAGTTTCTTGCAGTTGTGATATACCAGTTTTGAGAAAATAATTTTTCTGTCAAGGAAGAGTTTAACAATAAAGTCAAGGTATTCTGAAGGATGTAAAGAACCTGATTATTCCAGAGTAGCTACGAAGCAACAGAATAAGGTTCCTGGAATTGTGTGGCTTACACAGATTTTTGAATCAGAGTTCAGACTGGCATTTTGAGGTGGTCTTGTGTTAACTTCCATAGCATTGGAAATGTTGGAAATGGCAATGCACTCAGCTTTGGGACAAGGACTGCTCAGAAGGTAAATCCAAGTGAGTATAATAGAAGAGAAATAAGGAAAAAATAATGTGAAGGAAAAAGAATTTTCTGAGTATATTCCACTCTTCTGTTTGCATGTAAGTTGTCAGAATTACTGATGTGTAGCTGCTCTTGTGCAGGCCAGAAAGAGAAAATACTGAGTTCAGGGGCTGCAATGCCAGTTTCTAGAAATCTCTGTGCATCTGTTGGAATGAAAATAGAGACAGAAAGTGGGCCTGAGTTGCTCTGTAGATGGTCTGTCTATCATTTTAATTATACAAGAAGACTATAGAAGTGTTTGTGGTTTTGTTGTTGGTTTGGTTTGGTGTGGTTTGGTTTGGTTTGGTTTGGTTTGGTTTGGTTTGGTTTGGTTTGGTTTGGTTTTGGGGTTTACTGTTGTTTCATTGTTTGGGTTTGGGGTTTGTTTTTTTCCCCCAAACTGGAAATGTGAGAACAAAGGCAAATTCATACCTTAGAGAGGAAAAAATCCCAAAGGTTTCATCATCATTTTGGTGCTATTCAGGGGATGGGGACACTTGGATGAGGAGTTTAGACAGTTTTGATGTGAGATGACTGATGGTGCAGGCTGCTGAACATTAAGATAATCACTAACTGAGGTGCATGGACAAAGTGCTGTAGGAAAATTTAACTCCTGTCTTGCTTTATCTTGTTCATCTTCATGCTCACAGTTAATAATTCTGATTTCTACAGTTGCTGCTATCCCAGGAGGATGGACCACAATCTCCTCTGTGATAGATGTGAGCTGGGTTGGTGAGATAGGACCCCACAGCTCTGGGATTCACTGCATGGAATTGTTGTGAAAATTTTTTCGAGCATTTAATCATAGAATGGTTTGGTTTGACCTTAAGGATCATCTCGCTCCAACCCCCTTCTCTAGACCTCATCACCTTCTCTGGATCAGACTGCTCAGTTTTGACCTAGGAAGCTTCAGAAGAAACACCCCAAGAGATCTATGAGCACACATCAAAGTTGAAAATCTCCTTTCACTCAAAAGCTACTGGCAGCAGTTTTGGTAAAGCCCTTTGTCACCGTGAAACTCCAGAGGTAGCTACAACAAGCTGACTTTTGGAAAAGGGACAAAACTCTCTGTTTATCCAGGTAAGTGCCAGAGATAAACATATCAAAAACTGAACTTTATAATACTGAGATGAGCTTTGGCCCAATCCTGGAAGTGTTCAAGGCCAGGTTGGATGGGCCCTGGGCAGCCTGATCCAGTGAGTTACATCCCTGCCCATGGCAGGGGGTTGGAGTGAGAAGACCTTTAAGGTCCATTTCAACCCAAACCATGTATCTGTGATTCAGGAGTTTGATTTTTTCCTAAATGGCATTTTTCCAACTACCAGGAGTTAGTGGATGTGTCACCTGTCGGATATAGAGTAAGTGAATATTCATCTTGAAACTGTCAGACTTGTGAGTCCAGTTTACTCCTTTTCATGCAAAATATTCCAGGTTAAATCTGTCATCCCAAGGGGATTTTGCTTCCATCTTCTTCAGTGCTTTTTTAGGTGTTGTTTTTTTCAGAGTTAAATCCCCAAGATGAGAACTGTACTTGAAAAATGTCCATATTTTCCTACTGGTTATACAGGACACTAGGACTGTAGTAAATTTAGACAGCTCACGTGTAGGACATGTTTCTGGTCTCTCAAGATATCTCATTTCCCTGAATGTGTTCTGCAGAGTGTCAGTTTCTTTTCAAATTAAGGTTTTTGCAAGTTTTACCTTTGTAAATTGAAAAAAGCATTTGATAATTACTCCTTTTTTTAATAAGTAGGGAGAAAGTCTGTAATGGATCAGAATTTTCCATGGCCAGGATTTCGTAAAGGTTTGCCAAGGTGTAACCTCAGATGTGAAAGTCAAGGGCTTAAATGTGAATGAGGAATGGGCATAAAAGTAAAGCCAGAAAGAATCCTGAGAGGCTTTAGGAAGGAAGTGCCTGTTTTTCTGAGGATTGCAGGCAGGTAGATCTGGGCAAAGATGTCCAGTATTTGTTCCCCATGGAGATTAAGTGATGATTAAGTTTCCAGAACTGAAGTGGTGAATGCTATGTAAATACGAATATTTCAATATCCCAAGAAATTTGGTGTTTAATTTGTATCTAACATAGGCTTTAAAACACTGGGATAGCAAAGGCTGTGAAGAATTTATGCATGTCCTTACCTGACCCTTATCAATATATATTGATGGAAATTTTCTTGAGTGTCTTTATCTTCCAATGATTTTTCTTTTGGTTTTTTTGGCAACCAGCAGTTTTAGTGTTCAGAAAATATCAGTGTCCATGGATTTTCATCCTGAGGTAGACTATCAGACTGTCAGTAGGAGCAGGCAAGAACTTTAGCTGCAGGTTAAATAGATGCAAAGCAGCTTTCATTTCAACTATAGTGGTTCAGTGTTTTGGATGAGACTATTCCTGCCTGTGAGATTGGATGTGGCACAAGCCTTTAACAGAAGGAGAAGCAATTTGCTGCAGTGTGTTTTGGCAATGTTCACAGGGAGCAACTTCTTTAAATTTTAAGCCAGTTATGTTTGCCAGCATATGAGGTACCAGTAGTAGCTGAGTCTATTAAGGTTTTTATTACTGCTCACATCATTATTCTAAGTTCTCCCTGCAACTGGTAATTCACGTTTGCAAATGGAAATTAGCTATTGGGAAAAAAATGTTGTGTTTTTTCCTAGTGAAGGATTGCCTTGTAATTGTTTTAATGACTGAAAGTAGACATACAATTAAGATGGAGTGAGAATTGCTTCTTGGTGAAAAAAATCTGTTTCCAGTTTAAAGGAGAAAGAAAAGGAAGGGATACATACAATTAGGTGTAACAGGTTGATGGTGATGTCTGTGGTTAAACCATGAGTTTTCTTCCATAATAAACTATGGATATTATAATTTACCACTCTCAATTTTGTTTAGTTGGTTTCTTTTCCTGGAAAGGAGGAGTTAAAAAGGCAAATACATTTCTTTGGACAGTTTTTGCAAAGCACTTCCTGGCTGTGCGAACACAGGAGGCTTTGGGAAATTAACTTTTGGACAAGGAACAAGAATTGTTGTAAAACCAAGTAAGTGAATACGGATAATTTAATAATTACACTTCTATGTTCTTTTTTTCTAAATATTTAATTTGTTTGAAGGTTTAGGAAATCTTGTCTCTCTTTTGTTGAGTGTCCATAAGACTATTTTCTTAACCCTTCTCAACCCTTCTCAAATGTACTGTGTTACCAGGGCAGTGACATGGAATGATTCAGACAAATCTTTTTTGCTCTTTTATAATCGATATATTGACACAACAATGGTTGCAGAGAAATGTTGCAATAGTAAATACTGTGTTTTTGTAGCCATGAAATACCTTAAATGGGGAAAAAAGTGAAATAGAAGACTTGTTTGCTTTTACAGAGAAAAGATAAACTGATGTGGGAAGAAAAGTATTACATACTGCCATTTATGATAAGATTTAGTTTAGCAAAATTTTAAGCAACAGGATTAAATTGTTATGGATGCCATCACCAGCACAGGAAGACACTTGGCTGGGTTTGGGAGAGTCCTTAACTCAGGCATTCAGCAGCCCCTGGGAATCTGTTCAGTTCCTCTGCAGTGGTTTCTGTAAAGACCCTTGTCACCGTGTGTCTGGTGGTGACAGGAAGGTCACTTTTGGTGGAGGAGCTCTTCTGCTTGTGCTTCCAAGTAAGTCTTCCAGGAAAAGCAGTGTTCCAGCATTTGTTTTCACTCAAGAATGCTGTTTTGTCACATCCCAGATCCAGTGAGAGCCTGTTCCAGGCTACTCCTGATTCCTCACAGAGCTGGATGCAGAAATGTTCCTGTGCTCAGCTCCTGGAGATCTCCCAGATTCAGCTGGGATGATGAATTCATATTCCTCCTACAGCAGCAGTATAAACAGACAGGATAACTGCAAGTGTCTGTTAAATTCTGTTCTGCCCCTGCAATTTCAGTTTTATAAAGGAGTTTGTATTCAAGTCTCCAGCACCAGGTTTTCATGCCCAAGCCAATATCTGACAAAGTGCACAGACTTTTTCAGGGCTGTGACACATTTCCTACTCATTCACAGCTTTTGGCAGTGCTAGTTCAAAACTGCTGCATTGTTTGGGCAAGTTCAACAGCAAATATGTAATTGGAAGTCATTAGACTTCCAATCTGAAATCAGCTTGAATATCTAAGCCTCCCTCTGAGGCTTAGATCCTTGAGCTATAATTAAAAGTCATCTTATTCTACCAGGCTGAATTACTTCATTGTCCATTGAATATGCAGGATCAAATGGGCACAACAGATATACCTGAGAAAGAGAAATCAGTAAAGTGAAATGAACTTTCTTTTCACTTTGTAGAAAGAAATCAGAACAAACCTTTGTTCATATGAAAATCTCAAATTTGCAGTCAAAATTGAAATAAAATACCTGAGGAAGAAAGGAAGGAAACCAATCCAGACAGCGTTTCCCATAAAATTTTTATGTACATCTAACTAGTTGATTGTCAGTTTTTTCCCATTTTGAACTGTGAAAGGCACTACTTTTTCTTTATAGGCAGGTCCTGTGATTCACCATCATGCTTTTAGATTAGTTCAAACTTTAGAGATAACTTTTGCAGAGATCTCTGAGGCAGTGCAACTGCAGGAGGAAGAAAGCAGGTATTTGGACAGGGAATACAGATAGTTGTGACAACAACTAAGTGTAATCTGGTTAAGGAAGCAGCTTTTTTTACCTCTTTACCTTCCTACTCTGCCAGATATTTTGCAAATGTACTCAGCTCAAATTACTGTTGCATCAAGCAGATCCACAGAGTGTAATTCTTCTTCAGTTGTGATGATCTCAAATACTGCAGGAGTCTTACACTTGGTTTTCCTGCCTGTGTTATGTCGAGATCAGGCTAAATATCTCAGTAAGTCCCCATTGCTGACTTGGGATCAGAATGGTGTTTTCTGTCAGATTGTGCCTTGGATACACAGGTGAGAAGCTGTGGTTTTGCTGAATTCTGTGGGAAGCATTTCTCTTTTCCAAATGTCAGGAAATACCTGCAGGGGAGGAGAATGCTGGTAATGAAAAGTGGTGTGTAGAAAATGACAGGAGGAAACCCAAGGCACACCCAAGTGAGCATCACAATGTGCAGGTTAATTCAGCTACAGACTTGGTTTGATCTGGATCTCATTCAGGATGCAGTGAGTGATGTGTGCTCTGAGTGGGTGCAGGAGGGAGAACTACGTGGGGTTGATTCAGGACATCTCCATGTCTGCATTTCTGAAAACCTCCCATAAGCAAGTCACCCACTTAAACATGTGCAGAACAAATCAGGAGAGCAACATGGAGCTGAAAAGGGCATATCCATCACAGAAACTCGTTAAGAGGATGGTTAATTATCTGACTGTAAAGGCAAGTTCTCTTTCTCATCTTTATATTTCAGTGAGCAGATGTCTGAATTTTTAGTGAGGAACAAGGAATGGAGGTTTGCAGTTAGGATGGAAGCATTTTCCTGTCCAGGTCGCTTACAGAATGGGAAACATTTTATTGAGATGCCAAATATATGCCTAGATTTTCTTTGCCAGGTTCAGAAAATCTGGAAGGGGATTATCTGAGTTCAGTCCTGCCCAAAGACCATCACAGAGCAGGAGTTTTCCTGGTTTGTGTGTATTTGCAGAGCCAGAAGGGTTTTTGCAAAGGAATTGAATGATGCGTCAATACAGGAAACAGCTTTACAAAACTGCAGTTTGGCAAAGGAACGAGGCTCAGTGTTGAACCAAGTAAGTGCATGATCTGAACACGAGTGTTTTGAGAAGTATTGCAGAATCAGATGCTTGGAATCAGTAATATTTAATTACCCTGGGAGGGGAATCTCCTTCCATATGTACTGCTTCTGGGGCTGAATTGAGTGTGTGGCTGGAACATTTAGTGTGTTTAGTTTAGTGTTTCCACATTTAGTGGAAACAGAGCAGCAAGAAGTCTGGGGTTTTTTTGTAACATCTGAGAGTTCATGGAAAATACCTGTTATGAGAGGAGTCTTTCCAGGAATTACAGTAAGTTTCTACTCACACAAAGCATGCAAGGACTAAATTCCCAGGAAAATGGAAATCAGGTAAATCAGCATGGAGTGCCACGCTGATGGCAAATCTTTTACCAAACTCCATAGCTGTATGAATTCTTAAATTACTTGATCTTCATAGTGTTCCTTGGTAGAAGGAGATAATGCAGACAATGTAAAAGAATGGATTTTCCTTGTGCTTTTGGCATTTATCCCTTTTGAAGAGCACTACAAGTTCTACCCACATGTGGAATTACATGAGCAAGAAAGGATAAGATGGCTATTCAGAGAAATGGCAAGTCTCAATCCTATAAAAAGAAGTGATTTAATGTGTGTTAACAGATAGAGAAAAGCCTGCAGTAGTCCTGATTATGTAAAATACTGAGCCAGGTGTCCTTGCCAGGTATTGTCCCCAGTCACATCTTCCCCTGAAAAACTCTTCAGGCCTGGGGAGAGCAGAGCTCCTGGCAATGTCTGTCTTTCCAAAGCACAGCGTTGAAAATAGATGTCAGCTCTGTGATTACTGTAGGGAGGGCCTTAGTTGATTCCTGGCTATGCCAAAGCTTCCCTCAATCAGGACACTTCATCATTCCTGACCTGTAAAAATTATTGACACAAAACCTGCAAGGGGACAGAGTAGAAGTAGTAGTAGAAGAAGTAGTAGAAATAGTCTGTTAGTTTTGTGGTAATCTCTAAGAGGCATTTTACACAGAGTTTTGAGTTGATGAGAAATACAGTCTCCTGCCCTGGAAGCTGAAATGTGCACAGGAGCATGGGGGTTTTTGTAAGGGAGAGTGTGACTGTGTGAACTCAGGAAATACAGGCAGACTGACCTTTGGAAGTGGAACCAGGCTGCTGGTAAAGCCCAGTAAGTATCTCCTCACCAAGCACAGACTGAATCTCTCAGGTTTTTTAATTAGATCTTGCTTAGAATACAGAGGGAAAAGCTTCTTTCCAACTTCAAGGGAAGAGGGCATGGGGGAGGAGAGCACATTCTGAACAATTAGCTTGTAACTGCTTTGCCATGTTGCTGGGAGTGGAACAGCTCTGAAACTGCTCCTGTGCTGAAAATCAGTGAATGTATTTGTGCTGTGGAGCACCTCAGTTAGAGGAACCCTCC
>JAOTQP010001009.1:1945216-1958799 GCA_026413545.1 Cichladusa arquata
AGCATTGGAACAGCCATTAAAATTCCATTGTTCTTTCCTTCTGAGAGCAACTGAAGGTCAGAGCTTAACCTTGCATCAGAGTATTAAAAAAAACCATTATGGAGCTGAACACGTACTTGAGAGGCTGAATATTCTTGTGCCCATTTGTGTCACTGAGAGCTGTGACATTTTTAGTTGTTTTCTTCACTACTGCCTGTTCCCAGAAATCTCTCAGACCTGCACACCTCTCACTGCCCTTTAATTGTCCAGAACCCAGGCAAGGTCTTCATTAATTCCCAGAGCCTGCAGTTCCTTCTCTGCTGGGAAAACTGTCTTACCCTTTGCTCTGCTGCTCCGACTTCTGGCTACAGAGAGGTTTCCATCCAGGTTTGCACTCCTTGAGAAAAAAATGAAAAAAGAAAGAAAAGCTGGGCTGTCATGGAAAGAGGTTGGAACAGGCACGGAATTTTTTGTTTGGGGAATCAATGGCAGGAAGGTCCAGGAGGACATCTCTGCTTTTAATGCTGATCTAATGCCAAAGGAGGAATTTTGCTGTGGGATTTCTTTGCATGAATGAAGGAGAAGAATTTCAGTCAGTGGCCATCTCTGTCCAAACTGAAGGAGACCTTAAACCAGGAAAAATCTTTACAGGAAATGTAGTTCAAATTGCCAAGGAGTTTACTTGGGTAGACTAAGGTAAAAAGAATGTCAAGTAGGACCTAGTTAGGTACTGGAAGGAAAAAAGGGTTTTTGTTTTGAAGGCAAACACTGTGTGAACAGCTATGGAAACAAACTCACCTTTGGAAGTGGAGTGCAGCTAAGGGTAAAACCAAGTAAGGTTTGAATCATTTTTTGCTCACTATTGTAGATATAAAGAAGAAAGATACAAAAAGTCATGCCAGTGATAGGAGCTGCAGAGAGGTCTACAAAGCAATGTCCTCAATTCCCCTGTCAGTGATCCATGCCCTCCCTGTCAGATACCCAGTGTGGGGTCCTGGCCACATCTGCTCAGGACATTTCGTGCATGGCCATGCCAGCAGGGGTTGCTTTCCTCTCTCTGCTTGTGGATGAGCCTGAGTTCTTGCTGGGCTGAAAACTGCTGTGTGAGCTGTGGCACAAGGACACAGCTTCCAGTTTCAGCTGAGAAGTTCTCCCGCTTTCTTGTCCCCCCCTTCCATGGGGGGCAAAACTGCCCCGTGCCCAGTGAGATTTTCAGGAGACCTTTCCTGGGCTGGTTGCTCTCCAGTTCTGGGGAGAGCAGGGAGAGCAGTGCTCCCAAACAGGATTTGCATCCACAATCCCAGAGTGCCCCTGAGCCCACAGCACATTGTGGCAGTTCTTCCCTTCAGGCTCTGCCTCAGTCCTGGCATTCAGCCCTGCCTGCTGGGCTGTGGGTGACCATGGCTGCAGGTGTGGGGCAGGTTTTTGTCAGGAGAGGAAATGCTGTGTGAATGCAGGATCAGGAGGTTTTGCTCCTGCCTTTGGCTCTGGAACCAGACTCACTGTCAGGCCACGTAAGCCCAACGCTGCTGCTGCTCTTTCTGTTGTGTTTGGGGTCATTCTTTGGGGGGCTGAGGGCAGCAGCTTGGCTGGGGATTGTTCATCTCTGTGTGTCCATAGCCAGGGGTGCACTTTGCTTTCAGGCAGTGTCCAAACCAAGCCTTCTTGCTCTGAGTTTGGCTGGGATGCACACAGAGCCACAGCCTGCTCCCAAGGGTCCCAGCTGCCAGGGCCAGGCTGGGCTGTGCCACTGCACCCCAGGGAGGCCCAGGATCCAGGGAAAGGCACTGCCTGCCCTCTGCTGCCCCTCTGAGAGAGGCCATGGCTGGGCAAAGCCTGGGGGAGAGATGCAGCTCTGCAGGAGCTGGTTGGGCTTTTTGTAAGGGCAGGAAATGCTGTGTGATTCTGGCTACACCAAGCTGACCTTTGGCTCAGGGACCAGACTGTCCATCCAGCCCAGTGAGTGTTCAGCTTTCCTGTGTGTCCTTTGTCCAGAGTCCTTGAGGGGCTGCAGGAGATGGAGCTCCCAGCTGGAAGCCAGCTCTGGGTTTCTGTGAATTGCTCTGCTCTCTGACAGCAGCTCCAGCTCACCTGGGGCTCAGGGGCTCAAGTGCCCATGTGGCCAAGGCAGTGGCTCAGTGCCTGAGTGCTGCAATCTCTCTCAGCAGCAATTCTGTGCAGGGGCTGTGCTGGGTTTGGGCAATTCAAGGAATGGCCCAGCTGAAATGCAGAGCAAGGCTTTCAGTGCTGGGGCTCCTCTGGCACTGCAAAGATTCCTCCTGGAGCTGGAAATCTGGGCTGCTGGGAAGTTGCCCTGGGTCAGGGACCCTGCTCTAGGCTGGCTCCAGGGGCTTCTTGCCTTCCCTTTGCCATTGCAATGCCAGCAGTCTTTGGGGCAGGGATCCTAAACTGTTCCCTGATCACTCAGGGGGAGCTTCTTCCCCTCTCTGGTGTGTTTGGTGAGCACAACCCAGGGCAGTTATCCCCAGGGATGTGAGCAGGGAAATGGGCTTTGGGCAAAGAGAGGCCAGAGGAGATCTCTGGAAATCTGGGTGTGTGTTTGGAGCCTCTTGCAGGGGCAGCTGCAGGGCTGGATGGATCCCAGCCCATTTTGTAATGAGCTGTCTCACAGTGTGAGTGCTGGAGGCTGGGGAAAGCTGACCTGGGGGAGTGGAACCAGACTTGTCATTGCCCCAGGTAGGTTGTGTCCCCTCTGAGCCAAGGTGGAGCCACCACAGACAGTGTTGAGCTCCAGCTGCACCAAGAGCAAGGCAGAGGCTTTGCGGAGAAATTTGGGCTCGTTTTAATATTCTGAGGAAAGAAGTGGGAGGCTTTGTGTTTAACCATTTTGTACTAGAATTGTGTTCATGTTGTGGAAAAGAAGTATTTGAAAAGTGACAAGTAAATGAAATGCAGGTGTAGGGATTTTTAAGACCAAATAAGATTTCTGAGATTTTTGTCACTGAACTCAGTTGAAAACTTCAGTCCACTCAAAAAGAGATTAATGTTTGGTTGCAAAGGGGGAGCAGAGTGAAGTTCAAGCTGTTGGCAACAAGCAATAGCAGTGATGTCTGGGTTACTGCTGGGAACTGCAGAACTGGAGCTCAGAGAGCAGGAATGGGAATGACACCAGCTGTGGATCCTTCCTGTTAGCTGTGGGGATTCTGAGGACATGTTTGGACACTCCCTGCTAAATTACACCCTTTGGGGTAAACATGGCACTGCTGGGGAATGGGTTGGACTTAATGGTCTTGAAGGACTTTTCCAACCTGAACAATTCTGTGTTGCTATGATTCCAAGTGTGAATCATTACAACATGAAATGCAGCCTGCAAAGGAGGGTGAACATTGCAAGAAAAGTGAGCAAAAAGGTGACCCAGGCTCATGAGACCCGACAGCAGCAGCAGCCAGGAGGCTCCAAACACATCCTGGGGGCTTGTGTGTGCACAAAGGGATGCAGAGGTACTGCTGCTGCATGGAGAAAGAGGACAGAATACACGGATGGTGAATTAACCAGGCAGAGGAATGTGGCTGAAGGAAGTGCTGATTTATGCTGAGGTGATAGCCAGTAATGTTGGTGATAGCCAGTAATGTTGGTGAGCATGTGTAGATCTGCTGGAGGGTAGTGGGGCTCTGCACTGGGACCTGGATAGGCTGGATAGATGAGCCAAGTCCAACAAGGTGAGGTTTAACAAGACCAAGTGCCAGGTCCTGCACTTTGGCCACAACAACCCCTGCAGCACTCCAGGCTGGGGACAGAGTGTCTGGACAGTGGCCAGGCAGAAAGGGAGCTGTTGGCACTGATGGACAGCAGGCTGGACATGAGCCAGCAGTGTGCCCAGGTGGCCAAGAAGGCCAATAGCACCTGGCCAGGATCAGGAATGGTGTGGCCAGCAGGAGCAGGGCAGTGATTCTTTCCCTGTATCCAGCACTGGTTGGGCAGCACCTCGAGTGCTGTGTCCAGTCCTGGGTCCCCCAAATTAGGAAGGACATGGAGGGGCTGGAGCATATCCAGAGAAGGGCACCAAGGCTGGTGAGGGGTCTGGAGCACAAGCCCTATCAGGAATGGCTGAGGGAGCTGGGGATGTTTATCCTGGAGGAGGCTCAGGGAGACCTCATCACTCTCTACAACACCCTGAAAGGTGCCTGTGACCAGGTGGGGGTTGGGCTCTGCTCCCAGGTGACCACTGACAGAATGAGAGGACACAGCCTCAAGCTAGGTAAGGGAAGTTCAGGTTGGACATCAGGAAAAAACTCTTCACTGAAAGAGTGATTGGGCACTGGAATTGTCTGCCCAGGGAGGAAGCGGAGTCACCATCTCTGAAGGTGCTTAACAAAGCCTGGACTGGCACTCAGTGCCATGCTTTAGTCCATGAGGAGGTGTTAGGTCATGGGTTGGACTTGATGATCTCAAAGGTCTTTTCCAATCCAGTTCATTGTGTGATTCTGTGAGTTGCTTCCATAAAACCTTGCCCTGTCGTGTTCTCCAGCCTTCACCCAGCAAACACATCCCAGGGCAGCATTTTGCAAAGCATTGTGTCACAGTGCTATTCTGGGACTTATGGCAAGCTTACATTTGGAGCTGGAACCAAACTCATGGTTTCTCCAGGTATGTCTGAATTCCCAGGTGGAAGTTCTTCTTTCACTTCACAAGTTATTTTGCCTATTTTGCCACCCCACAATATTTTAGCAACAGGACTATGAATTTTCAATTGGAGTTAAGAGCAAATTATTTCCATGGCTGCAAGCATGTTCTCCCCTTCCAGATCCTGAGAATGAACACAGCAGAGGTTTTACATGTGCAAGAGGATTTGTCTTGGAAAGTCAATAGGAAGTGGGCTCCTACATTAAACTCCTCAAGCAGAGGAGAAGCAAAGAGAAATGGTGAAATTTTGCACAGAGCAGGAAAATGCAGAGAGGTGAAATTGGTTTCATAAAGCTGTAATAGGTAAAAAGAACTTTTCTTGTATGTGGATAGAAATCGTTGGAGATAACCAGACTCATAATTGTATGTAAACACAAAAAATGCCCATATTGGGTCTGTGCTTTGGAGATCCTTGAGCTGTGACCATGGGGAGTGGGTTTTTGTAATTATATAAACACCAGACAGTCAGGAAGCTCAGGGAGCTTGACCTTAGGAATGACACCAAGTTCATGGCACAGCCAGCTTGTCCTGGGGATTTACCTTGCCCTGCAACATCCAGGTGAAGCTTGGAACACATTGGAACTGGTGGAGAACAGCACGACCAGCCTCAAAACTGAGGGTGGGATAAATATTTGGATAGAGGGGGAATAGGGCAAGAAGCAAAGTTAATTACTGGAAAGATGGAAAGGTGACCCTTGCCACAAAATATTTTTTTCTGAACAAAAAAGGATGAATAAAAAAGCGTGCCTTGACTGTTGCTGCCACAAATCTATGAAAAAAAAACATTCCTCCAAACCCCTACACCTCTTCTCTTGTTTGAAACCCTTTGTAAAGGGGAAAGAATGTAACATATCCCAAGATATCAATATTTTTTGTAAATGTATCAGATTTTCCAATCTTCTTTAAAATATATTCAGGATTGTTTGATATCTAAATTGAGTAAGTTTACTTTTGAAAAGTAATATTTCCATTTCTTAAAATAGTAGTGATTCTTAAGATAATTTCAACATTATTTTTCTCTTAAAGTTAAAAAACCAACAACATAGGGAAATAATTCCTTCTGGAAACATCTGAGGAAAATCCTCTTATTTTAAATAATCTCTCCTGACCCTCTTCAAAAACATCTGAGAGAAATGAGAATCTCAAGTTTATATGGAGCCATCAGCAAGCTAAAGGAGCTACAAATGAGACCTCTGAGTTCATGTAGGTGTCTCCAGATTTCCCGTTATGGCCACATTTGTGTGCAGCTGCTCCAGATCTTGCTCTGGTCACACCATGGGGATACCCCTGGTGCACCCTGAAACCTCAGGGTTTAGTGGCAGAATGAGCAATGATCACCCTGCCCCAAAGAATTGCACACAAAATGAGCTTTCGACTCAAAAACTTAATGGAAACTCTGTTCTGGAATCACTCTTGACTAATTCAGATGGCAAATCCAAGAGAATGGGATGATGGAGGTTTCACTGCACCATCAATCCCTAGGGCAGCTGAGAAGTAACAGTAAATAAATTATTTTTTGAGAGAGGAATCTGACTAGAAGAATAAATAAATGAGGAATAAGATGGAGAATAGAAGTTGTGGTGCAGCTGGCCTTCTGGAACCAATGGGACAAATATGACTGAGGGAATATTAAGGAGAGTGTGTTTGGGAGTGCAAAATGCGAAATACCACACAGAAAGAAAGTTAATAGGTGGAAAAGTCCTGGGTGAATGGATCTGTCTGTTGATAGAGATAAACAGGATTTCTTTTGGTGGAGAATTTAATTGCTGAAGGTTCCATTCAGTGCTGCTCTGGATATTGTACAGGCCTGTGCTGTTGTGTGGTTATGGGAATAATTACAAACTCACATTTGGATCTGGGACGAGACTTCTGGTTTTGCCAGGTACCTTTACCCTGATTTTTTTACTAATTTGCAAGTTTGTTAATACACACCAAGATCTGGGGAATGGCAGCTCTCAAGGGCATTGTAGCCCAGCTCGAGCAGTGGCATTTAGCTCAGGGCAGTATCCAAGGGCAGGCACAGGCTTCCAGTGCTCTTCTGACTGCACTCGTGGGAGCAGCCAACACAGAGCCTGGTTCTGCTCTTCTGCACAGTCAGTCCTGGATTTGTTCTCTCTCAGAGGGTCTATCCATGGCACTTTTATTGGCCTCAAGAAAAGTAATGGACTATACAAGTCACATGGAAATGCATTGAAAAGCAAAGATGTTTGTAATATTTACATTGCTGGCCAAGAGCCAGGGATGTGCAGCCAGAGCCCAGAAAGCCAGCTCCATCCTGGGCTGCATTCCCAGCAACATTCCCAGGAGACTGAGGGATTGACTGATTGATTGATTGATTGAGGGATTGATTGATCCCAATCTGCTCTGCTCTGCCCAGGTGAGACCCCACCTGCAGAGCTGTGTCCACCTCTGGGGTCCCAGCGAAGACAAGGATCTGCTGGAGTGGATTAACACAAAAACAGCAGCTCTCCTATGGGGACAGGCTGACAGGGATGGGGTGGTTTAGCCTGGACAGGGCTCCAGAGAGATCTTATTTCAACCTTTCCGTACTTAAGAATACTTACAGCTTATAAGAAAGATAGAGAATAGATTTTAAAAACAACCTGTAGTGACAGGACAGAGAGTAATGGTTTTAAACTAGAAGATGGTAGATCCAAACTGGAGTTGAAGAAGAAATTATTTCACTATGAGAGTGATGAAACACCAGCACAAGTTGCCCAGAGAGGTGGTACATGCCCCATTCCTGGAAATAATTCAGTGTCAGGTTGGAGGGGGCTCTGAGCAATCTCAGTTGAAGTTGTCTCTTTTCTAGTTTGTATTTCACAAACTACTCTATATATAACTGCAGTGTTTCTTTTAAAAACGCTCTCTCTTTTTGCTTCACGGTTATACAAGGAACTATGTTGCATTATCCTTTCCACTGCTCCTATAGCCAAAATGCAACACATGGACACTGTGTTATCCACAAATATTGCAGAGGATTCTGTTTGGGACTGGGACTTGCAGCTTTGCTGAGCTGTCACAGCTGCAGGACCATTGGTAACACTCCAGGCACTGCAGGGACTGGGTGTGAATTCCCAAAAAATGGAGTTATCAGGGCTGCCTGTGAGACTCCAAGACCTAGACAGGGGCACAGTGTGCCACTGAAACCTTTGAGGATATAACTGTAACCTCACAGAAGTTTCCTGGGTCATGTGAGTTATACGGATGGAGAGTGAAAAAAATTATATTAGGAAAAAGAACCTTGTTGGTGATCAAGGCACCAAGGTGGTGGTAAATACTCAGGAGAAAAGCTGGGCTGAAAGGCTGTAGCCCCAGCTGCACAGCTCAGTGAACTGGAATTTCAGGTGATATTACAGGTGGAAATGCAGATCATTCCTTGTACTGCCCCAAAATATATAACACCACACAACTGCAACCAGGTAATGAATGGAAATTTTTAAAATTTGATAATCTTCTAGTAGATTTATTTGGTACTTTGATAGTGTCAGCACGTTTCATCATTGCTCCCTGAAGTTACCCCCTTCTCTGGACTGTGTGTTGGCCTGGCTGCCAGTGTGCATTGCATAAACCTGCCCACATTTTTGTAGAGGCTGGCACCAGTGTGCCAACCAGGGATACACAAAACCCACATTTGGAACTGGGACCCAGCTTGTTGTCACCCCAAGTAAGTTTGAGCTTGCTGTTCCATATTAGCACCAGGACTGGTACATCATTTGTTTGTTGGGTAGATGTGATGCCTTTTTCTCTGGTCCCAGAATGAAGACCAGACATGATTAAGGGATAAAAGGGTTTTTTATCTCAGTATTTAATAAGGATCCTTAGGTGCAACAATTTGTCAAGGTGGAATACTCTGAAGTGCACGCGCATAGTAGATTTTGTGTACAATTTTTTAGACCTTGCAAATTAGCATATCTGACAGAGATTCCCTAATGAGAAGCTTAAATGAGTGGTGTGACATTTCCATATTCTAATGTATTGTCCCCAGATGGGCCTGATCTTGGTTTACAGGATGTGTTCTGGAGAGAACCTTGCTTTCTCAAGGTAGTGTAAGATTTTCTGGCCTCCAGCTGTGAGGCCTTTAGGATGTTTGGTCTTCTGGCCTAGCAGAATACCAGGACTATGCTAAAATACCAGGCTTAAAGTATTACAAGTATGTATGCTAAGAGTATTGATGATACCTAAAAGGTATATTAAAAAAGGGCAAAATATCATAATGGCATCAGATGGACCAGGGGTTTCATGGGAGCATATTCCAACTTCTTTTCAGCTTCCCTTGGCAAAACCAGTCAGGATAGAGATGCTCCCTTGGAATGGCAGGAGGGCTTGGCTGTGGTGTGGCAGTGACCCCCTGCAGGACAGAGCAGTGAGAGAAGGGTGATGTCCCCCCAGCTTTAATAGCCATGGCATGGTGACTGCAGCTTCTTCTCACTAAGGGCTTAGAGACTGGATTTTCTAAGTCCTAGCCTAAGAGAATATGCCAAGATCTTTCTTTTTTAAAATCCGTAACCATTGTATGATTCCAAGATTATTTTTTTTTCTGGAAACAAAATCTCTGCTATATATAATTGAAACCTTGATCTCCCAATTGAAAACCTGATTTTGGAAGAAAAAGCAGGGAAAAGCATTTTGTGAAAATGACAGAGGTTCTCAGGAGGTTCATGAGCAGCCACTTCAAGTCTTTTTGTTTTGAAGTAATTGTCACACAGCTAGGTTAATCCATCTCAGTCACCTGTGAGATAGTGGATTAGATCAGCAGAATTGCTCCTTCTGACCCCCAAAAAATCTTTTCTTAACATTGTAGAAAGGAGGAGATCATAGCAATTCTCTCCTGTGGTTTAGGTGGTGCCTGAGTAGATCTATACACGAACACAAGCAGGGTATTGCTTCCCAATAAGAAAAAATTCATTAAAAATTCATCTCAATTTTTTCTGAATGTGAACATGTGCTAAAAGCTCAGGATTTGTCCTAGTTTGGTCCTAGAGAACTATTTGTTCTGTTGGCACTTGATTTCTCCTCACATACTGGGTATCTTCCTCTATTAATTCACTGTTACTTTTGGTTCAGTGGGACATCTTTCCTTTAAAAGGTTTGCGAGAAAGACTTTGGATAATTTTGGCAGTTTGACTTCCCCAAGTATAATTACAGAGGCAATAACTAACACATTTTTTGGAGGGAGACCAGAATTAGGCCTGAAGTATGTCAGTAAAGCAGCATATTCATATTTGTAAACACAGAATCTCTCCTCAGAGTTCTCTGCACTTTGGATGACATGGGCTAGTGCTGGACCAGGGCTTGCTTCTGCTACCTGTGTCCAGACAGAGTCTAGGAAGAGTTCCTGTCCTAAATGTGTCCATCTAGTCTTGCTGTACCCACCCCAGCATCTAGCTGGAAATAGGACAGATAAAGAACATTTATTTCAGTGGTAAACAAGATTTTGAAGCCCTTTCTAGACTTTCCTCATGGAAAGAAATTAAAATTTCTTCATCTGGGAGCTAAGCTGTCTTCAGTATTTCTACAAGATGACAGATTTCAGAGAGGACCTCTGGCAAACCTTTTGGAATGTGCATTGATGGAACATGATGGAAACATCACTAAATGTGGTGTTAATTCATTGGAGCTGCTCCTCTGGGGGCAAGATTGGCCTGTATGAGTGGGCAGGGGTCCAAGTGTTCCTGGAGTGGGGCAAAGCTCCAGGCTGGCTCCAGCTGTGGAATATCATGTCTCAGGCTGAGGAGTGGTAAGAGCTCCAAAAATTCTGTCACCAATTCCAGTCTGACCAGAGATGCAGATAGGTTGCTTTGGAAGGAATAGAGAATGTGATCATTTTCTGCATGATACTACCTGGGAAGGAAACCAGCTCAGGATTTCTACTACAGCTTGTTTGGAGGGGAAAAAAGAAAGGGCACAGGTCTCAATCTGATGTTGGAACAGGGTTCAACTCCCCTGAAATCAGCCACTAGTTGGCTGTCTCTGTAAGCTGGGCAGGAATAGCATTCCAGCAGCTCCTGCTCTTCCACCTGGAAGACATCCTTCAGTAAAGATAAAATTAGGCAGCATAGAAAGCTCAGAGCATCATTATTTATTATTAATTCTCACTCTTTCCTGTGAATAGAGGTCATAAAAATAGAGCATCTCCAGCACAGGCTCGAGCTCATTAAGACAGAATAGCAGGTCACAGGGCTGTGGTTAGAGTAGATGTTGTTCACCAAAACTATCTCAAACCTTCATAGCAGTGGGCAAAAACACCAAGGGACTTACAGGAACTGAACTGCAGAACAGAGGCAGCCACCACTCTGAGTAAGAACAGGAAACTAATATTTTGCAAAACTGCTGAAGCTTCCTGTGAAAAACAGACTTTACTGATTTATGTGTTCAAGATCAAAGCATTGCTTAGATTGAAAAGGAGAAAAACACCCTAATTTGGAGAGATGTAGATATTTATCTCTTCATAAAGCACAGTACTCATGATGAGAGAGGAGAGCAGCTTGACCTCCTTTCTCTTTCATTTTCATGTACCCCATGGCCATGATCCACCCTGGCTCATCTGTAGTTTATACAGGGATCTATCATCAAGCTTTTTACCAGCTCCTGCCTTCCTTTCCCTAACAAACAATCACTATTTCCAAAACACTGACTGGGAGTATGGGAGGTAAGGGAGATCCAACAGACATCAGGCTGTATTTCTGCATACAGAGAGCCTCATCATGTTCTTCAAAGCCAGGGCAAAGCTAGAATGGATTAATTACAATTCAGGAGATGGGCCAGAGAATGAACCCTTGGGATTTGTGGATTTTTTTTTTTCCCTGAGATGATACTAATAGGGAAGTATGGCTATTTCTCTGAGGTGGGAACAGCTGGGAGCAGAACAAAGAACCTTTATTTCAGTGATAAAGAGGATTTTGAGACACATTTCCCGTGGGAAGAAATGGAAATTTCTTCATCTGGAAGCCAAGATGTCTTCAGTATTTCTACAGTATTTATTAGTGAACAGGGAGAAAGCAAAGATTAAATTCAACTCTCAATCCTACACAGTAACACTTATCAGTTAATAGATGTGAACTGAAGCTCTCATTGAAATCTGTGAAGGCCAATGGAAAATGCAGCCATGGAGCTGCTGAGAGCCCCAAACCTGCACTGAGACTACAATATGTCTGTAATATTTCATTTAGTCATCATGAGAGCACTGCAGTGTCTGGAACATTTTACTGTTAGCCATGAACAAGAACTTAGGAATCCACCTTCTCATAGAATCAGATGAAATGTATGCTTAGAGCACAAGTTTATAAAGCTAAATATGCAAAAAAGGGTTTAACCACAGGTTGTGTTTTGATACGTGTGGAAAATCCCAGTCTGACTGACTTGCTAGCAGAGTTTGAAGCAAGGAATGATCCCCAGGTGTCATATCTGCAGCCTTTAGTGCCTCAGACCCCTCTCTGCAGGGTAAAATTTTGTAAAAAAACTGGCAGAAGAGGTGGAACATGGTGAAACATTTGTTTGCTTCCCCCTTTTGTCCCACTGTCGCTACTTCGCTTCTCAAGCTTCCTGCTGTAGCAGCACCATCAGTGGTCTGCTGGTAAATGTGGACACCCTTAGGGTTTAGGGATTTATCCACTGCCCCTCAGGACACAGGGAGAAGGATTTTGCGTTTGGTGGATTTGACCAACCATTTGCAGAAAAAGCAGAATGGCCCTGGGCTGTCTCAAGAATCCCAAAATCACAGTTGGGATTGGCAGGGAGCTGAAAGACCAAGTTCCATCCACGGGCAGGGAAATCTGCTGGGCCTGGCTGTTGTCTCCAGCTTCAAACATGTCTCTGGGTGCCCCCAGGCCAAGGTGCCAGAGTCCAGTGAGCTGTTGAGAGGAATGGCCAGGTTAGGTATTGTCTGATTAGGAACAGTGAATAATGCAGCAACACACGCTGCCTCTTTCAAGCAGCAAGAAGTGATTTATTGAAAAGCCATGGCATTTATATAGGATAGATCATGCAAAACAAAGTGGAAAAGACTCATTGGTCCAAGAAGGCAACATATGTTTGAAAACATGCTTTCTGCAAAATGAGACACACAGCTCAGTGGTCAACACCAGGTGTTTATCTGTGTTGTTCTTTCTTCCTTCTCTTGTTTGGGCTCTGAGAGAAATCCCCAGCCTGGGAAACGCTCCGAGCTGGAACTGAGAAAGCCAACAGCCTGGAAAAAATCCAGGTTGGGTTTTTCCATGAGCCTTCAGCACTGTCCACAATGTATGGACATGCAGGGTGTGGTTGTCCACAAACCTTTTCAGATGCTCCAGGAATTCTGCCTGGCCACTCTGTGTCTCCCACACAACAAAAGTCAACAGAAGCTTCTGCATCATCCACTGTAGATGTTTGGTTCTCTAAAGGTGTCCTGGCACAAGATCCCAATGATCAGGCAGCATCAAACTGGAATAATGCAGAAACCTGCATTTCCAAGTGGCTGTATGTTAAACTGAAGGAACTGTGAATGTGTAATCTGACCTAATGACTCCTTTTCTCCCCTTGCAGAAGTTACTCCATCTCCCTCGGTCTACAGGCTGACCTCTAAAGATGACCAGGATCTGGAAATGTGCCTTATCACAGATTACTCCCCTGACAAGCTCGCTTTTAACTCGGCTGAGCAGCACACATCTGCTGTCGTGGAGGTGGAAAGTGCAGAGAGCAGCAAGGAATCCAGCTACCTGTCCACCTACTGGGCCAAGAGGGATGAGCTGCACTGTGGTGCCAGGCACGAGGGCTTTGGAGAGCTTCAGGGCTCAGACCCTGAGAGTGGTAATGGCATTTCTGGGGCTGTGGGCAGGGTTGGAGGTGGTCTGGGTGCTGCTGGTGGGAGCAGGACTGGGCTGCAGCTCACTTTTGTCAGGAAAATTAATCCACAAACACCAGAGGTTTATGTCCAAAAAGGAGACAGAGGAGTCCTGTAACTTTATTCAAATAAAGGGAGA
>JAOTQP010001009.1:1963335-1999909 GCA_026413545.1 Cichladusa arquata
ATGGTAATTAGCTTGAATAGCTATTAAGCATGCGTGATTGACTTCTTAAATTAAGTCTGGGGTCGTTTTCGTGGGGAAGGGTCTTAAAAGGAGGAAGTAAGGTGAGTCTTCCTCACCCTAAACTCTTGACCTTGGCAATACAAACGATTCTGGGGATAGTCCAATTTTTCAAAGAATGGGTTTCTGTTTGCATTGTCTATGTTTCTTTGGGTCTACTCACTAGTTTCGTCTTTTCCCATTGTAAGTGCAGCTGAGCAAACAAAAAATGACAATCAATTATTTAAGTTTCAGATAACTACTCCCTTCCAACTTCTAATTTTTTTCAGCAAGGTAACTAAAATCCTAATTTTTTAAGATTAGTGTTTCAATAGTGTGTATATGTACATATATATGTGTGTGTACAGATACAGTGTATGCATATATATCGTGTGTATATATGCACATATATGTGTGTTTATGTGGGAATATATATAGCATATGTGTGTATATATGGTGTGCACATATATATAGTATATAGTAATATATAATTACTATATAATATATATGTTAGTCAATATAGCACTAATGTAACATGTAGTAAACGTATATAGTGTAGTAAATGCATATATATGTGGTTTATATACAGTGTTTAGATATACACACGTATCACATAGTCTTAGACATAATTGCTGTGTCATAGGGTTGCTTTCTGACTTGTTAAAAAGAGCTGGAGTAAGTGCATACGGTATAAAAGTATAAAAAGTCATACAAAATTTGCTTACTGCAAAAAAGTAGTAGTATGGGGTGAACATAAAGGGGAAACCAGCTCAAGTCAGAAGTTTCAGCAGTGTGCCCTGTGTGCATGGAAATGTCTGTTAGAAGGTAGATGCTTATTTATTAAACTGATAATTCTGTCAAGTGAATTCTTATAAAAATTCCCACAGGAGGAGGTTGCTCCAGGAAGTGTGGATTGTTTGTGAAGGCTGTGGTTTCAAGGAGCTGATTTTTCATCCTGAAAAGGGGGTGTAGGATGTCCATGGTGCAGTGTGGCTCTGAGATCTGTGACTCCTCTGCATGCCCTGGTGTCACTCACAATACTTCTGTCACATCTCCTGAAGACTGTCACAATATTCCTACTTTTGCTGCTGCCCCCTCATCAAGCAGTGGCCCTCCTTATGGTCCTGGAGATGCCATAGAAGCAGGAGGTAAAAGAGCAAAAATGAGATAGGTGTTTTGGGAGGAGTTCTTTGATATTTCTGAGCCACATACAACTGCAGCTCCTGAGGAGCAGCTGTGTCAGGGATGCCCTGAGGTGAGACAGAAATAAAGGCCAACAGCAACAGAGAGGAATACCAAGGAGGAGCAAAGAGTGACATTGGAAATTCTCTTGCCCCTGCTAGGAAGGTCTGACTGTTGACTAAAATGTTTTATTCTGTAGTTTCTCAGTCTTTTTTTCTTCAGCCAACAACAGAAGTTAGCATGGTGTCCTGGTTTTGGCTGGGATAGAGTTAGTTTTCTGCCTGGCAGCTGGACAGCTAATGAAGAGCTGATGGAGTGGGAATGCTCCAAATGAGAAATAAACCCAAATTTTTTAAAAAGCCCTTGAGTCAACATACTGGAACTGTAGGTAGATATGTTGCCCAAATGTCTGCACCCAGATGCAGCTGCTTTGTCCCTTCCAGCCTGGTCAAGATAGATCAGAAAACATCAAAGATTCTAATTTTGGGTTTAGCATAAGGATAATATTGATAGCAACAATTCCAACATCAGTGTGTTAAGCTGTGCTTACCCTAAGTCAAGGAGTTTTCAGTTTCCCGTGCTCTGCCAGTGAGCAGGTGCACAAAGGAAGCTGGGAGGGAGCAGGGCCAGGAGAAGTGACCAGAAATGGCCAAAGGGACATTCTGGGCACTGGATGTCATGCTCACTGTATAAAGGATGGGAGCTGGAAGGAGCCATGGATTTGTTGCTAAGGGATGGGCTGCACATCAGTCAGTAGGTCTGAGCAATCCTATTGTGTGTCAGTTGTTTCTCCTGGGTCATACTTCTCTCTCTCTCGCTTTTTAGTAATAAAAATAATGTTAATAATTTATTTTGTTTCAATTTTTAAACTGTTCTTATAGTAGTCCATGGGGTTTGCCTTTTTCCTTGGATTCTTCTCCCACTGGGGAGTGGGAGGCATGTGGTGTGCACTCACACACAATGGCTGTGTAGTACTTGGTTGCCACAATTTCTCACCTGCAGAATGAAAATATTTTGATTTCAGTTGCATTCTCTGGTGAGGAGACACTTGAAAGATCTTTTATTTTTTCCGTGGTTTTTTTTTGGGTTTTTTTTTGTGACCATACAGGTCAAAAAGCTCATTTGGGAAGGCACTTTGCATTTAATCCAAGAGGGACTCAGAAGTGGTTTTCTTCACCATACAACTGCAAAACTCAGTTGCAGGAAGAATAATGTTCCTCACCACGTTGTCTGTGGGTTGGCTGAATTATGTGAAATGGCAAAGCAGTTTCCAGTTGTGGATAAAAGTGACCATCAGGCTGTATGTGTGCTAGAGACCATGGAACAGGTTGGACGTGAGCCTAGGGACACAAAGTGAAGTTCATCTCATATTAAAATCCTTTGTGGCCTGTGGGAAAACAGCAAACCTCCCTCTGGGGAGCCTAAGTCAGGAATATGCCAGCACCCATCGTGCCAATATCACCCTGTCTTGCTTCCAGACAAACCTTCTGTTAAGCCTGCCAGGGCTGCCAAGCTGGCCAGAAAAGTGAGGGCCTGTCAGACACAGCCTCTTCCCCTTGGAGACCTCTCTGATCTTCCCCATCCCTGACTTGTCCACTCCACTCCCTGCCCCAGGAGCCATGGCTGGGCAGGAGTTACCAGCAGTGCCTTTGGGAGCTGGGAGCCTCGAGGCTGAAGCCTTCCAGCAGGAGCCCCAGCTCCCAGATACACCCAGTACATCTGTCAATCTCCCCCATAAGTGTTACTTGCTAAATAGAGCAGTCCCAGCACTGCTGTGTTTCATCCCAGCATTTATTAACCTTTTTTTTTTTTGTGCTGTATGATGTGGCTGCTTCAGTGAGACCCTGTGGTCCCCTCACCTTGCCCTGCCTGGCCTGGCTGTCCCCAGGGCAGCTTGCTGAACTCTCCTGTGATGCTTCTGACTCCTGGGCTTGTGTTATATATCCTTTCTAGAGGATGGGTTTTTTGGTTTTTTTCAACAAACTCCCTGTGGAGGACAGCAAAGCTGCAGAGAAGAGGCCAGGTGTCAGCAGAGAGCCTGGCTGTCCTGAGGCAGGACATGGAGCTGATGCAGGCCAAAACTGCCCCAGGCTCACCCCATTCCAGTCAGCAGTGTGGTATCAGGGCTACCAAACTGTGAAGTGTGGTAGCCCCTGTGTGCATCCCTGTGGGGTGAGGAGGACAGGGCAGGGCACTGTGAATGGGAAGGGAAAACTTCCAGGTGTTCTGGATGAGGTGTGGTAGAGCCAGGGCAGCACTGCTGCCACAGCCCAGCCTGCCTGCACCTCTGGTGCTGTAGGAGGGACCTTCACACTAAGCCTTGGGGTTTCCCACTGCTTTCCCAGGATGTCTGGGCAGGAATCAAAGCACGGAGGATTTCCAGTGAAGAAGACACTGGGAGGAGTTGGACATGTGTTCTTCCATTCCATAACACAAGGAAAACCAGGGGCCAGAGTGAGAGGTGAGGAGTTTCCAAGTCTGCCAATCCCTGGTGACTGCCCTCCCTGGCACGCAGGGACCCCAGTGCCTCTGGCACAGATCCCAAAGCTATGTGGCAGATCCTGAGTGTGAATGTCCTGGTCCTGGCAAGGATGGGGTAAATTTTTGCTGTAGCCAGGACAGGGCATGGCTGGGACCTGGAGGTTATTCTGAACCACCATTTTGCAGGGACAGGGGAAGAAGTCCCCTCAGGGTGACATGCATGGCAGTCTGGGCTCCATGGGGTGCATGGTTGGGTGTGAATTGTCCCACTCCCTTGTACACTCCATTATTTATACTGTTGCTGTTACTGTTTATTTTCTTATTTCATTGCTGTTTCCAGTATATTGTTCTTGTCTCAACCTGTGATCTTTTCCTTTTGTGCCTCCAGTTCTCCTCTCAAGCCTGCCAGAGAAGGGAGGGGAAAGGGAGAGGGGAGTAAGAAACAGTGGTTTGCAGTGTTCCAGTGGGAATTCCATTCCCAAGCCACAACAGGGGGTGCATGAACACTCTCCATCTCAGCCCCTCATGTTCTGCACCAGCCACCAAAGAGGCAGCACTGAGGCATTTGCAGTACTCACCTTGCTACAGACATGGAAAATGTATTGAACAGGCTCAGAAGGGCTTCCTCATGGCATTGAAACTCCTGTCAGCTTCTCACAGTCTGCTGTGGGCAGCAATTCCTCTGCAGCACTCAGGAGTTTCCCAGACTTGTTCCATCCACACCTTCAAGTTGTTGGCACATGGCATTGTTCCTGTCCTCTGCCTAGCTTTGATGTGCCAGTTTTCTCCATCCTGTGGTGGCTCTGAGTACCTCTGACCAAACACTGCCTTTGGAGTGACTTTCCCTCTGTGCCAGATTTGTCTGCCCATGGTGTCATTTTGCAGGTGCCAGGCACGGGACCCCTTTTGCCTTGCATGACCTTCAAGGTCCCTTCCAACCCAAACCATTCTGTGGTTCTCTGAGGCTGTGGCCTCTCCCTGCCCCGTGAGGACACCATACCTAGAACCTGGAACCACCCACTCTGTGACATCAGCCCCAGGGCTGCAGGTGCCACAGGCAATGCAGCTGCTGCAGGCACTTGGGTCAGTGGTTGCACTGGAAGAGAGAAGCTTTTGTTTCTCCCAGATGCCACTGGCAGTGATGAATCTGCTGTACCTCTTCATGCTGTTGGCCGTGTACAGGCCTGCACATGGCAGTTGGGACACCTGCAGGTATGGCCCCAGACTCTGGGAGGGAGCTTGTCCCCCACTGCCACACCCCAAACCCGTGTGGGAGCCTCCTTGCCAGCAGCCAGGTGCTGGGGCAGGAGGAGCCAGGGGGAGCAGCTGCTGGGCAGGGCAGGGCAGGGCAGGGCAGTAATGACCTCCTGCTTGCAGAGGGACCTGCGGGCACCGGCCCATGGCTTCTGACTACGACTCCATCGCTTCTGACTTCAGCATTGTGGCTGGCACCGGTGCCCAGCCAGGAGCCTGGCCCTGGATTGTCAGCATCCAGGACCCCAGGAAAATAGGCACTGGCCATACATGTGGAGGGTCCCTCATCAGCCCTCAGTGGGTCCTCACAGCAGCCCACTGCTTCCTCCAGGCCAGGTAAGGAGAAGCAAGGAATGAGGGGATCCCCACCACACAAACAGCTGCCCAGCCTGCAGCACCACATGCTGCTCCCCTCCTGTTTCCACAGTGTGCCCAGTGCCTTGGCACTGCAGAGCCCAGCTGAGAGACTGCTCAGAAGGCTGGGCTCATGCCACTGCTGCCCAGCAGCTCCAGCATGGCATTCCTGGAGCCTAAGGCATGCTAGGGAGCACTCCTCATTGCTCTGCTCTCCTCTCTGCCTTGGGAAGCAGACAGCAGGGAAGTGCTGAGCTGCCACAGTGATGGCTTTTCAGGATTACCTAAAACCAGAGGCAGACAAAATCAAGGGAATAAAAACCCAGTTGTATTTATTGAAGGGCCTTCAGGTACATTTCAGGCAGACAAAGCCCCCCAGGGGCTACACCCAAAAATGGACAACAAGGTCACAGGTTTTCATACTTTTATAAGTTTGGTCCATTTGCATATTGGGGGTTAATCTTCCAATTATAGCTTCAGGCAATGAAGTCATTTAACCTCAGTTTGCTCCCCACAACTCACTTTTGTTTACATCTCTCAGGCCCTGAGACAGTGAGGTGTCCTTGATTCCCAGGCCTAGAGAGGAATTGTTGTATCTGACCAGAATGGGAAAGCAGTAACAAACAGTCTAGATGGAATTTAGAGTTATACATTAAAGAACCACAGGATTACAAATCCATGAAAAATACAGAAGCTAAAATCCTAAGTCAGCACCAGCACATCTCTGCTCCCTGTCACCCTCTCTGTGCCTCACAGGAACGTCACCATGTGGCGTGTGCTCATCGGGGCCACCCACCTGACCCACCTGGGCCCCGAGGCGCAGGTGCGCCACATCAAGCAGCTGCTGGTGCACCAGGAGTACACAGCAGCCTCGCAGCAGAACGACATCGCCCTGCTGCAGCTGGACCAGCCCGTGCAGTGCAGTGACTACGTGCAGCTGGCCTGCGTGCCCAACGCCTCGCTCACCGTGTCAGAGCTGAAATCCTGCTACATTGCTGGCTGGGGTTCTGCCAGAGCAAAAGGTGAGCTCACAAAAAGGGTCTGTGCTCTGAGAGGACAAGCTGGGTTGGCTTCCTAATGGCAGAGAGCAAAGTCACAAATTCACAGAATTCACAGAATCACTGGGTTGGAAGAGACCTTCAAGATCATCAAATCCAACCCAGCCCTAACACCTCAACTAGACCATGGCACCAAGTACCATATCCAGTCTGTTTTTAAACACATCCAGGGATGATGACTCTACCAGCTCCCTGGGCAGATCATTCCAGTGCTTTATCACTCTTTCCATGAAAAACTTTTTCCCAATATCCAACCTGTATCTCCCCTGGTGCAGCTTAAGACTGTGTCCTCTCATTCTGTCAGTGCTGCCTGGAGAAAGAGACCAACCCCACCTGACCAAAGCCACCTTTCAGGGAGCTGTAAAGAGTGATAAGGTCACCCCTGAGTCTCCTTTTCTCCAGGCTAAACAACCCCACAGTTCCTCACAGGGTTTGTGTTCCAGACCCCTCACCAGCCTCGTTGCCTCCTCTGGATGTGCTCAAGCATCTCAATGTCCTTCCTAAACTGAGGGGACAGAACTGGACACAGCACTCAAGGTGTGGCCTCACCAGTGCTGAGCACAGGGGAAGGGGGAGCCCCTCTGCCCCGAGACTGTGCTGGGTGGAGACAGCAAATAATGGCTTGGCCACAGTGAGGGGACTGGTCACAGCCCCAGGATCCTGGATTGCTGCTCCTGTGGGGGAGCATGAGGTGTCCCCATGTCCCCAGTCCTGAGTGTCACAGCAGCACAGGGTGCCTGCTCTGCAGTGATTGCACCAATGGACCCCCTTGGCCTCCAGGTTCTCTCTGGCCCTGGCAACTCTGGAAGGGAAATGTTCTCCTTTCGTGACATCAATTTCTCCATCTACTTGTGCCCCAGTGAGGCTCTTCTGGGACTAACTAAAAACAGGCCAGACAAAATTAAGGGAATAAGAAGCAGTTACATTTATTGAATATATTTATTTATTGAAGGGCCTTCAGGCACATTTAAGGCAGACAAAGCCCCCCAGGGGCTACACCCAAAAATTGACAATAGGGTCATGGGTTTGGTTTTCACACTTTTATAAGTTTGGTCCGTTTGCTTATTGGAGGTTAGTCTTCCAGTTATAGCTTCAGGTAATGAAGTCATTTACCTCAGGCTTGCTCCCCTCAACTCACTTTTGTTTTCATTTCTTGGGGCCTGAGGTGTCCTTGATTCCCAGCCTGGAGAGGAATTGTTGTGTCTGACAGAATGGGAGAGCAGCAGCTCACACTGTACATGGAGTTTAGAGTTCTACACTAAGGAATTGCAGGATTACAAATAGATGAAAAATATAAAAGCTGAAATCCTAAGACATCACCAGAGGTTCCTCTGTGGAGGAGAAAGAGAAGTGTGCTCTGACAGAAACACACTCTCCCTGCAAAGCTTGAACCTTCCTGTACCTCCCACCAGTTCCCAAAGCAGCAGGAAAAGCCTCTCAGGACTGCTGGGGGTGGTTCCCTCACCCAGCTGGGATCACAGCCTGCACAAGGAGCTGGTTTTGGAAAGGGTCGTGGTTCAAACACTTTTAGCCAAAAGCCCTGGTGCCTCCTGTGGGAGGACCATGCCAGGGTCTGACCCCACACTGCTGAGAGCAGCAGGACAAAGCCTCCCTGCTGTCCTGCCTTGGTCCTGCACCCAGCACTGAGTGTGACCTGTCAGTCACAGGGTGACAATCACTGACCCTCCTGACAAGGAACAACTTAAACTTCCCCTGTCTATTGCCCTGATTGTTTTACAGTGCAGATGTTCAGGGATTTGTTCTCATCTCTGCCTGGACACAGCCATCATTCTCATCTCTCTCCAGCTGCAGGAAACCTCTGGCTCCTTCAGTGCTGGATTCCAGACAGCTCTTGGAGCCTGCATTCCGCTCCTGATGAAATCTGCCATGTCATGGGAGACAGCCTGAAGAAGCTGCCTAGATCATATATGAACTATAAAGCAAGTCATAAGTCATTACATTTCACAGATTTCCAAACAATTAACCTCATTCCAGAAACTTTCAGGGATGTGGAAGAAAACTTTCCATACTCATTTACCTTTACCATCACTTTTAAAAATTAATAACCATCATAAATTTTTTATGCTGCAGTTCAAACTCACTCCCAGATGAAAGGATAGAGTTAAGGATTGTGCTGCCTCTGTTTCCACATCTAAGTCTTTCCTCTTCCAGGTTAAACAGGGACAGGATTGCCAGGTGGGAGATGAGTTAAATGTTTTGACTAAAATGGCTGCTGGCAAAGCACTGAATTTGCAGGGTCTACTTCAAAGACACTTTCAGATATCAGGCTGCCAATCTCCCACCACCACAACGTGCCCCCCCTTCCCTGCATTTTCTTGTTTATTTTGAGATACAAAAACCACAGAGCAAAGCAAAGCCAGGAAATAACAGAGCAGGACAGGAGGTGGAAAGGAGCTCGTGGCCCAGGTGGGGCAGGAAGAGGCCACAGCACAAGTTCCATGACGCCACAGTCGAGATCTGGGTCACCACTGATGCTCGTCTACCCCCCACCACAAAAACCACATCCTCTGGAAAGTGCAGCACCAAGGGGGTGGGGGTGGCACGTGGCAGGGAGGGGGAGAGCTGTGGAAAAGAACAGCAGACGTTAGACCACAAGGCAAAGTGGAATTGAGGTTAAGACATCCTCCCCTCCTCCCCTCACCACAGCCTGCACTTGGGGAGTTGTTTTGGGTGCAGCAGGAAGGATTGAGCTATGTATAGAGTGGGCAGGGAAAGGAGGGGAGGAATGCATTATAAAGCATGGGGGGAGAGCTCCTAGAATTGGGTCAGATTTCTGAATTTGCTGATTTGCTTCATCATTTTAACAGATTGAAAAATCCTTCCACTTCTCCTGACCTGTATGAGAAGGAAGGACGAAGGGGCAGGCCAGGGTCCTCTCACACTGTGAGGGAAGGAGGTTTTGCATCCTCTCCCCTGTGTCACCTCCTGCCCTCCATGGGTAGGAGATGAATCTGTGTGTCTTCTCGGGGCTTTGTTGGAGAAAATGTCCTGCCCAATATTTGTCACCTCTCGTCAAACATGGCCCTGTGCACAAACCATCCTCTCTTATTTTCCTCCTCCTTGTGTGACCAGGGACCAGAGTGTGGACTTTACAAGGACCAGAGCTTGAAGGTGTCAGTGGATTTGTTGAAGCTTATTGCAGCACAGAAGGACTTGGATTCATTGTAGGTTCACAGAACCCCAGAATAGTCTGGTTTGGCAGGGACCTTAAAGATCATCCAGTCCCATCCCCTGGCCATGGCAGGGACACCTTCCACTGTCCCAGGTTCCAAGCCCTGTCCAGCCTGACCTTGGGCACTTCCAGCGATCCAGGGGCAGCCACTGCTGCTCTGAGAACCCTGTGCCAGGGTCTGCCCACTCTCACAGGGAAGAATTTCTTGCCAATATCCCATCTAACCCTGTCCTCTGTTAGATTGAAACCGTTCCACCTTGCCTGTCACTACATCCTTTGTACATCCTCTGCAATTTTACTTTCCCTTATGAATTCTACTGCCCAATTAATGGCAGCTGGAGGAATCACAAGCAGGTAAGAAGCAGGAAAGAGGGGAAAAACTCCACAGCAAAGCCTGGCATCTCCTGTGGCTCAGCCCTGTGCAGTTCTGAGCAGTGGCCAGGGGAGGGCTCAGGCTGAGCATCATTAACCATGCATGTGCTGGTCCTGCTGCCAGGGCAGGGCTCATGGCAAAGCAGAGCTGGGTGCATCACTGCCCATCTGTATTGGGTCTGACCAAGGTGAAGTTCCCAGCCCGTACAGTGCTGTGCTTTGCACTGGCAGCTGGACAGATGTTGATAACAGAGCAGTGTTTTGGATACTGCCCAGCAGTGCTGTGCCTCTGACATTCCTTCCTCCATCAGAGGGGATGGGCAAGATCCTGGAGGGGCCTCAGCCTGGCCAGCTGACCCGAATTAACCCGAGGGATATTCCACACCGTGTGAGATCAGCTCAGATGTATGAGCCAAGGGAGAGAGGAGGAAGGGGGGTATTTGTGAGCTCTCAATGTTTGCCTTCCAGAGGAACCATCACATGAGCTGCAGCTCTGCTTCCCAGAAGTGTCTGAATATTGCTGCTCACATGTCAGGAAAATGAATCCACAAACACCAGAGGTTTATGTCCAAAAAGGAGACAGAGGAGTCCTTTTTGCTTTATTCGAATAAAGGGAGAGGCCATGGGGAATTCCCCTGGGGTCTCTCAGATTTTTGGAGGATGCAGCCTCCTTTGTATCCCAATTTCCCAGCTGCATTTCCCTCTCTCTTTCCTCACTGGCTGAGGTAGTTGAGAGGTACAGACTTCCCAGAACACCTGATACCTAAGATTCCCCTCTAATGTATAACCCTCCCTTTTAATTTTTAATTCTTATGGAATTAATGGGTTTTCCCCATTGCTTCTTCCATCTTTCAATATCCAATTTCATTTGTCAGCAAACCTACAGTTTGTAAAGGCGAATATATTTTTCATTCATCAGTCAGTGGAATCCATCCCATTGTTTCTTTTATCTCTCAGTGCTGGTTTTATCCACCAGCAGATCCACAGCTCGTTTGTAAAGACAAATCCATCATTCCTCTCACATGGGAAGTAGAAACTGACTTTTTTTTTTTTTGCTTTAGCCCATACATGTGCAGATCTCTGCTGATTTCTTTTTTTTACTGCAATAAAACTGTCTCACCCTGCTGGTCATTGTCTATCTTCTCTCCCCTGTCCCAGTGGGAGCGATAGAGTGACTGAGAGGCCACCTGACACCCAGCCAGGGTCACCCCACTCCACCATCCCTGCACCCTGAGTCCCTGCCTGCCCTCCCAATGCTGCTGCCATTGCAAACAACTCCAGGAGTGGTAGTGCCCGAGCTGGCACGAGCTCTTTGTTCCTGACACAGACCCAGACTCCACTGTCTAGGACAGTGAAAACCTCACTGACCCCTCACAGCCTGTGTTAGGCAAGAGACTTGGGAGCTCCAGGTTTCAGACTGTTACAGCTTTAATTGTTGCAGCACAGCTGGAAATGTTTAAAAGGTGGTAAACAGGAGCCAGAATAGAATTCTGAGAGATTCTGAAGCCATCAGAGAACCAAAGTTCCATCTCCTCAGTACAGCACACGAACATCTCCATGCCAAGGAATCTCAAGACTCTTGAGGTTTTGCCTCCCCAGCTTTTCAGCTGCAGAGAAAGCCAGACAAGCACGAAGCAGGATCAGTGTGAGGAGAGAACCTCATGCACAACTGTTCTAGTGAGACCTGAACAGACTCGATCAGTGGGCAAAGGATAAAGGCACGAGGTTCAAGGCCAAGTGCTGGTCCTGCACGGGGGTCACAGCAACCCCCTGCAGCTCCAGCTAGGGGAGGAGTGGCTCAGGAGCTGCTCAGCAGAAAGGACTCGGCAGGGCTGGTTGCCAGCTGGCTCAATGTGAGCCAACAGCGTGCCCAAGTGGCCAAAAGGCCAATAGCGACCTGGCTTGTATCACGAACCGTGCAGCCACAAGTGATCACCCCCTTGTACCTAGCATTGGTGACTGATGCATTCAGTTCTGGACCCCTCACTTTAAAAAGGACTTTGAGGGGCTGGAGTGTGTCCAGTGAAGAGCAACACGGCTCGCAAAAGCCTAGAAAATATTTCTCTTCGGAGGAATGGCTGAGGGAGAGCTGGGGCTGTTTAGTGAGGAGAGGTGGCTCAGAGGGGGTCACATCACACCCCTGAAAGGCTGCAGTGAGGTGGGGTGGGTCCCTTGTGCTGTGCCTGCAGTGAGAGGAGCCAGGAATGGCCTTGAGCTGAGACAGGAGAGATTCAGATTGGTCAGGGTGGTCAGGCCTTGGAGGGGCTGCCCAGGGAGGTGAGGAGCCAGCAATCCTTGGGAATTCAGGAGGTGTCAGGATCTGGTGGTGGGTGGTGAGGTTTAATTACAGTGGCAGTGTTGGGTGGATGGTTGGACTGGATGATCTTGAAGGTCTCTTCCCAGCTTCATTCTGAGGGGGGAGCTTCTCCCTGGCCCCCGAGCAGCTCCACTGCCACTCTGAGGCCCTGACAGCTGGGCAGGACCTGGGCAGTCCATCCCAAAATCCCTGTGCTCACCAGCACATCAGAGCGCAGGCACACTGACACCATGGCAGGGTGGCTGCATCACCCCAGGCCTTTGTGAGCCTCTAAGTCCAGCTGGGACATGCAGACATGGCCCAGCTGGCTGTGAGGGACGTGGGAGGGTCTGTGGGAACTGGGTACACCTGGGGATGTACTTGAGGACGCTTCCTTCCCTTTGTGGCCACTAACCACAGCCTCAGCTGAATTTTCCACAGCTTTGAAGCCCAGGGGCGCATTGGCAAAAGACTCTGGAAGATCAAAAGGCAGGAAAGAAGGAGTTGAAACGGGGGGATGACAACTGAGTTTCCATGATCACTTTTTTCCTGCTTCCCTCCCAAACTGGGACACAGAAAAAAAGCCTGCTGAGTAGAAAGGAAGGCAGAGAGGCAAAACCAGGAGTAATGCCTGAGAGGGAACCTGGAAGCAGGAAAAGTTCTGCATTTGTCACCAACATGGAAAAGGCTGCAGTGTCATAAAGAGTTTTATTGATGGAAAGTTACACAATGAGACTGCAGACCCCTCCACAGGACACTCTGGGAGGGAGAAATCTTGAGTCCTGTGTCTCCTTCCTCCACCAAGGAAGAAGGTGAGTGTGCTGGGCACTTCCATGTGCCAGGCTTTGCCATCAGGAGCAGTTCAACACCTGGAAAGAGAGAAGGCAACATCAGCAACGTTACTGCAGAGCAAAGGAGACAAAGCTCCCCCAAGCCCCAGTGTGGCCCCTTGCAACACCACTGCATGTCCCCAGTCCCCAACACCCAGCTGTCCCTGTCCCAGCTGCCTCATCTGCAAAGGAACTCCAGACTTGAACCCCAGCCATACCTCAGCCTCACAGAGCCCAGGACTTGGAGCTCCCAAAGCTTCTCCAGCAAAGAAGAATGGGGAATGTCTCTCATCAGAGAGGAATGTGGGTAGGTTGCTGTAGCAGTCCTAGTTACACTCTTTAGTTACAAAAGCCAAAAAAGATATGCTCAAAACCAGAAAGCCATAAATCGTCACTCTGTGCCAACGCAGAGGACAGCTCAGCTGTGCTGGGCCAGGAGGAAGCTGGGAGCTCAGGGGACTCCTGGATTCCCTCTCCTTCTAGTTCTCCCCAAGAGCACTGCAGCCCTGTGGCTGCCCCTTTTGTGACCCCACAGATCAGTACCTGGCAGCCTCTCCCAGAGCTCAGCCAACGAAATTGATGACGACCAGATGGAGAATGGTGTTGGCAAAGAGGAAATCAGCGAAGGCCCGCTCGGGGGAAATGCCCTGGAACTCGCCCTTGTTCTGGGGGTTGATCTGGATCCGGAGGCAAACTGCAGAGCAGAGAGACAATGAGCCACCAGTGAGCACAGGAGGCAGCCATGGTGGGAAGCACAGCCTTCCTGGGGCAGCCCAGCCCAGGATGGGTCACTGCTCCACCAGGGAGAGGTTACTCCATTACCACAGAGGAGCAGGACACTGCCAGGGGATTTGGATGGGGCTGTCATGGAGCCAGTGCTCCCACAGCACCACACACACCACGGGGTGCCCAGAGTGCTGAGAAGACTCAGGACTCCTCATCAACCCTGCTCAGAGCAGGACTGGACTCACACTGAATGTGGATATTCCTGTGTCCTCCACTGGGTGTGTTAGAAACAGAATGATTTGGGTTGGAAGGGACCTTAGAGATCATCTCATTCCCATCCCAGGGACACCTTCCACTATCCCAGATTGCCCCAAGCCTCATCCAACCTGGCCTTGGACACTTCCAGGAACTGGGCCAGTCACAGCTGCTCTGGGCAACCTGGGCCAGGGCCTCCCACCCTCACAGGGAGGAATTCCTTCCCAATATCCCATCCAACCCTGCCCTGTGACAGTGGGAAGCCATTCTCTATGTCCTGTCACTCCAGGCCCTTGTCCAAAGTCCCTCTCCAGCTCTCCTGGTGCCCCTTTAGGCCCTAGAAGAGACTTGCACGTCCCATTGCAACCTCCTCCTCCCCTGAGCACCCCCAGCTCTCCCAGCCTGTCACCCCTGTGCTGGGGAGGGCTGCAAACAGGGCGGGGTTGGGGTGCTGTGGGGAGCAGCACCGTGCAGTGTGACTGCTGGGGGGACAAGGACCCGCAGCTCCTGCCCCTCGGGAGCAGAACGGGGAGCTCGGCAAAGGCCGGGGGTGCTGAGGGGCCCGCGGCTCCCCGGATCCTCTGACCCGCTGATCCCTAAGGAGCCCGCCGTGCCCGCGGCTCCAGGGGGAGGCGCGGGGTAACCCCGAGGCCGTGAGGGGATGGCGGGGCCGGCACTGACCGCCCAGGATGAAGCTGCCGACGGCGGAGATGAAGCCGCTGAGGAAGGAGTTGAAGGGGAAGGTGCCGACGCCGAGGCAGTAGCCGAACTGCAGCGCGCCGGTGAGCAGCACGTAGAGCAGGAAGGCGTCCAGCGCCTTGAGGCGGCCGGCGGTGCCGCCGCCGTACTCGGACAGGAAGCGCCGCGCCACCGCCCGCACCGAGCCCGCCATGGCCGCGCCGGCACCGCGCATGCGCCGCGCCGCCCGCCCGCACCGCACGTGCGCGCAGCGACGTGGCGGTAAGCGATAGGGGAAATCGCGCGGTCTGACTGCGCATGCGCAGAAGGCTCAGTGGAGTCCCCGCCTCTGTTCCTGTAAGCCAATAAGAGCGCAGAGCCGGCTGTTGCTGGGCAGATTAGAGAGGCTTTGCTTCCGAGGGCCAATCAGAGCTCGGCACTGCTGCTGGGGGCGGGGCCGTGAGTGAGGCGGCTCGGGCCGGGGGCTGTCCGGGGAGTTGTGGCTGAGGGATTGTTCGGCATTCCTGACTGTGGGATTGTCCGGGGATTCTGGCAGAAGGACTGTCCGGGATCTGCCCCCAGGGTGGTGGAGAACAGACTTGCCTCGCCCTACCTGGAGCTGGGGAAGGGGAAACCACTGCTTTTCCCTTTTTTTTTTTTTTTTGTCCCTCAAAAACTCTCATGGTACTGAGCCTGAACTGAGCAAAACAACTGAGACCGAAACAACTCGGTTTGTGAAGGGTGGTACAACTTTTCAATAAACCAAAGCAGAACTTTTCGGGGCTTTATTGCGTCCTTGGATCCCAGGTCAAGAGGGATTGTCGAGTCTGACCAAAATGTGAAGACAGTAACTCACACTCTATACGGAGTTTAGAGTTATACACAAATGCAGTACAAGGTGTGGAAAATACAAAAGCTGAAATCCTAAGGTGATGTCACTGTAAGGCTAGGAAGCAGCAAAAAAATACAGCAACACAGGCTTCATCTAGAAAGCAGAAGAAGCGATTTACTGCAGAAGTCGACACATTTTTATAGACTGGTTCGCAGAACCAAGGATAGAATTAAGTTCATTGGTCCAAGGAAGGCAATACTTCTTGTAAATATGCTTTTACCAAAACATCATGTTCTTCACGTACTTATTCTGTCTACAGCACCAGGTGCTAGACTTTGTTATTAATTCTTCCCTTTCTGTTTTCCTTTGAGTAGCTTGGGAAAACTCAGACTGCTGTTTTCCCTGACTCTCACCAGCATGCACAAGGCATCAGCAGCTTCTCTTTGGGAAATGGAAGTCCCACACTCTCCAAGTGGGTGAGTGGTGAGTGTCACCACCGTGGTGACATCAGAGCTGCCAATCAGTGCATGATCAATATGTGGATATTCCTCATTCCCCACTCCAGGGATCTGTGGCAGCTCCTGTGCAGTGTGTGACAGGCCAGGCTCTCAGTAAAGGGACACTGATTCCCCTCCCGGGTAAAAGCAAAGCGGTCCCAGTCTGCCTCCTGCTGTTGGAAAATGATACAAAATATAAAATTTTTTGTACCTTTAGTCAGTCTTGTTCACCTTTGTCTCAGGGAAAAGGAACTGAAGTTTCTTTTCAAAGGTCTGTTTCATCACTCAAGGCGTGATGAATTTAACATCTCAGCAGGCTGGGAGCAGCACAGAAGATAAACAAAAGATAATAACCATTAATGAACATCAGTTCCAAACATCACCCCTGGCATGGTCAGAGACACCTGGTCTGGAAAAAGATGAGAGAACCAAATTAATTGGTTAATTGGTTAAGTTCAGAGAACTTAATTGATATCAGAGGCCAAAGGATCTCTAACCAATAGGAAACCAAATATTAAGAACTGTGTGAAACAAATGAACACTGAACCAAGGAATTTCCATGGGTTTTGAGTGTATGAGTATCTGAAAAATCTAGTAAAGAGTGATGTGTGATGGAAGGATTTTCTCTACACACCAGGGCAATGTGTGGATGAAATTATTTCTCTTGCACATCCTGGCCAGAACAACATCCTGGCCAGAACAAAGTAATGCCTTCATTCCCTAACACTAAATGCGTTGTTGGAGGGTTTTTGCTTTTCCCACAGTTTCAGTGACACTGTGAAGGAACCATAAAAACCATGTCTGTGATACCAATAGCAAAAGGAAGATCTGATGTGTGGGAATCAGTTTGGCTGTGTGAGGTATAGCAGCTGTTTAGGGCAGTGTCAGCTCTGGGGCTGACTGCTCCCTGTTGGGTTTACAGCAGGGAATTGTACACCTGCCCCTTTTCCTGCAGTCCTGCAGTTACTGCAGCAATTCCTTCACACGTTCCCAAGGGCTGTGGGTTGGGTTTCACATTTGTTATTTTGAAAGGAGGCGGACTTGGAGCAGAGAGAGGGAGAAGAGAGACCCAACACCATCCCCTGCCTCTGGCATCTGTGCAGACATCACTTGAATAGATCCAGCCCCAGGGTTTGCTGGTAGTGGCATCACAATCATGATAATTTCTGTGGCTATCTCATTCCCCAGTAACAAGGATTTTACCCAGGTTGAGCACTGGGGTTGAGATTTACCAAAAACATATTATCTGTATCTTTTCCTTGTCTGGCCTAATGCTACAATGAGTGGCAACTTCAGTTTGAAGTGCTGACATTTGTGCTCTGGTACCTACCACAAAAGCAGCCAAGGATTGAAAGTGGCCTGTGGGAAATGAGTGAGTGGGGTTATCACATGTCTCTGGCTCTTTTCTGTGAGCCTTCACACCTGCCACTCCTCAGCTCACTTGCTGAGAGCAGTAGAGTCCAATTTCCCATCTCAGAACAGGTTAAACTGGTTAGTTCAATTTCTAGAGAGGCTGGGGGGATGTCAGTGACTCCTGAGGTCCTTTGATCTTATCCCAGTTCCTTATGGAGCCTTCCAGATTAGTGGTGGGAAATTTGTCCATTATTTCTCAAGGACTTGCTTTTGCAACATCCTCCACCCACAAACTGTACCTCATTCTCCCACAAGGTGACACATTTTGTCAGCAATTACTCGGTGAGGGAGGTTTTAGGACCTGTCCTACCCTCCTAATGTCTGTTTTTGGTTTAGGACACCTGTACCAGAGATCCCCAATTGCTGACCAGTAGTTACTGATTCTTGAGGTTATTCCTGGAGGTGCACCCCTTCTCCAGGCCTAGGGATTGCCATAATGTGTTTTTTTAATTGTTTAACACGGATTTGTAGTGCATCAGGCAGGCCTTGGGACACAGAGAGGAATTCTCAGTGGATTCACCTCAATTTCCATATGGGAATGTCATTATGGGTCTGTTATAAGTACATATCATATTACTGGCTTTTCACAAATATTAAAATAAATGCTATATGTATAATGTTGGAAAACTTTGCTGAATGAATAGTTTCTTTTAGTTCTGCTATTAACAAAACTTAGAAATAGCAGTGTGATAAATATATTTTTCTTGGACTATAACTTGGTGATGTGAAAAGCCTTTGTTCATGCAACTAACTCAGAGAATGGTAAAAAAGATAATCAGGAAATTCCTCACATTCTTGGATTATCGGACACCTGAACCCCAGGGAAGGAAAATGTGAATCTCCGTTATCAGGGAGTGTGTGACAAGATGGAGCCACCAGGAGAAATTTTAAAAAGTTTATTTACAGGTTGGGGAGGATGCTTTTGAATAATGCATGAAGGGCTATGAATATGCAACATGTTGATGCATTTAAAGAAATGTTTTCTGAGCTAGGGAGTGCTCTTGGCTGAATGCCAAGCACCCAGCCATTATAACCTTTTGCTTTATTTTTTGTTTCTTATTGTCTTTTATTAAACCTTTTAAAAGTTACCAGGAAAGTGAACCTCGTTTTTCACACTAGTAGGAGATATGGGGGGAACACTGGACCCTGTGGGCAGAAAGGATGTGAGCTGGGAAGTTGAGTATTGGTGCCAGCCCCTTCAAAGCCTGAGGTAAGAGCAGTGCTCACGAGAGCACAGCCCTTCCAGAATTCATGGTGCCAGAATTCCTTACAGTGGTGGCTGCTGGAGATCTGGGATGTGACATCTCACTCTCAGTGAGTCACAGCACCAGCAGCAGATATGACTGTGAGAAGACAAAAATTCCTAGAAAGTGTGAGTTACGTATTGAAGCTCCTCAGCTCTTATTTCTTTCACAGTGTATGAATAAAAAGTTAAGATTTCTAGGATCTGATCACACCTGATTAGCTTGCACCATACTAGTTTTTTTCACACCTTTTGTGTATTGAGCGTTGTTGTGGTTTGACATTGGCTAAACGCCAGGCACCTACAAAAAAACTCTTCACTCATTTTCTTTTGCTATCATTGGGCAGAGGAGGGGGAAAGAACAACTAAAGGGGCTCATGAGTTGAGGTAAGAATTGGGAATAAACACTTTAAGGGCAAAACAGGCTCAAAACTTCAAAAGTATAAAGAAAAATTTATTAGCATAATTAAAAGAGGATAATAACCACTAAAAGAAACCTTTAGAACATCTTCCCTCCCACCCCGGCCCTTCTTTCCCTCTCACCAACAGTGCAGGGAGACAAAACATGGGGGGTTTTTCAGTTTGTCACTTCTAAAAATCTTTTTTCAGTTCACTTAGGGAGAGGAGTTTCTTTGGTTATGTCGTGGGCTTGTTCCCATGGGAGACACTTCTCTGTGAACTCCTCCACCGTGGCTCTGCCTTTCACAAGAGCAGTCCTGCTGTAACCTGAGTGCATGCACCTGAGAAAGATTAAGCCCAGTAATGATGCAAGTCAAAACACAATTGCATCTATATATTTCATGCATTTGCTAGATGATGATAAGGCAAAGGGGTAGAACAGAGTGAGAGCAGCACACCCTGAGCTCAAATGAACCATGGCAGACAGGATGGTAAAGGAGCTGAGTGAGATGAGCTCTGGATTAACAACTGGCAGAATGACACGTGAACCTGCTGGAAATACATATCACATATCATCATGGACTTCTCATCCCTTTATTACCAAACATCATATGCTATTGGTTTATTAGTAGCTCTGGAAACATCAGCAAACTAGAGGAAAACATGTTATAAAGAGATGGGCTTGGAGTCAGTCCCTGTCTTTCCTCCTATTCTAAATGATTACTGGTAATTTTGTTTATTTGTTCTTGTTGTGCAGTGAAGGAATCAAACTCAACCTCTGAATTGCTTCTCTCAGGAAGAGGGAAAGTATTAAGTGTCAAATGTGGAGTTTTGATTCTGCAGAACTGAGGTTTCCAATAATGACTGTCCTTTCCTCCTCCAACTACAAATTAGCTGATTGAGATGAGTGAGTCCCAATTTAAGTAAGGATCTGGGTTAATCCTTCTCACTGACTTAGAAATTAATTTGGCTTACAAGTTCTTATGAGGATGTGCTTCCTCCTCACTTTAGGTCTCTGCTTTAGGAATCCACTCTGGTCATTTCACTTCTAATAGTGAAGAGAGAACAACAATAATACCAAAGGGTGGTTTAATACTCTAGTCACCATCCCTGGAATGTTCAAAAACTGAGCGGATGTGGCACTTCATAACGTGCTTCAGAGGGCATGGTGGTGTTTAGTTGAAGGTTGGACTTGATTTGGGGGGCGTTTTCCAACCTTACTGATGATGTGATTCCTGTCTGACATTGGTGCTTTGAGCTCAGCCTCTGGCAGTACCCTCAGCAGCTGGGGACCAGCTGTGCTCCCTCATCCTGCCCGTGGCATTGATAATGCCAGCTGCAGGCTGTGGAGCAGCTCTGGACAGCTCTGTGGCTCCTGGGGAGGACATGCTGAGCACACCAGCACTGCCCCTGGGACACTGAAGGGTCACTGCACACCAGGCTGCACCCACAGCTCTTCTGGCCAGGCACTAAATTCTTGCTGCTTGGCACTTGAAAGGCTGTATTTGGATAACTGTGCACAGTACAAAACAACTCCAAAGGTGTTATTAGAATGGTGTGAGTCCTGTGGAGGACAAGTGAGTTTATCAGAGAGCTGGGGCACATCACACCTGGGGAGAAGCAGAGAAAAGACAAAGTCGAGAGGAGGGATCTGCCTGAACTGCCCACTGAGGGGGAGTCAGAAACAAGTTAGAGCTCTCAGAACAAGAGGTGTAGGTCATGGCTTAAAGTAAATCCTTTCTGCACAAAAGGAAATAAATTTTCACAATGAGAATGAGGGAAGTTGTGGCAGCACAGGGAAGCCAGTACATCCCTGTGTTTGGAGATGTCCACACTTACTGAGAGAATGTCATGAGCAGCCTTGTCCAGCATTGCTTTTAGCAAGGATTGGACCTCCAGAGGTCCTTCCCTATCTCATTTCCTCCATGGTTTGATTATATTCCTGTTGTTCTTTCACAAGTGTTATCCCACAAGGTGCTTTTTCAGATTTTGCTGCGTAATTGGTCCCTGAGGTTTAGCACAGTAAGGAAACACAAGGCTGTAATACACTGCCGTTATTATATAAAGGAGCTGAAGAGAGAGGAAATTTTATTGCCAAAAATCAATTGTCAAACTGTGTTAAGGAGAAACAGAATCCAACTCAGAATACTTTTTGTAGCATCCTGGATTGTTGTGGATATACTGGTAACTACTTGGAGCATTTCTTAGAGTTTGGGTGTAGTTTTCTGAAGAATAGGGAAAGTTTAAAGGGGCATTGACTTGGAAAACTGAACTTTTAGTCTTCAAACTAAAGTAAAGGCCTTTAGCTTTTACCGAGGGAGTTTAAACAGGACCACTCTCAACTTCCAGATTATATCTGTCCATCTGTGCTATTGAAAAATATGTCCTCTATTTCATATGGTTTGTGAGAGGGAAGTTGTTTTGTATTGGTGTTTTTTGAGAAACAACCATAAGATAATGGCAATCATCTCCTGTGTTTTGCTGTGAAAAGGGCACTAAGGGGAAAAATTTGATGGGGATAGTGCATTAAGAAGGGTTCTAGCACCCCAGCTTATAGTTATCTTTTTGCTGAGCATTTTAAGAGGGAGATTTGAGTATCTGGTTTGGTATGGGTTATCAGCTAAATAAGATGAGTTTGCTTTTTCTGGAAATTCACTGTGTTGGTATTTACTTCAGTTATTCAGAAATAACTGAAATGAGTCTGAAATGAATCTAAAACCAGATCAAAATATCCAGATAACATAGCCAAAACCTGGGAAACATGACTGCAAAACAAGATAGGTTTCTTTTTAGGGCTGGTGTGTGGGAGGAAGAAGAGGGAGGATGCAGCTGAAAAACCACAGATAAGACCTGCCAAGAGAAGACTGAAGGGCAGAGTTTTCATGTTTCACTTCACAAGATCATGGCAGGGTGGTGGAGTGCAGCAGTGCCACAGACAGGACAGAGCAGAGTCTGAGCTTGGGGTGGGGGCTGTAAGGGGGAGGGGTGCTTGGACACGGGGGCTCTGAAGAGCAAAAAATGTCCATCAGCAGCAGAGTTGAGCTGTAGAGCTGAGGGTAAAGAAACTGAGAATTTCCCCACAGGTTTTCCCATTCCCTCTCTCACTCTGGTGCTTGCTGTAGCATCCAGCCACTGCTCTGTGCATTTTGCCTTCTCTCAGTGTCTGAGTGTCCCTCAGACAGCCTCAATTTTGCAGCATTGCTGTCCTCCTGTCTGGCCTCTTCTCTGAAGAGTCTCTAGCTCTCTCTCTTTCCCTGTCTCCTTTTAACTGCAGTAACTTTCTCTTTTGCAGTATTAATGTGTCCTTAAACCAGTCTAACCTGCTTCAGAGTCAGTCTGTAGTGTGATTGCATTCCTCTGTGGTAAGTCTCTGGACACAGGTGAAGTTCTCACTCTGGGCATTTGGGGTTTTTTTGGTTTGTTGGAGGGTGGATGTTGTCAGATCATTCAGAGAGAACCAGGGTCTATAACAGCTCCTGCACCTCTCTCAAGTGTGCTGTGAGGGAACTGTAGGAATTTTTAGATTGGAGTGAGGACTCAGTCTTACAAATGGAGCTTAGGTTTCTTTTACATGACCAGGATTTTTAATATGTGGTTACTGTGGCTGCTCCAATCTTTTACAAGAGGTTTGTTGCTAGTGTTGCCCAGTAATGTTAGTAGAGCTAAACTGACACATGTTCAGTTGTTTTCCAACAGTTCCCAAAACTGTTTTTTTCTTTTCCTGCCAGCAATGATGTCTCAATGAACCGCACAACTGTAGTGGAATTTGTCCTCTTGGGACTGGCTAACAGCCACCACCTGGAGATCACCTGCTTTCTGTTTCTTGGCATTGCCTATGTCTTAATCCTGCTTGGAAACATCTCTGTCATCAGCATCACTCTTATGAATAACTTCCTTCAGACCCCCATGTACTATTTCCTCAGGAATTTTGCCCTTTTGGAAATCACCTTCACCTCCACATTCCTCCCCAGCACCCTGTACAGCCTGCTGACAGAGAGGAAGACTATTTCCCTGCCTGGTTGTTTCCTTCAGATGCTGTTTTTCTACTGCCTGGGGACCTGCACGCTTTTCCACATGGCAGTGATGTCTCTGGACCGCTATGTTGCCATCTGCCACCCTTTGCATTACACAGCTATCATGAGCAGCAGATTCTGCCTGCAGCTCATCCTGAGCTGCTGGGCACTGAGTTTTATCTTGATGTTTCCTCCCACCATTATGACCGTGCAGTTGCCATTCTGTGGTCCCAATGTCATGAACCACTTTTACTGTGATGCTTCCCTGTTGTTGCAGCTGTCCTGCACAGACACAGGCTTCATCGAAGAGCTGATGTTCATCATCCTCATCATCATCCTCCCTGGCACCCTGGCAGTAACTGCTGTTTCTTATGGCTGCATTATTGTCACTGTCTTGCATATACCATCATCTGCAGGTAGGAGGAAGGCATTTTCCACCTGCTCAGCTCACCTGATAGTGGTGACAGTGTTTTACAGCACCTGCATTTACAGGTACATCCGCCCAGCACAGCGAGGTGGGCAGGACTCTGACAAAATTCTTTCTTTGTTCTTCTCTGTGCTGACTCAGACACTTAACCCATACATCTACTCACTCAGGAACAGGCAAGTCAAGCAAGCTTTAAAGGAGAGAATTCTGAGGTTTTCTGGCTCCCTGAGGCAGATGTGAACGGTGGAGTAGCTCATCCAAGTATCTGAATTATTTCCCAGATGCAACAATTGTGAAATAAAGATGCTGATTTCAAATGGTTTATGCTTTCTAGATATTATGTAACTCCTGTTTGCAACAAAAATATGCCAGCACAGAAAGGATTTTGTAGTCTTCTGTTATCTAACGTCAGCTTTGCTTCCTTTGCAGGGATGGGTTAGCCTTAGTGAATAACCAAATTCCCACTCACACTTTCCACCCCACAGTGGGACAGAGCAGAGGCAGAAAAGAGGAAAAACAGAAACAAAACCTCTCGTAGAAAGAGATAAAGACAGAGAGATGGTTTGCCAATTTCTACCAGAAGTGAAACATGCTGGATTTGGGGAAAACCAATGTAATTTGTCACCAACTAAAACAGTTTGTGAGACTAGATTGTGAGAAACAAAATTAAATACTAAACACCTGTACTTTCCCCTTTTCTGGGCTCAAGTTTATTCATTCATTCCAGACTACTGCAGCACTGTCCCCAGCACACAGGGTGGGTGGGGAGTGTTGTGGTCAGTGCTTGGGGGTTCCTCTCTGCTGCTTCTTTCCTCTCACACTTTTCCTCTGCTCTAGTGTGGGCTCTCCACAGGAGAACACATTGAGCTACCATGCTAAAAAGCAAGTACAGAAATACCATTCTTATTAATATTCTCATTTTTAGAACTTCAGCTTCCACAAAGCTCTGTTTACAATCACTACTGATGCCTGAGAGAAGCTACCTGGAACAGAGGCTGGACAGAGTTAAAGAAATAAAGTGGGGATTTATTAAAAGGCCTTTAAAGGATTCACCTTGGGCAGTGCAAGAGCCTGGCCAGGGCTACACACAAGATGGACCAGGGTCACGAGTTTTCACCCTTTTACAAGTTTTGGTCCAGTTCCATATTGGGGTTAATTCTCCAATTCCAGCTCCAGGTTCTGCAGTCCCATCCTCCCAGGTTCTCTCCTCAATTCGCTGCTGTTTGCACTTTTTGGGCCTGAAGCTGCAGCGGTGTCCTTGGTTCTGGGGCTGGAAAAGGATTGTCTTGTGTTACTGAGCTGTGAGGAGAACTTGCTGACATATGAAGTTCACTTTTTCCAAGGCTTTAGGTCAAACCTTGTATCCATCTCTGTCTCTGAGCCTGTATGCACAAGGCCCCCAGAGGTCTCTGTACCTGCAGTTCCCACAACACATGAAGGCAGTACAGAATCTAAAAAATATGAAAGCTAAAACTTAAGGCATCACTACCATGCACACTAAACCCATCAACAAAATTCCTTGTTTTACCTCTAACTCAGTAGAGGATAATCCTGGATCCCAAGTACAATTCATGGAACATTTAGTTTCAGTCTTATCTCTAGAGGCATTTCCAGGTTTGGGGCTGGCTTTAGCTGTGTATAGTGAATCCAGGAATCTCCACCAGTAATTCTTACAGCTGTGTTGATAGTCAGGAGAACTTGGAATGGTCCTTTCCACTTTTGCTTGAGTGGTTCTTTGCTTTAGCTCTGGACATATCCCCAATGTCCTGGACAGTGAGAGTGTATTTGAACATCCAAGGTCACTGATGATGCTAAAACAATAAATCTATGCAAGGATGAAGGTGGTTTTTCCCAGTGTTTCCCATACTCCCTCAAATTGTGATTCCTTAGTGTGTGTTTTTCCCTCGGTATAATTACAGCCTAACCTTGTAATCCTAAATGGAGGATTTCACATGGAATTACCTTCTCCTTGGAGCTTGGCTGAATTCTAATTCTCAACAATGCCAGGGGAAGAGCCTGTGACCACTTAAGTGATGCTTCCTGTCCAGTTTGGCCAGTGGTCTTGTTGAACCTCATGGCATTGGTCCTTTGGCCACTGACTGTTCCCACTGACTGTGGCTTAGTGTGTCCTGGTGTGAGTGTCTGCACAGAGGCTGCCTGTGTGTGCAAAAATATGTAATGTAACAAGTGACACTAGGTCCCTGCAAGATCACTTTTTCTTAAACAAACAATAGACAACAGACTGCCAATCCCTATAAAAAAAAAACCAGAAAACACCAAAACCTACAAAAATAATAATAATAAGAGACAGGAGAGAAGAGGGAAAGGGAAAGAAGAGTAATGTATAATTATAATAACTAACACTGCATTGAAATAAAAAAAAGAAATAAAAACATCTATTCTCATTATTTCCTTCAGTACCTGTTGTATTTTCTAGTTTGTTCTAGCTTTAATCCCAGCTGGCAACTAAGCACCACACAGGCACTCACTCTCTCCCCCAGAGTGGGGTGGGAGCAGAATTGGAAAAAGGTGAAACAGAGCTTGAGATAAGAATAGTTTAATAATTGAAATAAAGTGAAATATAATACTAATGATAATAATGCAACAGAGAGGGAGGCATAAAACCCAAAGGAATCAAGGGGTGCACAGCACAATTGCTGTCCTGACCAATGCCCAACCCATCCCTGAGCAGTGACCAGTGCCTCCCAGTTTATGTACTGGGAATGCTGTTCTGTGCTGGGGAGGATCCCTTTGGCCAGTTCAGGTCAGCTGTCCTGGCCCTGCTCCCTCCTGGCTTCTTGTTCCCCTGCTCCCTGGCAGAGCCTGGCAAACTGAAAATTGGTTTACAGTGAACACTAAACCATCCATGTGTTATCAATATTATTCTTATACTCAATCCAAAACACTGTTCCAGCAACTAGGAAGAAAATTATCTCTGTGCCAGCTGAAACCAGGGCAATACAGCATTCGTTGATGAAATGGTCACTCACTCAAAAATTCCTCTCTTTTCTTTCTTCCTTAGATTGAAGATTTTTAAATCATAGCTTGTGTCTGTTGGCCAGAATATCAAAACTCTCTGACCCTCCAGGTTTCAAAAAATATTGCCAAGGGAGGTAAGTCATACCATTCCTTATTTTCCTCAATGTTTTTCTGGATATTTCAGATTTTTATAAAGTTTGGTACCCAGAAACATTCATCAATCTTAACAATTCTTAGAAAATGTGTATTAGAGTTTTCCACTGGTTGTATTGGTCTGGTGTGGTTGCAATATATCATTGTCAAAACATCCTGCTGCAATTCTGTGTGATGCTTTCCATACCTAAGGAAATTATTTTGTTACAAAATTTTGATAAGGCAAAATGAAAAATACTCAATGATCTCTCTCATGAATTATTGTCTGAAGAATGTTCAAGGACTGCTTAAAAAGAAAATAAACAGTACAACCAGGCAATGGTAACAGTGTCTTCTTTTTTCTGTAATCTCTCAGTGATGATGGATCAATGATTAAATATAGTTCTTGATGCTCTACAGGCTGGGATGCATTTCATCTTGCCTTGATACATGGCAAATGGGGAATGTAGAAATAAAACAGTCAATACAGCATTTCTGATCCTGGAATTTGGGAATATCCCAGAAATGCAATCTTTTCTCTTTGTCCTTTCCTTGTTTTTCCACCTGCTTTTCCCATCTCACTGTTACTACCCTTTTTTATGGAAGCTTAATAGGTGTCCTACCAAAAATCAGGACTCTCAAAGCACTGGATAAAGTCTTCTCAATTTTTAACACTGTTGTGTTACTCCACTGCTCATCTACAATCTGAGAAATACAGAAGTGAAGGATACTCTGAGCAAAGTGGTCAAGAAATGTGAATATTTCCTAAAGGTTAGGGAACTGTAACAATTTTTTCCCCTAGAAGACAATGGAAGAAAATAATGTATATGAGGAAAGCTTCTTATTACATTTTTAGTCCTCAGAGCCTGTGACATTTACCCTTGACTTTTTACTATCAAATTGGCTAATGTGAGTGACTTTAACTGCCCAAGAGAGGATGAGGCACTTTTCTGTGGAAGAGGGTTCTCTCTCTATGAATTGCACCAGTTGCCTGGGTGTCTAATTCAGATTTCATCTAAGCAGTGATTCCCCCAATCAGCTGATTGCATCCCACTCCTCTGAACAGTTCCCCATTTCACTTTATCAGAGTTGTAAAGGACAGCTGAATCTTAGATTAATAATTTAGATTTAAGCAATAATTTTTTAGACCGCTGAAGATAGGTCTAAAGATGAATGAATCAAATTCAGAGGGAACAATCCAATCTCTTGTTTAGAGTAACTATACCAACATGACTGTAATTGTCTCAGTGGATGTGCATGCTACACAGCTGCAAGTGTGAATATTTTTTTTAAAGTTAAATTACATGCTGGTAACTCTTAACTGGTTCCACACTTAGATATTTCATATTCATATTTGTTTGTAATTGTCATCTCAACTGTTTTCAGCCATTTATGTGAACTTCAAAACTTTTCTTTTCTAGGCCAAACACTGATGGCAAATGTAAACATGAGTTCTACAGCCATCCTCTGTTAAGATTTATGCCACAGAGCAGAGAGGGATATGCTGCATGTCTGAGGGAACAGAGCACAGGGCCTGACGTGCTGCCTTTAAACCTGCATGTTTGAATGCAGGGCTCACTCACATCGGGGTGGAGGGAGGGAACTGGGAGTTAGGGGGGCTGCTGGCTCCTGAACCTGTCTGCAGTGTGTGTTGCAGTCACTGTGTTGCGGTCACTGTGTGTGTTGCAGTCACAGCATTGGAGTCACAGTGTTGCAGTCACAATGTTGCGGTCAGCGTTGCAGTGACAGTGTTGCAGACAATATGTGTGACAGTTGCAGTGACTGTGTTGCAGTGACAGTGTTGCAGTCACAGCATTGCAGTCACTGTGTGTTGCAGTGAGTGTTGCAGTGACAGCGTTGCAATGACAGTGTTGCAGTCACTCTGTTGCACTCTGTTGCAATGAGTGTTGCAATGACAGTGTTGCAGTCACTCTGTTGCAGTCACTCTGTTGCAGTGACTATTGCAGTCACAGTGTTGCAGCGAGAGTGTTGCAGTGACAGTGTTGCAGTAACACTGTTACAGTCACAGTGTTGCAGTTACAGTGCTGCAGTCACTGTGTTGCAGTCACTGTGTTGTAGTGACTGTTGCAGTGACAGAGTTGCAGTTACAGCGTTGCAGTAACTATTGCAATGACAGTGTCTGGGCTGACACTGCAGCTGACCCCTTGCAGAGCAGGCTCTGTGTTCTCTGTGGTTTGGATGAGCCGCTTTGCAGGGGTGGCTCCGTGGCATTTCCTCCCCACCTGCCATGGGAGTGTGTTATGACGAAAAGCAGCACTTGGCACTGCCTGGACACTGCTCTACTGTTTTGGGAGGGAAGGTTGATGCAGGAGAAGTCTGAGGCTTCCTGAGCTGTCTGTGATTGGACTGTGAGTCTGAGCTCTAATGAGCCCTGCTGGGAACACTTTGTCCAGCTCTGTTTCTAGTCTTGCACCTCACACTGGGCTCTATTAAAGCTCCGAGTGAGTTTGTTTCTGCTTCTGCCTTGTAATTTCCTCAAAGCACCTTGCCGGATTTTGCCACAGCTACGAGGAGCAGGGAGGTGGCACTACAGTCTTGCAGGGCTCATTAAAATGCTGACAGCCTTAATGAGTCTGTGGCTGTTCTTCTGCCATTGCCCTGCAGTGCTGAAAGCGGTGTGTGGTTAATTAGGGATCTCCCAGCTGTGCTTCAGTGAATACCTACAGCTTAATTTCTGTTTGTCTTTTGGTCTAATTATGTGTGACAGGGAGAATGGAAATGGAAACATTTAATAGGGAATTGGTCTGGCTTATGCCCTGGTGGGATTCAGGAAGAGAGAGGAAAATTATCTTTGTGATCAAGCAGAGAGAGACCTGAGTCAAAGTTTGTTTCATGTGCTGGCAATAAGACAATTCTTATTCCGGTCTCTTCTGTTACTGCAACCCCCAGCAGTGCCAAAAGCTTTGTTTGCAAAGACTTTCTCTGCTCTAATTAGCACTACCTTTACCTGCTGTACTAATTATACACAGAAACAGAAGAAATATCCATCACCATTGCAAAAGGCTTTCCAGGCCTTTTTCAGTGATTAAAAGAAAAAAATCTTAATTAAGAAAAAAGTCATGTCTTTGTTCCCCCTGCTCTCCGGTTTTCTCAGGACATGAACCCTGAAAAGAACTGGCTCAGTGGGGAGATGGACAGGTGATAGAAATTTTCAGGCACAATTAGAATAAGAAATACTTAAACAATAAATTAGGAAAAACTGAATATCTGCCTGGAGATCATGATGAGTCGTGCCACTTAGATGTCTGTACTGGGGCCTGTTTCAATACTATAAGTCTAATAGTTCTAAATTAAAGGACAGTAGATTAGCCACTTAGTTTCTAGAATATATATAAGGAAGGAGATTAGAATCTTCATTGTTAGATTAAATATAAGAAAGAAATTTTTTAGAATGAGGGTGTCAAAACAATTAAATAGGCTGCCTAGAGAGCTTTAGATGCCCCATCCCTGGAAACATTGAAGGTCAGGTTGGATGGGGCTCTGAGTAACTTGGTCTAGCAGAAGGTGTCCCTGCTCATTGTATAGAGGTTGAATTAGATGATCACTTACTACCCAAATTATTCTAGGGTAACCCAAATTATGAGTGTTTCCAATAGCTTGAGGGAGGTGATCCTTCCCCTCACCCCAGTACTGTGGGCAGTTCTGAGCTCCCAGTAAGAGAGACACAGATATGCTGGGAAGAGTTCAACAAAGTGGCATGGAAATGGAGAAGGGACTGGAACATCTCTCCTATGGGGAACAGCTGTGATTTTTTACCCTGGAAACAGCAGGTTGTGGTGGGATGTTATCCATGGATGTAAATCTCTGAAGATAGGAGATAAGTGGGAGATACACACAGTGGTGAACAGTGACAAGGAGCAGTGACAGGAGCAGTGTCTGAGCATCAGCAAACAAATCATTCATCTGTGGGGGTGACCAAGCACTGGTACAGGTTGGCCAGGGAGGTTGTGTTCTCTCCATGCTCAGAGATGTTCCAAAAACACCTAGAACTGGTCCTGAGCACTTGGTGCTTTAGGTGCTTGAGCAGGGGCATTGGACCAGACAACACCTGAAAATCACTTCCCACCTCAACCATTTTGTGTGACTCCAGGGTAGTGTCAGTGTGCAGCAGAGTAGAAAACAGCTCCAATTCATTATCTGGTGATGATCTGCATTCAAAGTTTCCTATCCATGACTCATAGATCATCAGGGTGGGGAAGGATAAGCTGGTTTCAGCACCAAGGTTTGGGTGATACCACCAGACCAGGAAAGGGAAGTGGTGTTGAGCAGGAGTGTGGTGTTGAGCAGGGTGACCTCTGTGAGAACAGACATGGGGCTGCCTTCACATGCTCTGACACCAGACAGTTCCAAAGGGCTGGACTATACACCCACCTTGGACCAGGGTTAAGCCAATCAATGAAGCTAGTGGCGCCTCTCCAAAAAAATATTTGTAATATTGCATGGCAGTGAGGAGTGAGGCAAAACAAAGTGTGAGAAACAATGAGCTGCTTTCTGGTAGTTCAGCCCCAGCCTGGTGTTTGGGGTTGTTCTTCCCCCAGTGCAGGACCCCACACCTGTCCTTGTTGAACCTCTTCAGGTTTCTCTCTGCCCAACTCTCTGGCCTGTCAAGGTCCCACTAAATGACAGAACAGCTTTCTGGTGTATCACCCACTCTCTCCTGTTTTACATCATCAGCAAACTTGCTGAGGGTACATTCTATGCCTTCTAAGATAAATTATCAGAAAAAAAAAAAAGACTAAAAGAAATGCAACTCTTCCTGGCACAAGTGAGCATGCTTGTCTCTCCAGTACTGCTTTTGCCTCAGCCATATTTGACATTTTCTATCCCATCACCACACCATAAGGGCACCTCCTGGCCAAGTCAGGTCTGATCCAGTAGGAAAAAGTTTCCAGTTCAATCCACAGGCATTTACAAGTGCAAAGAAAATGCTTCATCTGAGTTTCAAGGACATTGAAGGGGAGACAGGGTGTAAACAGGCTTGTCTTTAGTCTGTCTAAGCATCCTAAGAGGGTTTCAAGTTGGTTCTAGAAACCCACATGGTTGGGATGGACAGGGATCTGACAGGAAGGTCTCACAGATATGTACGTATAGCAGAAAGATCTTTGAATGTAGAATCTGAGGAAAAATAGAAATGAAAGCAAGTTTTGGTATAGAAGAAAAGAATTGCTGAGCCAATCACACTGGATAAGTAGAAAGCAAAGGGTGAGTGAGTTGGAAGAGGTTTTTATAGCTCAGAGCAAAGGAGAAATCCACTTCCCACAGTAAAAATTTTTACCAAGCAAAAAGATTTCACAAGCAAACAAAAATGCCATGTTGCAAGTAGAAAAGTAGGTCTCAGAATTTTCCACTGCAAAAACCCCCCGAAAAACAACTTCTAGCTTCAACTGAAACATACTAACTTTTTTGTGATTGGAAAATATGAACATGCATATGGTAATGTTAGTAGTTATGATAGGCTATGGGTAATAGTAAACATCTTGATTGCTTGTCATGTATTAAGATGCTCAGAAAGAAAAGTATATAATGCATTGTAACCTGAACTAGAGTTGTCTTCAGACGAACCCACATCTCAGGATGACAGGCTGTGGGCTTGGGTCTTATTACCCATGGCCCGTGAATTGCTGTATCATTTGGAAACAATAATCAGCATTTTAAAAAGCCAGTCTAAAGTCCCTCATCCCTCCTTTCAGCTCTTATACCACATGATCTCCCCTTGCAGGTGGAGGTACCTCTGTTCCTCACAGGCTGGATAAATGTTCTGTACAAACTCTTGGATCAACCTGCTGGCTTGACTGCAAGAAGCTGATGGAAGCAAGGGGAGCATTTACAGCATCTGAGGACTGACACCTGTATTACATTGTCCCACTGTGATGGTTTTGAAAACAAAACCAGTGAGAGACTCCAAGTCAGAAATATAATTTAATAGGGAAAAAGAGAAAAATAAAATACATGCAATTGTACAAAAGAAAAACCACTGACAGAGCAAGAATACAACCTGACATCCTGCTAATTAGGGTGGTGGCAGCAGTCCAGATGAAGCAGTCTTGTTGAAGCAGTGATCCCACAGAAATCCTGGCAGTGATCCTGGTAGCTCTTGTCCTCTGGAAACCAGTGGGTAAGGGCAGCTTCAGCAGTTTTTATCTGGGTAGGAAATATTTGGTTCCTCCCCCTGGCTGGAGCATCTCCCAAGAGGATGATGTAATTTTATCAGTCATGCAGTGAGACTCAATGGACCATTAACAGGAGATATCTCCCTGGAGGGAGGATGGGTCATGGGAAAGATAAAGAAAATTACCCCATCTGGTTTTTAACAGATGGCCCATTAGCAGAGGATATCTCCAACAGAGATAAGAATCACTGCCCCACCTGGTTTCAGTGGATGGTGATAGAATACAGACAATTGGGCACATCTTTACATTGTAACCCAGGACACCCACCCACAGTCTCACTCAGCTTCTCCCAAGGAATGTCATCTCCTCATTCTCACACTCAGGGTTTGCATCCAGTTCACAAGAAGGCTGCAGACACCAGCAAGTTTGAACATGTCTTTATTGATGGCCAGAAAGCAGAGCTGAAGCAGCGGTGGGAGAAAGGGAACAATGGGAAGCTGTGTGTACTTGGGACCTGCATTTTCACTTTGCCACGGAGACTCTCTTTACTGCAAAAGCCTGTGCCTGCACCATGGGGGCTTCTCTGAGCCCAGTTCAGCTGCCCCTGGGAGCTTCTGAGAACCAACAGGTGTTTGATTTGTTGTGGAGAAGGGGCACTGAGCATTTTAGTCAGAGGATGAAGAGCCCGGCAGCTCTTGGAGTGCAAACCTCCTCAGCTGCTCACGAATCCAGGGCTCAAAATATGAGATTCTGGTAAATACCATAGGGGAGGGGTCCTCTTCAAGTCCATAAGAAACAATGCCATGAGCCTTCTGATTGCGGACTAATGGGCCACCAGAATCACACTGTGTCATGAAAGAAGTGAGAGGGATCAGATGTGCCACAGCAAGCTCTTTCTGCCTTAAGGAACAAGTTTCCTTTTCCCTCCCTCCATGTGAAGAACCTCCTATTCCAACCACCTCCCCCTCCTCCAACTCTGCAGGGTTTGTAGCTGCCTCACTACTCCTCTAAGTCCACCCATGGAACAATTCAGGCCTGCAGGCTCTTTGAGATTCAAAAGCACAAAACCAATATAGACCTACTAAAGAATTTACACACCGAAGCACTGGCTATGCTGGGCAGAACATCCCCAAGTAAGTAAAAATGCAAACGATATTGATCGCTCAGAAAATGCACCCAATTCAGGGAGCACATCACGTTCAGAGCTTCAGCTCATCATTCTGAAAGTCCTGGTTCATTCTGGTGTCCTTTCACTTTCACCTGAGAACCAAGATGACTGTCCAGCCCCAACCTCCTCCCAAGCTTGCAGCCCAAAAACAACACGTACATCGTAAGGGCCCTTTTCACTCTTCTCATCCCCAACACACATCATGGACTGACACTGGTAGTTTTGTGGGAATAACCACTTACATGGTTCCTCATTTTGCACCTTCACTTCCACCTCCATCATCACATCACTGAGGGGTCCTGACACAGATATCCAGCCCCAGCCAGCCACCCTAAATTTAGTTCCTGCTGTCACATGTTCGTTGCTCCTGAGTATGGAGATAGGTTGCACATTCTTATTGATCCTTGCCCTTGGCTTCAGCTGTCAGGCAGAGAAAACATGGGGTTAGAGCCAGCCAAGGATTAGAGGTTTGGGGAGGTGAGCAGGGGGAGATCCCTCAGGCAGGAAGGATGTGTTGGGCCATACCTTAAGTAGCACAATGTCATTTTTGAAGTCATCAGGGGAATCATTTGGGAAGGATGACCCAGTCTCTAACACGGATCCTCTGCTGGCTCTCTTCTCGGACCCTGATGTTGTGGGCTCCCAGAGTCACAGTGACCCTCACTCTCCTGCCTGGAAACACCAACATGTTCCAGCTGCATTGGCCACAGGAACACAGCCCCCAGTGCAAGGGGCTGGAGGGAGCTGGTGCTGATTTAAATCTCCCCAGAGAGCAGCTCTCAAAAAATTGTCCTCTGCAACCTGGGTTCCTTCCACAGCCCAGCTGAGCATCCCTCACCCCACACTCACACAGGTGGGAGCTGCCCCATGCTGAAGGCGAAGGGAGGTAGGGGAGAGGCAACAGTGGACCCCCTTGTACATCAGTAGCTCTAAGCCATGGGAGGATCCATGACCCTGGGGACCACTGTGAGCATTCCTGTCCCCAAGGACACTCAGCCCCTGGCAGACAATTCCTGCAACTCACAGAGGATCACTCAGCTCCAGAGATCCCTGCTCTTCCTGAAGAGACACAGGGTGCTGTTTCAGCCCTGACCAGGGCTGAGGCCCTTTGGGACTATATGAGGCTGGAAAAAATCACCTGCACAGGAAAGAGAGGGTCTTACCCTTTTTTAGGCACATAGTGAGCTGCTGAGAGCACTGCGTCTGGGCGAATCAGGAACCCTCCACAGTAACTAGTCTGATTTGAAGTTTGGATTTCTAAATGAGCCATGTAGGGTCTGGAGTGGGGCTCAACTTCCTTCCCACCAATGATCCTTCCTGGAAGAGAGATAGGAAATGTTAATATGATGTATGCTGCTGTGGGGTGTTGGGGTTTGTTCCCATACTTTTTTTTCTAACTCCTCTCTGGAAAATGTTTCCCATTATTATGCTAAGGAAGCCTGCCAGGCTGCACCCTTAGCTCTTCATGGCTCAAGACAAAGGCATGGGCGAGGGTTGTCTCTCTTTTTTCGCTCGCCGAGTGGATCTGAGGGATGTCTGGGGATGCTCGTTTCCAGCTCGCGTGTCAGCCCAACATCGGGAGCCAGGTTCTCTGCTGTGGGACACTGCCCTTCTTCCCCACTCCAGGCTGCTGCCTCTGAGCACACAGCCAAGCACCAGGACCCAAAAGGTGAGCAAGGAGCCCTTCTTCCACCCTTCTCCCATCGGGGACATGGCGCTGCCGCCTCCTCCCCGCTGCAGCCTGCCACCTCCGCAGCTGCGCGGGCCCTGCCCCGCTCTCCACCAACGGGACCGAGCGCAGGCAGAAAGGGTCTTCAGCTGAAAAGGGACTGGAACTGAGTAATTTGTTCTGGTTAGTTGTTAATTTTCATAGCTGCTATTGTCTCTGTTTGTCAGGTTAAATATATTAGTATAGAGCTGTTATTCCTACCCCCATATCTCTGATTGAGAGTCCCTGATTCAAAAATTATAATAATCAAAAGGGCTCACATTCTCCAATTTGGGATGAGTTCCTGCCTTTCTTGGCAAATACATATCCTTCAAACCTGGACAGCTGCTATTTCCTGTCAAGGTTGGGGCTGCATGAAAGGAGAGGGTCATCCTCTGATGTCATGTGCCAGTGAAACCAGCAACTCTCCTTCCTGGGGCTGTTCAAAGCATTGCTGGTGCAATGGAGAGAAAGACAAGCAGCACTGTCTGGGGTGACTGACCACACCTGGCTCTGGATAACTAAAATGCCAGCAAAGGGCACAGCTCTGGTGCCTGTAATGCCTCACCGGTTTCAAGCACACTCTGAGCTGAGAGATAAGAGGAGAGAGGAAAGTAGGAGACCAGAGACAGGAGAGAATGCAAGGCAAGAACCTTTCCTGAGATTGACTACTCAGTGTCCATGAGTGTCCTTGCATGTTCTTGTCTAAATCCCCTCTCTGTGTACTCACCAGCCCCAGCCCAGGGCACGACAAAAGCACTTGAGATCAGAAGGAGAAGCAGCATCTTCTTCCACTGTCCTGATGAGCCAAACCAGTTGCTGTGGCCAGGCAGGAGATAGGTACAGAATGATAACCTCTATAAATGTGGTGTGGAGCTGAAACAGGAAACCTCAGCCTGCCTGCAGCCGTGTCATTT
>JAOTQP010001009.1:2011773-2033520 GCA_026413545.1 Cichladusa arquata
GAAGGAAGGAAGGAAGGAAGGAAGGAAGGAAGGAAGGAAGGAAGGAAGGAAGGAAGGAAGGAAGGAAGGAAGGATTCACAGTTGGCAAGCAGTTATTTAAGACTGAAGAACGAAATGTGAGTGCTGGAGTTGAATGAAAACTCTCCTACCAGAGACAGCTCTGCCCCTAAAGGCACCCAGTCCAATTAAACAAAGGCAACATCAGGCTAATTCTGTCCTTGGAGGCACCCATCCCTTGATGTTTTCAGCTGCTGCTCAGGCCTTTCAGATCAACAATCAGTCCCCAGCTGCTGAGGATGCAGGGTTCATAGGCAGGGTTCATAGCCTTAGACATAGGAGATGCTTATGTCTGAAGAAGTCCCTCTTTAAAGGTCCCACTTTACAGACAGTGCAGGGAAGGCTGAAGCTGCCATCCAGAGCAGCATTTCTGTGCTGTTTTATAAGGATGTCAGTGTTTGTTACATCATCTTGCCCACAGAGGGAGCACAGCTCTGAACAGCCATCCCTGACAGCTCTGAAATCAGATTAAATCAATCCCACTGGTAGGAGCTTTAGGGATTTCAAGAGACTTTACTTAAGTCAGGTGTAAGAGGCAGCTCAGCTGTTCCCTTCATGGGCAAAATATAGAGATGCATTGAGGTCTCTGATTCTCCAGCTGCAGCCAATTCAATTGAGTTGAAACTAATCTAACAAATTCCTTTTCTTCCTCTCTGTGAGACAAGTCTTTGGCTGACTTTCTATGGTATATGTCATGTGCTAATGTCAACAGATGATTCCAGCTGTGGCAGAAGATCATCTGCATTTAAAATGTAATTTTTAATCTGCAGTGTAAGATGACAGAAGGAATCATCAGCCCAATGCTGTTCATAATGTAAGAAAACAAGGGAAATACTTCTATCAAAATTTGAACAACCCATTTTGGAGGCACTGGATGGCAGAATTGCTGGAGGTAGGACACTTTATTTCAAAATGTCTATTGTGAATGTATAAAAAAAATCCAAGGAAGAGATAAGACTAAAACTTACTTAAAGGTTCTCAAAGCCACTACGCACAAATTACATCAATTGAGGGTTGTTTCTGAGAGGTATTCTGAGTTAGTGAATAAAAGATTAATTGTCAATAAAACCGTGGCTGTTGTGAGTGTTGTTGACTTTAATAAAGAGCTAATGATCACAGCAATAGACTAAAACTTTCATATGGGCTTGGAGAGCAGAATTTCCACTTCAGCTACATGGATCTAAGAATTAAGAAAACCAATGTGAATGTGCAATTAGAGACTGCAGGGAGTTTTTTATGTCATTCTCTATCTGCCAGGTATAGGCTGCATTGAGATATCACTCAGAAATGTGTCCTTTCATTCCTATGCTAATGGAAACAGTCAAACCCAGGAAGATCCCTTTTAAATACATCAGACCATCAAATGTCTGAGAATATTGGGAGTTTGTTTATTGTGCTTGTGTGTTAAAGTCATCTATGGCTCCAGGATCCACAGCTTGCATCTTTGTGTTCATGTCACAAAACCCACAGACAGGAGATGTGAGTTACAGCCTGAAGAGAAATCAGAGGGAGTCAGCCCGGAGAGGGACTGGTCATGGCAGAGCTGTGTGGCTGCTCTGGCTTTGAGGCTGAGTCCTTCTCTGTGTGCCAGCTCTGTTGATGTGGTCCCTGTGTGTGCAGAGCAAAAGTGTCTGTCCCTGCTCATGGATACATTTCTGATGCCAAATTGCATTTTGTGCTTGAGTTTGCTGGTGTAGGGCAGTGGCTGGTGGCCCCTTTGGTAAGAGATGCTGAGTCTGAGGGACACAGAATTAACCACCCCTTTCTCCTGTGGCAGGCTGATCTCGTCTCTCCTTCAGTGCCTCAGTTTCCTGTCCTGGGCAGTGAGGAAAGCACAGAGCTGGTCCAGCACTGTGTGAACATCCCACACACAGCAGCACTCCTCAGGGGAACAATGTGAGTCATGAATGGATGGTCCTGGGCTCCCCCCTCTGCACTTCCTCATCATTCTCTATGGGTACCTCTGCCTCAAATGACTCTTTCTTCCTTTGCCTGCCTACAGACAGAATGTTTTGTTTGGTTTTCTTTGGTGCTGCTTTCTTTGATCTGTGGGTGTTTTGGTGGACAGGAGTTGGTTCAGGTCTTCCTTTCACAGCTTCTGCTTGCTCCATTTGAGAGTGCTTTCCCCAAAGCTGGGCTCCTGGAGTATTTCTGTCCCACTGACAGCTGGGGATTGATGTGAATATGAGCCAAAGCCTCCTGCAGCCTGAACTTCCCTGGCTTTATCTGAAGTTGAGTTGCTCTAAAGATAATTTCAGATGTCTTGGAGGAAGGCTGCTGTCCTGTCAGCCCACTCAGCAGGAGAAACAGAGTGCAAGGAGCAATGCCCACTGCCCCTAAGGTAACAAAAGAGTTTTTCTTTCTTTGGTCTCTGGGTGTTTTAGTGTTTATCTGGGCATTCCCCTCACTGCAGGAAGCACCCGTGGGACCAGCTAGGACTACAGACCTGACATCTGGGGGGAGAGCAATTAACCCTGCACCCATGATGGAGCCACCCCTTAAATGCCAGCTCCTCTTAGTTGAAGGCTTGGTGGGTGTCTGAAACAATGACACGTGGAGGGCAGTGACACCAGCACAGCCATTGCCTTCTCAATACGCTCAGTCCAACCTGCTCTAGAGTCACACCCTTTGATCCAGCAGCTCTCCAGGAGACTCCTGGTTTGAGGAACTGGATGTGATCTTGGTGCAGTGCCTACAGCTCTGACACTCTGTCCCTCTGATCCTCCCAGATGGAGCCAGCAGAGGAAGAAGATGCAGGAAACCGCACCCTGATGACTGAATTTGTGCTCTCTGGATTGTCCAGCCGCCCAGAACTCCAGCACTTGCTCTTCTTCACAATCTGCTTCGTTTACAGCATGACTCTCGTCGGGAACCTTCTCATCTGCATGCTCACAGTGCACCCTGCCCTCCACACGCCCATGTACTTCTTCCTCCGCGTCCTGTCCTTCCTGGATATTTCCACAGCGTCCGTCGTTGTCCCCAAGATGCTGGTGAACCTGCTGTCCGAGGACAGGAGCATTTCCTACCTGGGCTGTGTCACTCAGCTGTACTGTGTGGTTTTCTTGGCGGCCACCGAGTGGTTCCTGCTGGCGGCCATGGCCCTGGACCGCTACGTGGCCGTGTGCTGGCCGCTGCACTACCCGGCCATCATGAGCCCCAGGGCCTGCCTCGCCTTGGTGCTGCTCTCCTGCTGCAGTGGCAAAGTTGTGTCGGTGCTGCAGACAGCCTGGGTGTTCACCTTGTCCCTGTGTGGGCCCAGGAGGATCAATTACTTCTTCTGTGACATCCCCCCGCTGCTGGTGCTGTCCTGCACGGACACCTCGCCCTACGAGAAGCAGCTCATCTCAGCCACCGTGCTCGTCATCTTCACGCCCTTCTGCCTCATCCTGCTGTCCTACGCCTGCATCGTCTCCAGCATCCTCAAGATCTCCTCTGCAGAGAGCAGGCACAAGGCCTTCTCCACCTGCTCCTCACACCTCACTGTTGTGACGTTGTACTGTGCGAGTGGCACTCTGATTTACTTACAGCCAAAATCCAGTAATTCGCAAGACGCTAAGAAAATCCTTGCTCTCATATACACAACTGTAATTCCCACATTAAACCCCCTGATTTACAGCCTGAGGAATAAAGAAGTGAAAGAAGTACTAATCAGAGTTGTGGCTGTGTTGATGAAGAAATAAAAATTTTCTCATCTATTAACGTACCTTATTTCCATTTTTGGTGGGTTCTAATGGTTTACTAACTCAGGGGAAGCTGCAGGCACAAAGATCTCTTTCACAACTGTAAATATTTTGTCTTTATTCTTTGCTTCAGAAGCAAATGATTTCAAATTTCTATCTCAATTTCTTCCTTAGGAGTATAATATAGGTACCAGATATTTCTTCTGAAGCAGAGCACTTCCCATGTCTAATTCAGGTATCCAGGCTGGAACTCGTCACTTCCACTGCAGTTCATCTCACCCTCTCTCTGAAGAATTACTCTTTTACAGTGAACTTTCCAGGCTAAGCATGCACTAATTGATAGGGGCTACATGTTTTGCTTTGCCTTTTTTCTTCCTTGTTACACTTTTCATTCCTTCCTGGAAAAGACGTCCACTGAATGAAAGTGATAAAAAATTAGTTCACTTCTTTCAGAGCCTTGTGGTTTTTATTTAAGGTGTGGGGAAAGTAAATGAAAGAAAGATTAACTGTCATTCCTTATTTCCAGCAAGAATTCAGCATTTGATACAGTGCAGTGCCCACTCCCTCCAAGCACTGTGGGGTCTGAGTCATGGCATGAGAACATTCTGCATTCTCAGCTAGAGAAACTCCTCCAGGCATGAAAAGAGTTTCCAGAGGATTAGCTGGTATCTGCAAGGGCACACAGAGAAAAGGGCTCCTACAACCTAGGAGTATTTATTTGGGAGGGTTTTGAAGTTAATTCTGGATAGAACAGGTGCTCTGTCTTGGTGAATAGCCCAGGCCTGAGCCTGCAACATTCAAACTGTACTTTCCATACTGAGGTCAAGCAAAATAAATCTTCCGTACCAATACTGACCTTTGAGGGCTGTCTCTTTTTCATCTGACTCAGTTACCTGGCCATAAAGGCAGTAAAGGGCAGGATAATTGAATATGATGTTCTTTTTTTCATTAGTTTGCTTGTAAAAGAGAAAGGCAATGTAAGTCATCTCAGGATGAAATCATTGCCTGACTTAAGAAGATTCACAACAACTTAATGACAAAGTGATTAATTGCATTTGGCAATGTTGTTTGCTTAGACTCCTCTAGGGAGCTTAACTTGCCTCTGTATTGTTGAAACCCTTCTTTCTTCATAATTAGAACACTGGAGAAAGAGTTAATGAAACTTCATTTACATTTCTACAGACTTTGCTTCTGGGAGCTGATCTACTTTTACCTCTGTGAAAACAGAGAATTTTTTTTCTCTGAGAATTTTTTTCTTTTTCTATTACTTGGGAAAGTAATATTGAAGACGCATTTTATTTAAAAAGTTTAATTACTTTAGTATAATAACAGTGGTGTTAATCACTTCAAAGGACATTGCATTCCAAATGGTTAAAGCTTTTAATTTTGCCTCTTTTTAAGATGTTTCAGACTCTGGTCCAAGGAGAAAGAGACATCCAAAATCATTCATCCATTTGGAATAAACCTTTTTTATACCTGCTGCAGTGCCCTCCCACCAAACACTATCAGCAACTCTCTGTTTTTCCTGAATTAATCTCTTCTGTTTCCTGTTTCCACATGCCACATGTGCATGAAAGATACCCCCCAAAAAAACTGATGTGGTAGAAAACATGACAGGTGTTTAGCTGATGTGAATCAGAATTTCACCTCTAGTAAAGAACACTGATTTTTGGTCTCTAAGAAACACAGCCATTGGTCTTGCTAGAGCCAAGCTCACACCATCCTCTCTCATCTATAAAAAAGGGAAGTTCTGGTTAAATGATGCCATTCAGTGGATCACAGCTTCACAAACAGGCCAGGGCTGAAGTTTGTGCCTGGGTTCATCTCCCCAACCCCAATACATGAACTATTGATTTCCATTTTTATGGAAGAATGCATTTTTAAAAATCATGTCTTTAAATATTTCAATTTATTTCTATTAATTACTTTCAGAAGTGTTTGTGAAATTATATTTAATAACTAATTAATTCACTTTTTCTGGCAAAAATTGATACTGATTTAAATGTCTGTCTTGATATGGGCTGCTGAGCTCTTGACATGCTGCCACAGTTCATGGTTCTGTCAAATCACCTCCTGTCATGGGTGCATTGATCTCCTTAAGGAAGCTCCAAGAAAACAGCTAAATTAGTCATTAGATAGGTGTTGCTGGTGCAGTGCTTGATTCTTCACTCTAGAACCACATACTGAAGCTTCAGCATTGTTGGAATGTGCTGCTTCTTTAATTCAGCTTATGGCAAAAAATATCAGTGTTGAGTTTAAATTTTTATTGGCATTACAAAGGGTTTATTAATATACATTTTTCAAGGAAGGAAGGAAGGATTGTTTGATTTATTGAATTATTCAATTAATATTATAAGGGATCTGGAGAATTCTAGGTGATGGCTTCTAGAGGTCGCATGGTTCAGGAATAATACAAGTTATAAGAAATAATAAATACAGTAAATAATTACAAATTAATTCATGCACCTTAGAGCTTTAACTAAGACCCCTTGGCACCTGAGTTAGCACTCCAGAACCACAGCTGATGCCACAATTCTATAATTATCACCTTTGGAGCCAGAAACAACCCGCACACTGAAGAGACAAAGAAAACTTTATCTAAAGGAAGCAGAGACAAACCCTTGCCCAGTGTCTGGCACGCAGTGTTCACCCTCCATCAGCAGGGAGTGAGAGCAGCAGCTCAGATCAGAGGCAGTCTGGGTGCAGCCTCTGACAGCACTGACAGTTGGGCAGGCTGATGAGTAAAGGTTCACAGAAATTAGCTGAGAAATTAAATATCACTCAATTTATACACACAGCCAGCACAATGAGCCCTACAGCTCTCCATGGAAGGAAGGAAGAATGGAAAAAATAAAGAATGTTGAGAAATGTTTTGATTTCAAGACATAACATGAAATTTTGACTTTTGACAAAGCATCAAAAATGAGCATGAGGTGGTTTTTCTTCGTTTGCTTTTATTAATTTCTTTTCTCTTTTTATTCTTTTATTATTTTGAGTTCTACTTCCTCTTATCAGTTTATCTTCCCATTAATTGTTTATATGGTCTGCAGGAGGTTTTTGTTTCTACTGTCAAGAGGGATTTAATTTTTCTCTTGTTTCTCTAAGGGAATTAAACAGCTCTAAACCTAAATAATCCTTACAAGTCTGAGAATTTTCTCCCACTAAAGCATTTTCAGAATGCTTTTTTCTCTATCTCATCACTGCTGGTGAAGTTACTAATGCAGTAATGTGCAGCCATCCTGCTGATGCCAAATTGATTTTTGCATTTTTTCTTTTATGTATTCTCTGTATTCTTTACACATATATTTAGATCTCTGCAGTCTATTATTGTATTCTAGCTAGTTTTCCCAGTACTTTTCCCTGCCCTGATAGGCAGAAAGACAAAACACATCCCTACCCTCTCTTGGTTCTCCCTAGGAACCAAGACTCAGACCAGCTCTTCAAGACATATTTTTATAAACAAAGTTTAGTTTCCATCGGACGGGGGAGGATTCAGAGAAGGTTGAACTGGGGGAAATTGCATCACCTCTTGTGCTCCTAAGTAGTGATTTTTGGCAAATATGCTAATTTGCTAAATTATAAAACTGCATTCACCCTGTGGGGGGTGGGCATTTTGTGGACATTTTCCATGTCTGCCACTGGAGGTCTCCAATAAAGACCAGCCTTTATATTCTCTCCTATAGTAATATTATCTCCAGAGGGTGTTGTTTTATTTCCAGGTTCACTAAGGCATCAGTGCTAACTTAGAGATGAAACTACACCAGAGAGCTAAAGAGAAGTGAGCCATGCTGGAGTGGAAGGCTCAGCTGTGATTTCCACAGGAGAGAACCAGGGTGTGGGCAGGGCCCCTTGCATGGCCAGCAGCCAGGATGTGTCACAGTGATGTCTTTGCAGGTGATTTATTGCAGACAACTTTTATTAGGCCCTAGACATTCCACCCTACTGCACACTGTGTGACTGACCTTCCTAAATCGATGGGAGGCAAATGTTGTCCCCTCACATCTAGAAAGCTGCTCACTTACTGAAGGAGCAGGAATATCTGTGATGAACACAGTTCTGTCATGGAAACACCAGATTTTATGTCTTTGGATCTACTGTCTGGTCTGGTTTCTGTATTCCTTCAGACAGAAATATTTTCCCTAGTGTCCTCCTGATGGCCTTTTTCATCTCAGTGTTTCTCAGTGTGTAGATCATGGGGTTTAGCATTGGAGTGACCACAGTATAAATAATGGAGAACAACTTGTCCCTAGGGTGTTTCTTGTAAGGCTGGACATAGGTGAAGATGCAGGGGATGAACAGTAAGCTCACAACAGTTATCTGTGTCCCACAGGTAGACAGAGCTTTTCGGTTCCCTCCTGTGATGCGCGTCCTTATCTTAAGCAAGATGACAATGTAAGAAATAATCAAGATTACAAAAAGGGTGATGAGGATCCCTCCACTATTAAACACCATCTGTAGTTCAGCTGTGCGAGTGTCAGTGCAGGCCAGTTTGATGATCTGAGGGAGGTCACAGTAGAAACTGTCCAGTACATTTGGGCCACAGAACGGCAGCTGCAGAAGGAAACCAATTTGTATACTAGAATGAAGGAATCCACCAAACCATGCAGCTGCCACCAGTGCTGTGCAGGTGTTCCTGCTCATGATGGACAGGTAGCGCAGGGGCTCACAGATGGCCACGTACCGATCCACCGTCATCCCCACCAGCAAAAAAGACATTGCACCTGCAATGAAATGGAAGAAGAACATCTGGAGGAAACACTCATTGAATGAGATGGTGGTGTGCTGGGTGAGGAGGCCTGACAGCAGTTTGGGAGTATTGACTGAGGAATCGCTGATGTCGAGGACAGCGAGGTTGGCCAGGAGAAAGTACATGGGGGTGTGGAGCTGCTGATCCACAGCCACAGTGGCAATGATGGTGAAGTTCAGTAGCCAGGTTATTACATAGATGAGAAAGAAGATCACATAGAGACAATACTGCAGCTTGTGACTCTGTGTCAGGCCCAACAGGACGAATTCTCTCACAGTGGTGGTGATGTTCTTTGATTCCATTCTTTATCCCTGCACAAACAAGAACAATAAAGATGATAAATGTGAATTTGTGTTGGACTATAGAATTATAAAACATAGAATCATAGAATAATTTATGTTGGGAAGGATTTCTGGAAGTCCTGATGTCTCACAAACTCTGTGGACTGTTCAAGTGTATGACCAGTCTTATAGGGAAAAAAAACCAAAACAAACAAATTCCCCTACATTTCGTGAAAAATTAGGATGTTCCAATTAGTGTCTGTTGCCTTTCATTTTATTGTTGTACACTGCCAGGAAGGCTCTATCCCCTCTGTATCCTCATCTCATCAGCTAGTTATACACAGAAATGAGATTTCCCATTTGTCTCCTCTTTTGTATGGGTGAACAAACCCAGTTCTCTCAGCCTCTGCTTGAATCCAGCCCAGTGATTAATTTGGAGGCCCTCTAAGGAAGTCAATCAAGTGTATCTCTCACTGCGTTCTTGTCCTGGAGAGCTGTGGCCTTGGCACAGTCCTGCACTGACAGAGGGGTGGGATCATTTCCCTGCACTACCCGGCCAGACCTTTGCCAGCAGAGCTGGAGCTCTGTCACCTTCTTTGACAGGAACACATTCCCATCTCCTATTCAGCTGTTTGTCTGCCAGGGTCATTATCTCCAAAGCTGCTTCCTGGACAGGCCACCAGCCTCTGCTGACTGCACAGCCTTGTCCTTTCCCAGATGCAAGATGACAAATTTACTTATGCCACAGTTTATACTATTCATGCCAACCTATTTCTCCAAACCATCCCTACAAATATCAGCCCTGCTGTCCACTGTGCTGACTGCTTTCCCCTTCTTGCTGTCCTTAACAACTCCTGTCACATCATGCCTTTGTATAAAGTCCCTCTCTATTTCTCTTGTAGGCCACTTTCTGGTACTGGAAGGCTGCTGAAAGGTTTCCCCAGAGCTTTCTCTTCTCTCCATACATTAAATAACCCCAGCTCTCTCAGCCTATTCTCACAGGGGAGGTGCTCCAGCCTCCTGACCATGCCTGTGGCCCTCCTTGGATGAGGAGGTCCATAGTCCATTTGTGCAGATCCATGTGCTCCTTTTGCTTGTGGCCCCAGAGCTGAACATGTTCTGCAGGTGAGCTCTCAGGAGAGGGCAGTTTGTGGTAGAATTATCTCCCCTGACTCTCTGGCCATGCTGCTTTTGGTGCAGCCCAGTATATGATTGATTTCTGAGCTGTGAGTGGAATCCACCAAACACCCTCAAGTCCTCCTCTGCAGGGCTGCTCTCAACCCATGCATTGCCCAGCCTTGGGTTTGCCCTCACTCATGTGTGAGACCCTGTACTTGGCCTTGCTGAACTTTCTGAGGTTTGCCCCAGCCCACTTCTGTCCTGTCAAGGTTCCTCTGTATGGCATCCCTTCCCTCCAGAGCATCAACCACACCACTCAGCCTGGGAAGCAGCACCTCTGCCTGGAATGCACCTCACCTAAAGCAAGGACTTGCAAGTTAGGCTGAGCTGAAGCTTATCCACGGAGCTCTCAGTCTAAATATAGACAAAAGAGTCACCCAGACAGGACCTGCTTTCCCTAATCCTCCACTCCCACTGTTGTGGCTGGCTGGACATGTAACTCTACATTAGGCCAGGTGATCTGTGCACTAAAAAATAAGTCAGGACAAGGGAGGTGGCTGTCTCAGCTCCCATCAGAATCAAGAAGTCTGGAGAGGGAATTTGCTCACCCTAAAAGTAGCATCACTGTGGCCAGGCTACTCCTCCTTGGGCAGCTCAGTCTCAACCCCAATTTCTTTCTAAGTTCTGGTCTTCCCTTACGTTAGATTATTACAAAGATCTCTGCATCACAGTCCTTTTTCAAACTTCTTTTCAGTCAGATAAATGGTATGAGTTAAAAATCACAGAGACAGTGTCTCAAGTTTTAGAAAAGTAATGTTTTAATAGCCAGTGAATTTGGAAACACTGTGGGGAAGTTCTAAGAGAAGATGACAGCTGCTCACCTGTACCCACAGCCCAAGATGACTGAGCCATTTCCCTGATGGGAAGTTACTACCTCTATTTGGCTGCTGAAACAAAAATCTAATTTCTTACAGGAAAAAGCCATATGAAGAATAAACATTTTTCTTTTCCCCTTTAAACTGATAAACTAATGCCAAAATGGAATTTCGGAGAACTGCAGAAATGAGAACTTTCTGCACATTGCATTGCCTCTGGTGAATATTCTGCAGGGATACTGTAATTTTTTCCCATCACAGTTTGCTCCTTAGTGATAGTGAATAATTCAGTTTTAAATTCTTATATATCTAATACTATATCCTGCTTGAAAATTGCAGATTTTTTCCACAGATCCAAAAAGGAAAGACACTTTTGGTATGAAATTGTGTTATCTAGCAATCCACATTCCATTTGTTCTCATTTCCCACAAAAAATAGTATTTCCACAGAAGTTTGGGGGAAAGAAAAAGCAATTTGCTTTCAACTCTTAATCCAATCTTTCTCTTTTGCCTCAGTAATTTCCCTAACATAAAAGTAAGATTGATCTCCAGCAAAAACCTGAAATACATAAATGCTGAGACAGGTATGACTCGTGGCTGCCTTCCCTCAGACCTCTCTCAACACATGGGGAGTGTCTCTGAAGCTGACTCTGTTAAGTAAGATTATATATTAAAAATTATACACAAGTATTTCAGGTCATTTTCCCTTTCACAGTATAATCACTGTCACTGGCAGCATGGAGAATTAGTTATCCTTCCAGTATTTTTGGCAGAAAGAGCAAATACCTTTGGCAAATTCCTGCTTCTGTGATCCAACTTCACACAAGCTATGAGATGTCATTCTCAAATTAGAAGATAAAACAGCACAGCTCTACTCAGAGGAGCAGGGGATGCAAACCTACCTCCAACAGAAGACTCCAACAACCTTCCCTCATAGGATCCCTGATGCCTTTGTTAAGGGAAATGATGGGAAAGCAAAATCTCAAATCACCTTGCACTTCTGGTCATTCCAAAAGGAATAACAATAATATCATTAGCAAAACTAAATTTTGTCACCGTGGGGCTAATTAAAAAGTTCTTGTAGTGCTTCATGTTATGTGGATCAGGACCACATGCAGATGCAGGAACCTTGTGATAATTGGAGCAGAACTGAAATGGGAATTTTCATGGCAGTGTAGTCACTTCTCCCCTTTGTCAGATGAAAAAATGCAAATTATAACTCTCCCAACCACAGACTTGCTGCCCTGGAGCTTGTGTTCAACTGTTTTTTGAAATAAAAGTTCAGTCATTGCTACAGGATTGTCATACCAGTAAAGCCTTCAGGGCAGTGATTATTCCAAACTACTTCTCTGCTCCTTTACAAAGTGAATTTTTCTGGTTATACAATAAAAAGTTGGTCTACACACACACAAAGGGGCACAGTTGCCCAGCAGCAGGTGGAGAAACCACAGTAACCAAACCAGAGCAATGGACTCTGCTCCAAGGGCTCTCCCAGGAGATGCAGCAGCCCCAGGGCTGGGTGTGACCTGTTCAGTGAGGCAGTGGAGCAGCTTCTGGGTCACTTACACACTGTGGCAGAGTTAATGCCCAGAGACAAAGGGCCCATTCTGGAATGAAAGGAGAAAAGCATCTCAGATTGTTCCAGGATTCACCAGGGTGTTTAGGGCAGGAGCCTCACTGGTGTGGCCATGCCCTGCTCGAGCTCAGTGCAGCCAGGGTGTCCTGTGGCTCAGGGCTCTCTGTTCTGAGTGCTCCTGTGTGTGGGAGCCCGTGTGCTGCAGCTGGAGGCACAGGTGTGCATGGTGCCAGGTGCCATTGGCTGCTTGGCCACCTGGGCACACCTGAGCTCATCTTGAGCCCCTGCCAACCAGCACAACCAGGTCCTTCCAGCTTTCCAGGCCCTCCTCCCTAAGCCAGGAGTACTGGGGTTGTTGTGACACAGTGCAGGACCCAGGACTTGGCTTTGTTGAACTTCCTACCACTGGCCTTGCCCCATGGATCCAGCCTGTCCAGATCCCTCTGCAGAGCCTTCCCACCCTCCCAAAACTACCACCCAACCTGCTGTCTGCCAGCTTACTAACAGTGCATTCAACCCCCTCATCCAGATCATTAAAAAGGAGCTGGTCCCAGTACTGAGCCCTGGGGAACACCAGTTGTGATGGGCACCAGCTGGGTTTAACTCCCTTCCCCCCACACTTAGCACTGAGCTTCCCAGACAGGTTTTTACCCAGTGCAGAAAATGCCCATCCAGGCCAGCAGCAGCCAGTGTCTCCAGGAGAGCACTGTGGAAAATGGAGTCAAAGGCTTTACTGAAATCCAGGTACATGATATCCAGAGTCTCCCTCACCCACCAAGTGAGACATCTCGTCACAGAAGGAGAGCAGGACCAAGCAGGCCAAGCAGGACCTGCCTTCCCTAAACCCATGCAGGCCAGGCCTGATCAGGTTTTCCTGTTCCTACCATAGGATGACACTCGAGATGATCTGTTCCCTTCTTGGCACCAAGGTCGTACTGTCAGGTCTACAGTTCCCCAAACCCTTCTTGTGGCCCTCCTTGCAAGTGGGAGTCACATTTGCTGACCTGCAGTCAGCTGGGACCTCCCCAGTTAGCCAGGACTGCTGATAAATGACTGCAAGTGGTCAGTGAGTGTTGCACTCCCTTGGCACCACAGCAGGGATCCCATCCACCCCACAGGTTTATGAGAGCCTCAGTTGTGCACAGGTCACTGTCCAACTCCCTTTGGATTGTGGGACTTCACTCTGCTCTCCTTTCTTGTCCTCCAGCTCAGGCAGGTGAGTACCCCAAGAATAACTGGTATGAACTGCAGCATCTTTTTGGGTTTGAGCAGGATATGTGGGAGCCCTCACCAGGCATAGAAAGGGCTCAAAAGCATCAGTGTTAACAGCAGAGACTGCAGGAATGAGGCTTGGCCATTTCTCAACCCAGAAGGGTTGCAGAGCACGGCACTGCTCCTCACAGCCTCAGGGTCTGTGCATCAACCCCAGAACCAGGGATTCATCAGCACAGCTCACTGTCAAGGGATGTCAGAGCAGCTGCCACCTCCAGCAGCCCCAGCCCAGGACACGGCTGGAAAGCTTTTGTGAGTCCAACCTGAACACCTGATGGCTCAGGGGCCCTGCCCAGGCTGGGGGATGTGGCCGCCACCTTTCCCTTTGCAGGTTCAACCAGCAGCAGAGCCAAGAACCTGACCTAGACACAGAAACAGATGCTTGCCTAGGATTTCAGCTTCATCTACAAATTTTTAAGCTGTGAGAAAGGACAGGGTAGTCACAAAACACACTAAAATCTCAGAAAATTGTTCCATTCAAGTCTGAACCGTGGTTCAGTGGAAATTAAGGGGCACAAGTAAGGGAAATACCAACTTTAATTAGGAAATTAGTGTCTTACAATTTGTGAAAGAATGTGTAAAGCAAACTAACAATACAAATGATGCACAACTACGGCTGGTACAGAAAACTCAGAATTAAGCCTTGCTGTCTTTAACACTGTGTTGCAACTTAGCAGTCAGCCCAGAGCCACCTGAAGGGATAAGGATGTGTGAGGCTGAGAACATTTATTTTTATAGTAGGGAAGTAATGGGAGACATGGCCATAAAACCTGACCAATCTGCATGAACAAGGCAATAACCAGAAACAAATGGAATCACTCACACCAGCTGATGAGCTCTCAAGCTGTAGGCAGCCTAGGACTGTGCAACTGATAAGGATGCAAAGCTCAGTGTCCAGGATGCTGGATGAACACAGTGGGATGCCAGCTGCTGAGGAACTATGCAGGGACAGGGAGCAGCCAAGAGGAGTTACACAGAAAAGGGTTTTAAGAGGCTGGTTCAGTGTAAACCTGGCCCAGTCAGTGCTGGTCTGGCTGAGCTCCACACTTGACCACCACTGTTCTGGCTTATTTAATCTTTCTATAACTCTGTGTGCAGCCTCCCAGGGTCCTATCTGTGTGCTGCAAGGACCAAGTGCCAGCTACTGGGCAGCCAGCATGTGTGGATTTGGGGCCAGCTCCTCAAGTCAGACAGGGGGATAGGGAGAGCACAGACCCAGGCTGTGGTAGCAGCTCCTGGAGCCAGTGGGAACTCACTCTGCAGCCACTGAGGCAGGAATACTTGGTGACCACAAGAGCAGCTGCTGGGGGGGCAAGCATGAGCAAAGGCAGTGAGGGGCTCCATGGCCAAAACTGGGGTGGAACAGCCACTCACAGCACGTGTGCTCATTCTGGGGGAGGCAACTCTGGGTGCACCCCACAAAAAGCAGCAGTGATTCAGAGCAGCTGGCAAGTAGGAGACCAGGCATGGGCAGGGTTATCAGGAGGGCAAGGGATCCATGTTGGTACCTGGAGATACCTGCAAGTGTGGTGTGCCTTTGGGATGAGCAGAGTGATGCTGAGTCTTTGGTGTGTCAAGCTGGAGCAGCTGGCAAGGAGGAGACCTGTGGGATGAGTCAGGAGGCTGTGGTCCATGCGGGAGTGCTGGGTGGATAGAGATCATACCAGTGCTCCAAGGAGTGAGTGTGCACCCTGGTGAACCCCGAGGGTGTCACATGAGGCTGCCAGCCCCATCGTGCACGGTGCCTGTGTGTCACCTGTGAGGTGCTGACAGCAGCAGCTTGGCTGGGGCTGACAGCCATGTCAGTGTCACCTGTGTGTCACTGTCCACGTGTCTGTGTGGGACAGCAGCTCAGCACCAGGGCTGGCTGACCCTGCAAACAGAACAGGAACAGCAGTGTCCTCAGCTTGGACAGAAACCCAGGGTACCAGGCCCCCAGGTTGGGGTGTCATTGGCCACACAGGAGGGCCCTGGGCCACAGCTACTGAAGGCAGCAGTTGCTTTTCACATGGCTGAACAGAAGCATGCACCTCTGAAGGAACAGAGCCCCCTGCCCAAGGCAGAGGGGCACAGCACTGGCTCAGATATGGCTGCAGGAACACTCTGCTAGCCCAGAGCACTGCAATGCCAGCACCAGGCTAACACAAGGCCTGTACTCAGCATCACAAAGAATTGCAGCCTGGGGACCAGGGCTTCCTGAAGGTCACCAAAACCAGACACATCCAATCAGGATTTCAGCCTGCTGTCACCCAAACATGCATCTTTTCTGGCTCTACTGCAGAGAAAGGGGCATGGGGCATTGTGTGAATTTACCATCATGGGAAGTCTTAACTGCACTGAGAAGACAGTGCTTCCAGTTCCCACACAGAGATTCAGATGACAGAAGCTCATTTAAACATGTGATGTATTTAAGCCAAACACCATGCAGAGGCAACTTTTCAAACATCCTGAGTTACACATCCAGGCAGTGAGTCCAAGGCCTGAGAACTCTGCTTAGTGCAGCCCTCTGTGGGATACAAACAGCTCTTTCAGAAGAGTTGAAGGTGGTCGTTCTTCTCCAGCCATACTTGTTCTCATTTCCAATCACACCCAAAGCCATTGCAATCATCAAGGTTTATACAGGTACAGCAACAACCTAACTGGGCTGGCTAACCAGCCAGAAGGATGACAGAAGGATGCTGCAGACCACAACATCTAGGGAAGCTCTGAAGCCTGAGGCTCTAAAAACTCAGCTGAAGTAACTAACGCAGCACTGCTGATTGTCCCCACTGTACTGGTCCACAAGGAACTGGGTCTGTATTTCAGAGTAGGTCAGCCTGCTCTCACAGCAAGGAAACTGAAGCTCTTGGGAAGAGCAATGAAGATGCACCTGACTTACAGGCAGTGAAGACAGGGCCCAAGCCACCCACATGTATCTTAAACCGTGCTGCTTTCATGACTATTCCCAAAGCCCCATTTCACCTGGCTGTGCTTACACTAACTGCAAGGACTATCTCCAGTTCCATCTGCAGTCCCACTCTCATTTTCCTGCCTGGAAAGCCAGCAGATTGCCAGTTCATACTGTCTCCAGTATGTATTGAGCAAAGAGTCAGGAGAGTGATCCTTCAGCTACTCTGACTACAGCATGGCATAAACCAGAAATACATGGACTGCTGTTGTACTGGATGGTAAGAGTAGGTCTCTTTCTGCCTGAAGTGCCTTTTAATAGAATTTTCTAACCCCAACTTGCATCACACTAGGAATATTTCTCCAGAAGTACTGCTATAATAAATGTCACTCTTCTGTGGACTTCACACCCTGCAACTCACTTCAGGATATGGAAGTGAGTCATGGGAAGCACGTGGATACATTTCTGGCCACTGTGAGATGATGAAATTGCAATCTGCTTTACTAGAGAAGAGGCACTGCTTCCCAAGGCAGACCAGGCAGTTTGGATATTCTCAGTGCCCAGTCAGGGGGAACATCCCGAACACAAGCACCACCCCATGGGATCTGTAAAAGAAAACCACTCTGGTCTGAGGTAAGAGCAATGAAGGCAATAGCTGAAATGCTCCTTGAGACTGAAGCTGACATGCACTGCTTCACACAATGATGCAGCACCCAGCTTTCCTGAGCTCAAGCTTAGATGGAATGGGCACTTAGCCAAGGCAAAGCAGTCCAGGGGCCACAGTCTGATTATCAGCCTTTGCCTTACAGGCTGGCAAAGCAGTGTTCTCCTTCATCCCTGCCACAGCATTAGCAGCATGGAACCCTAGAAGGTGTAACTCCTTGGACTAGACTCAGCTGAAGGTACTGACATGTCAGCTTGGTACCAGCCACAAGAAAGGGCAGAGTCTCCAAGCAATCTGTATTCAGCACCCTAAGGTGGATCTTCTCCCACAACCACCAAGACCAAGAGACTCATGCTCTTCTGCTTTGCCTATCATCATGGGGAAAAACAGGAAGGGTGACTTCACAAAGAATCACAACAGCATTAGGACCTGTTTCCTGCTGCCACATCTCTCAGGGAGAAGACATTACAACCCCTGCTTTGCCAGCACTTCACACACATACCGTGGAAAAGGGAAGATGGGCAATTCCACAGACACAATCCTTTGACAGGCTTGTGCCCTTTCCCAATGCAGGTAATGTTGAGATTCAGATGGCAGTAAGAGGGATGATTCCTGAACTGGGGACGCACACAGGGACATACAGGAGGAAAGGATTGCTCACCCTTTCTGTTTGGGGATGGGGAAGTGCCAAGGGGCAGCGCTCCCCTCTCTGATGGGAAGCCATGTGCTCACACAAACGGGGCCCAGCCCAGCCCACCCGGGCAGCCCTTAAGCCACGATGTCCCTGAGCGCTGCCGGCAGCTCCGGGAAGAGGAAGCGGTAGCCGCTCTGCAGGGTGCGCTGTGGCAGCACCCTCTGTCCCTCCAGCAGCAGCAGCGCCCGCTCCGGCCCGAGGGCGGCGCGCACGGCCCAGGCCGGCAGCGGCAGCAGCGCCGGCCGGCCCAGCGCCGCCCCCAGCTCCCGCGCAAAGGAGCCGTTGCACGTGCCGGGGGAGGATGGCGCCACGCCGTTGAGGATGCCGTGCACAGAATCTTTCTCCAGGGCATGACACAAAATCCCACACAGGTCCTGGATGTGGATCCACGGGAAGGGCTGGAGTCCGGAGCCCATGGGGCCTCCAAGTCCCAGACGGAAAGGCAAGAGCATCTGAGAGATTGCACCACCGTCTCGACCCAGCACCACACCTGTGGGGAGAAGAGAGTGACACCAGGTGCCCCTGCCCAAAGGGAAAAAGCCCCCTTCACACCCAGACCTACAAGCAAGAGAATCCTTAGCGGGCTGGACTGCAACTCCCAACAAGGAGAGACAGAAGAACTGATCCCTTTACCCACCTCTTCCCACTGCTGCCCAGTAGTAAAGCAGAGTGACCATTGACAAGTATGACGCCCCATCTCACCTGATCTGACCACAACACCACGAGCTGGGCTCCCAGGGATGACAGCTGCAGCCTCCCACGAGCTCACCAGGCGTGAGAAGAAGTCAAAATCCCCTCCTGGACTGTCTTCAGTGTACTCAGCTGTGGGGCTGGGGCGGTAATAACCTTCAGGGTAACAGCAGAAGGAGGGGGTCAGGGTTGAATGATGACACCAAGCCCCCCCCCTTCCCCATCAGACCATCTTCTCTGCCTCCAGGAGCCCAGAACTCCTGTAAGGAAAGGCTGAGAGAACTGAGATTTTTCAGCCTGGAAAAAGAGACCTAATTGCAACCTTCCACTACCTGAAGGGAGCCTACAAGAAAGCTGGAGAGAGACTACAATAGCCTGGAGTGCCAAGACAAGGGGGAATTGCTTCAAATTGAAACTAAGTTTAGATTGGCTATTAGGAAGAAAATCTACCCTGGGAGGGTGATGAGGCCGTGGCACAGGGCGCCCAGAGCAGCTGTGGCTGCCCCTGGATCCCTGGCAGTGTCCAAGCCCAGGCTGGACAGGCTTTAGAGCAACTTGGGACAGTGTAAGGTGTCCCTGCCCATGGCAGGGGTGGCACTGGATGGGCTTTAGGGCTCCTTCCAACCCAAACCACTCTGGGATTCTGTGAGCTCCACCACTCCACCAGGGCCATGCTCACATGAACAGCACAGGGTCTCTGATGGCAATGCTGACAAGTTTTTGAACTACCAATGTACTCGACAGGTTCAGGATACACTAACACTCAGGCAACCCCAAAACCCAAACAGACCTGCAAGCAACACACTGAGCTGGCTGGAAGGTGCCAGGGCATCACAGAGGATAAACCATGGCAGCTTTAAAGACTGCAGCAAGCAGAAAGTTGGGAGATAATGCAGGGAGCTTCAGCTGAGGCCTTACTTACACAAATTACTTACACAAAAGGCTTTCACAGGAAAACACAGAAAAGCTTGTGCTCTTACGACACCAAGACAAACATAAAGACCCAAATTCCTCTCCAGCAGTATTAAAAAGCTTATCAAGGCTTGCCTAAACACAGTGACATTGATGGCAATAAAGCTGACATTTCAAGGCAAGAATGCTCCTGAGGAATTGTGTTTCTGTGTGCAGGAAAAGCCTCTCCAGGTCAGCATGAGTCTTGGCCAGGCCCAACCAATACCTACGCCAGTGACGAGGACCCAGGCACGGGGGGGCTGCTCAGCAGCAGCAATGGCTTTGGCCAAGGTCTTCGTGGTCTCCACCCGGCTGCTGATGACCTCCCTGCAGAAGGCATCACTCCATCTGGGAAAGGGAGAACCAGGGATTAAATACCTCAGAAGGATACCCCAGGAACACTAGCTCATAAGCACAGGAGAAGTCACAGGAACTCCCCTCAGCCCAGGGCAAAGGAGGGACATGTCATCCTACAGCATAAATGCAGGGGAACTTTGGAAGATGGGGGCTCTTCCCTTAAAAGACTGTAGGGTTTGAACTGCCTTTGGACAAAGTCAGCAAAGGAGCTAGACACCAAAGCTGCTGTTCCTCCTAGAAGTCAAACTTTGGTTCTGATTTTGCATCATGAAATGTAGGCACGGCACCCAATGTTCCTTTGAAAACGTGGAACTAATTTTTTCTGTAGACCCAGGAGGGAAACTTTCTTCCAAAGGTCTCTCAGAACCCACCAGGCCCACAGAAATGTTCTGCATACTTGAGGATGCAAATGTCAACAGCTGGTTAACTCAAGAGCTTCCTAGTCATGTTGTTTCCTCCCTTTCCACATTTTCTGACAATACATGACTGCTTTGCCCCCACTTTGTCCCAACAGCACTGTGGAATATCAAGTTACCTGCGGAAAGGGTTGAGGACATTTTCACCAGCCAAGTTGACCACAGCATCACACAGGGGCAGCCCAGAGCGGGACAGCTCTTCCTAGGCAGGAGTAACAGAGACACCACATCACACATCAGGCCTCCCCTCTGCCCAAGCCTTCCCAGATAAGCAAGGCAGGCTCCTGAGAACTTCAGCCAGTTTCTTCCTGACATTTGCAGAGTACAAGTACAAATGGAGGTTTTGCTCCTTGGAGCTAGAGCAGTACCCATTCCAAAGCCTGTGACCCATGGAGCACCCAGCAGCCCAGAAGAACATCCACAGGAGCCAGACCTCCCTTGGCAGGGTCCCTCTATGCCATGCAAAGCCAGGGCACGCAGGCAGGTTTCTCAGCCCCGTCACGTTCCCCCTCCTGTGACTGCTCTCATCTCATACCCAGCTGATCCGATCCTTGCCCCCTCGTCGCGACACGTGGGTCACTTGGTGCCCTCGGCTCTGCAGCAGCTGGGTCAGGGCTCTGCCCACGAAGCCTGTCCCACCACCTGGGGAGGGAGAGAGACAGACAGACAGACAGACACGAGGTCACAGGTGTGTCCCTAGGCCAGCACGGCCGCCGGGCCCTGCCCCACACACCACGGCCAATGCCGCACACCCGGGGGGAAGAGGCGGCCTGGCTCCAACCCAGCGGGCAGCACCCGCAACCCAAGACCGCCTGTTTCTTCTCCAAAACTCCGTTCCGCTCGCCATTCCCGCTCTCTCACGGCCCTGATCGCTTCCTCACGCCCCGCACTCTCACGCCCTACAGTTTCACGGCCCTGATCGCTCTCTCACATCCCGCACTCTCACGGCCCCACCTCGCTCCCTCACGGCCCAGATTGCTGCCTTACAGCCCAGATCACTCCCTCACGCCCCGCTCCCTCACGGCCCAGATTGCTGCCTTACGGCCCAGATCACTCCCTCACGCCCCGCTCCCTCACGGTCCGCACTCACCCACCACCACCCGCATTGCGGCACTGCGCATGCGCAGAGCAGCACCCACCGCGCATGCGCAGAACAGCACCCACCGCGCATGCGCAGAGCAGCACCCGCCGCGCACGGCGCCCCCCAGCGGCGGGGAGGTCCTTAAAGGGCCAGCGCGCCCCAGCGCCGGAGCGGGGCTCGGCAACGGGCGGGGAACGGGGTCCGGGCTGCGGGGAACGCACTGGGGCCGAGGGGACACTCGGGGAACGGCCCGGGGCTGAGGGGCCACTCAGGGAAGAGCCCGGGGCTGAGGGGACGCTCAGGGAACAGCCCGGGCTGAGGGGACACTCAGGGAAGAGCCCGGGGCTGAGGGGACGCTCAGGGAACAGCCCGGGCTGAGGGGACACTCAGGGAAGAGCCCG
>JAOTQP010001009.1:2033620-2053812 GCA_026413545.1 Cichladusa arquata
AGGAAGGAAGGAAGGAAGGAAGGAAGGAAGGAAGGAAGGAAAGACAGAAAGAAAGAAAGAAAGGCGGGCTGAGGGGACACTCGGGGAGCGGCCCGGGCTGAGGGGACACTCAGGGAAGAGCCCGGGGCTGAGGGGACACTCAGGGAACAGCCCGGGCTGAGAGGACGCTCAGGGAACAGCCCGGGCTGAGGGGACACTCAAGGAAGAGCCCGGGGCTGAGGGGACACTCAGGGAACAGCCCGGCCTGAGGGGACACTCGGGAAGCGGCCCGGGCCCAGGGGCTGCACCTGGCCCTGCGCTGAGCAGCGGGACACAGCAATCAGAAGAGCTCGTCAGAGCAATGAATCAGTTTGTTAAAAGTGCAGGAGTGAACGCTCAGAGCAGCTCTGGCTGCCCCTGGGTCCCTGGAAGTGTCCCAGGCCAGGCGGGACAGGGCTTGAGCAGCCTGGGACAGTGGAAGGTGTCCCTGCCATGGCAGGGGTGGAACGAGGTGGGCTTTAGGGCTCCTTTCAACCCAAAACAGTCCGGGATTCTATGATTCTGTTATTCTATGAAGTGTTTTTAATACTGCTAGTATAAAACAAAGAATTGTGCTGTTGGGAATTAGGCAGGGGCTGTTGTCACCGACCCTGAATCTCCCTTCTGTGACACCCGCTTGCCTCTCTCCTTGGGGTCATGGCAAGAGAAATTCAAGGATGTAATTCTGCTCCTGGGTTTGAAATGTCTTTTCTGAGATGCAATGAAACACACATTGGAGAGACAGCTCCCACCTGCAGGCAGCTGGAGCAGCCTTTGCTTCACACAGAGTTGCCTGTGTTGTCAGCTCCCTTTACCTATGAGGAACAGAGGGTGACAACAGCCTGTAGGCAAGACTCCACACTGGTGGCCCTTCTGGAGCAGGGACAAATGCTAGAGATATTTCTAGCTGTTTATCCAACTTAGTCCACCTAATATCTATCCTTGTCTGAACATGCAGCCATAGCCATTGCACCATCCATCCATCCATCCATCCATCCATCCATCCATCCATCCATCCAACCACACTACAGAACAGGGTTACCTGAAAGCTCTGGGCTGCCCCTGACATGCTGCAATGATCTGAGTGAGCAGAAAAGAAACAAGCACAAACAAACTCTTCACAATTTCACACCTCTGTGGTGTATTTGAGGAGCAAGACAAGGCTCTGTTATTAACCAGGGTGATGACAGCTTTGGATATGGCAAAACTCCTGGCAGTTGACCTGAGGTGAAGCCATTGACAGCTTATGTTGCATGTTTCTCTTAGGGAATGGTAAATAGTGAAAATTCTGGGGAATACACCTGCCTGTAGCCAGCACTGTGCCCAGGGCTGTCCTCACAGCAGAAGTGCTACATGGAAAGGCCAGATGGGTTTGCACACCTCTAACAGCAGCATTCCCCCATTCCCTCTCTCTCAGTCAGCAGAGCATGAGACTTTTACTGCTGGGGTTGTGCTTTGCAGTGTAATGGGAGCCAGAAGTGCCCTGGGCTGAGGCTTGTTTGCAGCAGGGTGAGCTGAAGTTGTTAGAAGCTTCTAATCTCCAAGTGCAGAAATCTCCACTGGACCTGAACAGAGAGATCTGGGAGGGGGGCTGCCTTCCATCCAGGTGTTTTCTGCCAGTTTAGCTCCTTTGGAAGGCTGGTGGGCACTGTTGTTACAATAGTGGCTGTTGGAAAATGCTCACAGAAATTCCAGTGGCTCATGATCTATTGCTGTGGTATTTTTTCCTAGCATTTAGGGTGGTTGTTATGCAAGGGGAGATAGATATGTATGAGCTTTAATAGCAAAGGGAGAAAGAGGTAACTATGGGTAGTGATGCATTTACTTCAAAGTGATATTCTTTCCTTTACGGAGAAAGTGAACAAATAATTTATTCAAATAATTGCTTTCTCTGAAAGGTGATTTCTGATTTCTAGTCAGCCCTGGGATTTATCTTATGATGGAATAAATGAGAATTGAGCAGTCCTCTGGTAAAATGGTGCTTCACAGTAAGTTCATGCTTCAGATATTTGATACAAAAGCTTTCAGTTGGTATTTTTGAAATGTGCCTTTTTTGAAGCAGAATTTCAAACCACTGGAAGCAGTTGTAAAGTTGAACTTAAACACTATCTTCATGTTGTCAGATTGTGTTGTTACAAGCTTACCTAACACTCACCTGACGTGCACACAAACACATGGAAACAGAATCCTGCTTTTTTTTTGGCCTTTTCTTTTGTGTCAAAGAGCATTTCAGGTGCAAGATTTCAATTGTCCTTTAATGCTTAATGGGTGTAACCTTAATTTCAGTGGTTCTACTGAAAGTAAGTAATTAAAAGCAAAATTGAGAAAAAAAATCAGAAATACTAGGAGTCACAGACAAATAAATCTTCCAGTTCATTCTTGTCTGACTTGATTTAGCTGTGGATGTGTAGAGTGAGAATGTTTCCACCTGAACTGGCTGTGTTCCAATGCACAGAAATAAAGTACTGCCAGAGTCTGAGTTGTGTGCCCTATTTTAGATATTCAGTACACTCAGATACTCTTCAAATTGTCCTAGCCAATAATATTAATTATGGCTTTAAAATGCTGGTATCTTTTGAATGGCTGTAAGAGGCCTTTAAATTACAGGTTCAGATGGATTGTAAATGTCTAATTATGGTTAAATGAAACCTCACTTTCATCTGCTCTAGAAAGGGAATAAAGCTAGCCAGAGAAGAATAAGAAAAAAGATATACTCTTGTCCACAATAATGTAAAAGAAAATGTCAGAATTGTGTGTCACTGTTGTCAGCCATTTAACAGATGCGTGGTCTTGGCTTACTTAATTTACCTTATTTTTGAATTCTTTTTTTTTATTCTGGTTTTATGTGTAAGCATCAGTGATTTAAGTGTAATAGATGTAAACTTATTAAATAATTTCATAAAAATCTAACATATGCTCCACTGAAGGATATCCTACATCCTATCCAAAATAGTTTAGTTGAAATAACAATTAGATTCTCATAGATTTGTTTATATTTCCTGATTTTACTAAACACCTAGAAACACTAAAGACTCTTGAAAGCAGGTCCTGATATCCTTTATTTTACATTCTAAGCATCTGTATGTGTTCATTCTCAGCTCCTGTAAAGGAGCTAAAAAAACCCTTTCCTTTTTAACTGTTTTTTCAGAGACCTTTTTACCTCCCTGTTTCGCAGGGTGTAAATGAAAGGGTTTAGCATGGGAATTACAATAGTATAGAAGACTGAGATGGTGTTGGTTTTGTTGGATGAAGCTGCAGCTCCAGGCTGAGCATACATGAAGAACACTGTCCCAAAGAACAAGCAGATTGTTACCATGTGAGAAAAGCAGGTGGAGAAGGCCTTGTGCCTGCTTTCAGCTGAAGGCATTTGGACTATTGTGATGATTATATAACCATAGGAGATAAAAACCACCAAGGCAGTGCCCACAATGATTGATCCACACACGGCCAGCATGACGAGTTCACTGACAAGAGTGTCGGAACAGGAGGCGTGGATCACTGCAGCAACCTCACAGAAGAAGTGGTTGATTTCTGTGTGCCCACAAAAGGACAAACTGAACGTGAAGCTTGTCTGGATGGTGCAGTTGATGCAGCCTGAGAGATAAGAGCCCATGACCATGAGAACACAAAGCCTTCTGCTCATAATGACTTGGTAGAGCAGGGGGTTGCAGACGGCCGTGAAGCGATCGTAAGCCATCACGGCCAGGAAGAACGCTTCTGTTGTGCCAAAGAGAGAGAAGAAGAACATCTGAGAGGCACAGCCATTGTAGGAAATGCTTCTTCTGCCCAGTAAGAATGCCAGTGTTGCCCTGGGAGTGATGACAGAGGAATAACAGATATCCAAGGTGGACAGGTTCTCCAGGAAGAAGTACATTGGAGTGTGCAGGCTGGAGTCCATCCTGATGATGAGAATCATGCAGATGTTTCCTACTACAGTGACAATGTACATGGTGGAGAAGAGAACAGAGAGGAGGACTTGTGATCCTGGCTGGGATTTGAACCCAGCCAAAGTGAACTCACTTATCCTGGTGTGGTTTTCCATCTTTGCTTTCAGATGATGTTCCAAAAGGAAATCAGGATGCAGTAGATTGCAGATAGTTTGCCTGGAGAAGCAATTATAGAAGAATAAGACAAACAATGAGATATATGAAACATAAGAAATACTAAATATAGAGACACAAATGGGAAAAAGTATAAAATTCATTGATATATCTGCAAATTTTTGTCAACTATTACAGGGTAATTTGTAAACTAATAATCGTGTAATATTATCGTCAGTATAAAGAAACATTCTGCATGCAGCTTATCCGACCTATTTTAATTTAATAAACTTTACCACCAACTAGAAACAGACATTTCATTCTACATCTAAATCTATTTCAGATTTAATTGGGCAGAAAAAAATCTCATACTAAGATTGCAACTAACCCAGAAAAGACTGCTCTCCTCTAAACAAAAGAACAAGGGAATATGCTTCTTCAGATGGGGCAAAACAATTGAAAATATATATAAGCCAAGAAATGTATTAGAATAATGTGGATAATTGTTTTAAAAAACCCCAAGTCTATTATTTTTGAAAACCCACATTTTTTCATGTCAGAAACTTTTTTCTTTTATAAAAGCACTTGAAATAAAACCTCTTTAAACACTGAGATTTCTGCAATAAGTTTTCTCTACTCAAATGTTAGTTCACATAGTATGTTAAAAATTGACTAATTGACGGAATGTTTCAAGTAATTCCTTTTCAATTCTATTTAGTAATTTTATTTTTGTAAGCTAGTTGTCCTCTCACCTAGGCTTGAATACATTCTGTGAGTTGAGGCATACATTAAAACTCATAGTTTGGATGCCTTTAAATTCACTGGACAGAGAGAAACACTCCAGCTTTAGCATATTTACTGTAAAAGGTATGAATCATGTTTTAAGATTTTCTGGTTTTCTCAGTTGATCTAAAGGGAACTCCAGCTACTCTGTCTGTGAAAAGATGTAAAAAGCTGAGTGACAGACAGTCCCCATCCAGTTATTTTGTTGGTTTTCTTGTTTTGTTTTTTGGTTTTTATATCCAGGTATTTTGTTTGGTTTGCTGTTATTTCCATTAGATAATTTTTCTTAACCAGCATGTACCTAATCTTTTCAAAGCATTGAAATAATTTTTAGCACATTTCTCCAGCTATCCCTCCATGGTCCTTGAAATGTAGCCTCAGCTTTAGGTACCCTCAGAAGTTCTATTTAATTCTTTGTTCTTATTTATCCACGAGTCTTAGGAAAGGGAAATAAATTTGGAGAAAGAATTTCTCTTTGCATAACCTTGCTCATCAAATATTTTGGCTAGTTTGGGGATTTTTGTGTGCAGAGAGCTCAGGTTTAGGCAGTCAAGGTCAAGTATCCAGTCTAAGCATTTTCAAGTCTCTTGTCTACAGCTTTCACAATTCCTTTTGTGATTCTTCTAGTCTCACCCTACCCGTTCAAAACAGGGCAAAAACAGTCCCTTAGAAGTTGCTGTTTTTGTTAGAAATGGAATAAAGCTAGCCAGATGAGAATAAGAAAAAAAAGGGATACTTTTGCCCACAATAATGTAAATTAATGTAAATCAAAATCCTGTGTCATTATGGTCAGCCATTGAACAGATGTGGGGTCTTGGCTTACATAATTGACCTTATTTTTAAATATTTTTTTTAATTATTCTGGATTTATGTGTAGGCATCAACGATTTAAGCGTAATAGATGTAAACTTATAATTTCATAATAATCAAACATATTGATATCCTACATCCTACCCAAAATTGTTTAGTTGAAATAACAATTACTATTGTTCTAAGTACATGACTTTTTAAAGAGGCTTACAAAAACCTCAGCTAAGAATGAAGATGCTGGAGATACTTTTTTAGCCAGTGAGAGGGGAAGGTTTTCTCATTCACCTGAGAAGTCTCTTGGTTGGTCAAACAGAAAGTCTAGAATGCAGACACATTAAATTCCTTTAATGTCCTTAATTTCCAGAAGAACTAACTGTATATATATAGCCTACATGCTATCTAATGAAAAAAAAAAAAAAAAAAAAGAGAAAATTTTTTACTATTACAACCATTTTTAGTCCAGTTCTGTCACTAAATTTAACAAAGCAAAGCTCAGATTTCACACACCACAATATACATACCTTGTAATATGGTCATTAAAGGCAGGTTTGGTTTTTTGGAATTCAGGTTTCTTGAACACAATGGCAAAAAATACTAAACATTTTTTCTACTCAGCTGATTTCTCAGTAGTCTCTTGTAATCAATGTATCACTGGCATTTCATCTGACTGGTTCTAAGGGCATTCTCCTTAGCGTGTTGCTTGTATATACTTTAATAGGTGTACATAAAAACACCAGGGATTCAATTTCTAGATCCTGGACCTTCGCAGCAGATATCTGGACCTCAAATGAGATATTTTTCCCTTGTGCCATTTTCCTTTGCCTGCAAAAGAAGAAAAACACAAGGAGTAAAAGGAATAAAAGAACAAGAAATAAGCCACAAACAATGAAGTGTAAAGCTGTTTCTGTGTGTCTTCTACCCCTACTTTTCATTGTTTCTTGTGCAGAACCTTTCCTGCCCCTGTCAGATTTCTTTCTGCTGAGCAAAACACTGTGGACCTAATCAAGACCTCATTAGCCATTAGAATCTGCTTCCTTTCAGATTATCAAAACAGAACAGACACTGTTGCTTTCTCCCCAGGCAATAATGCTTCTCTTCTCTAAACAAAAGCAAGTTTTCACTAAATGTGTTCTCTGACTGGCAGGGAGAGTGCACTCACCATCTGAAATTTTGGAGTATGATTTAGGTAGGGTCCAGCCTCAAAGGGGACACTGCTCTGGAGTGCAGCAAACACTCCAGGAAGGGAAAAAACATCTCCCAACTCCTATTTGGGTATCTCAGACACTTGAGGACAAGGCTGTTTTTCAAAAAGCAAACTTGCATTCCTCTCAGCACAGGAGTGTCACATTTAATTACAGTAGATATATTAAATTTTCTTTGTTTTGGCATGTGGTTTTAAATAAATTGACATGAAATAGATTTTTCTGTTCTTGATACAATGGTTTCCCAAATTTTGTGACTGACAATAGATCAGTATCTTCTAAACCCAGACTATCTTACATTTACATACATTCTTATCAGCTCCCAGAGGTGAAGAGTAAGATTAAGAGAGAAGGAAAGTTTCTCAAAAGCTAAGATTGGACTTAGTCTTACCTGCTTAACTCCTGGGTAGTGATTTATTTACAGTACTTTAAAGGCACCCAAACTTGAATTTGTAAAAGTGTTTACTAAGTGTTAAATAAACTTAGATGCAAGAGAGAACTTGCATTCTCAAAAGGTTTGGGTTTGTGTAATACTTTTCTGTGATCTCTCCTTAACTTAAGATCTCTGTTAATATGTTATGAATTATTTGTTTCAGGTTTTCTAACAACATTATTATTACAGTACATAAACCCCAAAGTAATTGGATGATAAACCTCTTCACAGTGTATTTGAAGGATTTTCCTGACATTCTTTTTAAAAAATCACATCAGATCAGTGCTTTACAACCAGTCAACGTGTGTAGCCAAATCACTGAATTAAAAATAAACCTTGCAAAATTTCAATTAAAAACTCACTAAGGAGTACTGAAATGCTATGGTTTGCACTTTATATATAAAAAACTGAAATAAGAGAAGAAATAGATTAGGTAATTATTGGTGTATCAGTAGTTTAATATATTGCAGTAAGAATGAAGGAAGCCTGATGCTGTACTGATTTTGTCTTGGATAGAGTTAAATTAATTCACTGTAGCTTGTATGGGACTGAATTCTGGATTTATGATGAAAACCATATAGAGGACACAGGAATGCTTCAGTTATTGCTGAACAGTGCTGGCACAGGCTGGGAGGGAGCAAGAAGGGGCTGTGAGGGGACACAACTGGGACAGCTGACTCCAGCTGAGCAGAGAGCCATCCCAGACCATGTGGCATTATGCTCAGCAATAAAAACTGCAGGAAAAAGGAGAAAGGGATGTCTCTTCTAAAGTAACTGTTAGGAGTGATCCCCATTTTCTTGGAGATGGCTGGACATAAAAGCATATGTAAAGGAGCTGAGGGTAGTTTGCTTAGATGTCTAAATAGACATGTCTAAACTTTAAGTATTTTTAGCAGAATTTATATCTAGCTATATCTGTGGCTCTTGATTTTAAATGCAAATCTAAAGAACTACAGGAGTTTTTTGTTGTTGTTCCTTTACAATGGTTCATAGTATAATGTATATTCATGTTGTGTCAATTACCTATTTTCTCCTGGCAGATTTTCTGCTAATACCTGGATTACAGCCAGCACCCTGCATTTCTGGGGAGCTCCCCACTATGGTTAACTTCAAGCTGTTCCTCTCTCCTTAGCACTGTGTTCAAGTCCCCAAGGACAATTGGCAATACATGGCACAGTATGTACAGACAGGTTTCTTCCAGGTTTCTTCCCTGGAAGGCTGAATGTTTCATGTGCAAAACTGAGATGTCAGTATGCTAGTACAGAGCACAGAATATCAGACACCATGAGTCATAAACTCAAACCCAGGTTTAATATGGTCACATGGAGATGCACTCTGCTGACAGATTTATTTATTTGTTTGTTTATTACAGAATTTTAAAAGTTCTGAAGCACTGAGATAGTCTGAACATAGAGCAGTTTTGATTTCTAATTGATAATCAAATTTTCTCAGACGATCCATGTTTAGCTCAGATTCACCAGCTGTGTTTCCAGACTCCTGCATGAGAGTAATGAAATACTGCTGGATCCAAGGCTTGTGCAGCCTGAAGGAAATACTGAAGTGATTTATCCTTTCAGGCATGTCCGAATATCTTCATGGAAGACATTATTTGGTGTGCAATGAGGTTATTTAGGGTACCTTGGTCCTGTTGTGAAGCTGAGGCAGAGTGACAATGCAACTGTACCATGTGAATATCACAAGCTACTCACATTATACCTTCTCTAATGCCATATTAGAAAAATTTTCTTCTTCAGAGGATGATTCCTTTTATCCTACACCAGTTATCTAAGAATATTACAATTACCCATCCTTTTCTGCTGCCTATTTCTTTCAAGGCATAATAACAAAATCTTGGACTAAATAAATCACACATAGATATCTGATTTTCACACACATTTTACAAGGTTTTCTGGTCTCTATTCCATCTAGAGCAAACAAATCTGGGGTTGATTTTCTAGCATTTCCAAACATCTTTAAAAACAGAGCAGTCATTCAGCTGGAGACTTTCTTAAGAGAGAGTGACAGCATAGATTCTCAGGGGAAAAACAAGAAAAAAAAACCAAACCCACACATCTCAAGTCAAAACCATAGTATATACATAGATCTAACAGATATATCAAGGTCTAGTTCAGTAAATATGAGTGAATAGGAGAGTTTGGCATGGATTAAGGTCTGGACCTCCTGACTTAAGCTTATCAGCACTGCCAGTTGATCTTCATGAGCAAAGCCCCTTCTCTGGGACTCTTCAGTTGATTTCTTTGGTGTGTCATCTGCAAATAAAAGTCTTTCTCATGGCAAGCCTGACTTCTTTGTTTCTAAGACAATATATGAGAGGATTCAGAAGTGGCACAACCACCGTGTACAGGACTGACACCAGCTTGTTGGCACGGTAGGTGTACATGAGCTTAGGGTGGGCGTAAGTGAAGAGAGTGGTGGAGTAGAACAAAATCACCACGGTCAGGTGGGAGCTGCAGGTGGAAAAGGCCTTTTGCCTCCCCTGAGAGGAAGGAATCTTCAACACAGTGACCAGGATGCAAATATAGGAGGCCACCACAGTGCCCAGGGGCACCATGATAACCAGCAGAGCCAAGATGAAGTCCACCAGCTCAGCTGAAGAGGAATCACTGCAGGAGATGTTCAGCAGGGGGGAAATATCACAGAAATAATGATTGATTTTGTCCACATCACAGAAGGAGAGCCGGCCTATAAAGCTCAGCTTGATGGAAGAAGTGGTCAAACCACACATCCAGCAGCCAGCTACCAGCTGAGCACAGAGCTTGTGCCTCATGATGAGGGGATACCTGAGAGGTTTGCATATGGCCAGGAAGCGGTCACAGGCCATCACAGCTAGCAGAACATACTCGGTACAAACCAAAGTCACAAAGAAATGCAGCTGTGCCATGCACCCCTGGAATGAGATGCGTTTGTCATGGGACAGGACATCCATGATCATCTTTGGCTCAATGACAGAAACATACCAGATCTCTAAGAAAGACAGATTCCCTAGGAACAAATACATGGGTTTCTGCAGGCTCTGTTTTTTTCGGATGATGAGTATGATAAGGAGGTTTTCCAACACAGTTAATAAATAAACCAGAAGTAAAGCAGAGAAGAGAAGCAACTGCAGTTCACTAGTGGTGGGAAAACCCAGGAGAATGAAATACATGACTTTGGTTTCATTCCTCCCACCCATTCTGTAGAAGAAAGATGAATTTTATCCACCTGCAATAAATTAATACAATGACACCTAACTACACAGGCTTAAATTCATAGCCATAGGTTACACCTCCACTTAAAGACACTGTAAAAACTGAGACATTTTGTTGCTGAGTTTTTAGTAATTAACTTCGTGAAATTTATCTGCTCAAATCAGAATTCTTCATTTTAAAAAGTAATTTACATATACATTTACATTTCATAGAGATAAATATACATTACAGATCTTGTCTCATCTAAGGCAAATGATGAATGATGCTAATATATTATCCATCCAGTATAAAGAAATGACAGCTTATAGACAGGCATTCACATTTCCAATACTTTAGTGTCTACATCTAAACATTTCTAAAGTTACATCATATATATTCCATGAGCTGTAAGGGAAATGTGAAGTAGCACTAGGATATATTCGTTTTGATAATAAAATGCTCCTCCAAACACATCTGAAGGACCCCACTAGAGGTTTATATATCTGGCACTGAGCACACTTACATCTACACAAAATCTATTGAGATGATACTCATAGCATCCTAGCATAAGTGCAAGCAAATGATAATTCTGGGTCTGGTTTTTTTGCAACTAACTCAGATTAATCTTCAAAAATAAGAATGTCTCAGCCTGTGCTATTAAAAGAAAAACTGTTCTCAACCTTCTGTAGAGAGAATCCACTGCCTTAGTTGATCCTGGAGAATATGATCAGTAGGGTACAGTGTAGACTGACATGTCAGTTGTGTGATTTATACCAGCACAGATAAATCAGCACTTTATTTCCCTTCGGTGTCTCATGAGATCTGATTCAGAAATTATAGCTAGCCTCCCAATGGAAGCAATCACAGAAAGAGGAGTGGTGTTATTTTTTCTTCTGTGATTCCATGTAGAGTAGAAGAAACTCTGAAGATTTTTTTCTGAGACATTGAACAATGAAAAAATATCAGCTAGTGTCTACTGATTTTTATAGGGCAGAGGAAAATGAAAACATACCCTGAGGCAGAGGATATGGCAGTCTTTTACCAAAAGGTAATCTAGAAAAATATTTCAGTGCCCTAATCTAAATCTGTAGCCTTAACTGATAATCACTTTTGGAGTGAGTAGTTTCACCCACATTGGGGTTACCTGCATAATGTTCAGACACACAAATACACATTTCTGAATTGTGGAGTACAGTGCAAATATGTTCAGAGCAAAAGGAGGATCAGAGATAACATTGATCTGTTACCTGATGGGGTCAGCTGCCTTCCAAGCAGGGCTGAGGTGCTGCTGCAGGATTCTGCAGCATGAAGAGTACAAAACCTGGTCTGGTTCCCTCCACTCTGCCAGGTGGGAGCAGTCCCTGGAGCCAGCTACTTGTAAAATCAACTTCCAGTGGTCTCATGTCAAACAGATATCTTACTCAAGCCAGAACCATGATTAAAATTGCATCCATACAGTGAGAATAATGGGAGTTGAGAATCTAGGAGGGCTGGAATTACAGAAGCTATTTGGCTGTTGGAGCATACAGATTGATTTCTTTTGCCAATCTAAAAGAATCTAGTGACATACCTTATGGTATGCTGGTTGAATTCTAACTACTGGCCAAAGCCAGTGCATGCCTAAGCAGTGCATGCTTAGGAATGTGAGGGCATCCTATGAAGAAGACAACTTTAAAAAAAATATCAATTAAAATAATGTAAGTGCATGGAGAAGGGAGAGTAGTTTGTCAGAAGCACAAGGTTTAGTTCTTACCTCATTTCTGTTAGGCTGGTGAGGGTCCAACTACCATGGAGCAATTTTGGGATCCCTGCAAGTCAAGGAAATGTGGATTAAATTAGAGAGGTGCTTACTAAAGCCTGCTAAGATGTGAAGATATGACTCAGGGTACATGCACCATGAAAAGAAGTTGATGTATCTGGGTTTGTTTAATGTGGGCTGTTGGAGGCTGTGCTGTGGCCTAACAGGGACAAGTTATAAAAAGGGAAAAAGACAATGATTTGCAACTCAGCAGCTGCTACTAAGGTTATTAGAAGATGTGAGATCAGAACAGTGTTTAAACAGAGAGGTACTAAATAAATTTTAGTATCTCTGACATTTTCAGCTCTCAGCTAGACCAAGCCACAGCTGACATCATAGAGACATGGGGAGAGTTATGCCACAAAAGGGAAGTCAAATTATAAATAAATATATTCACATCTGGAGTAATGCATCCAGTTCTTGGCTCCTCAGTGGAAACGTGACGTGGATCTACTGGAGAGCATCCATTCCCTGGATAGTATGGAACATGCTGCTCATATGTTGAAATCTCCTCTGTGGGTACCTACAGCCAGATTCACTTCACTAAACACCAAATTCTGTTGCAGTTTGAGATGCCACAGGCTTTTCCATTTGATCAAAGAATCATACAAAAACTTGGGTTGGAAGGACAGATCGTTGCTTCCAGAATATTTTAACTCTATCTGCTGTCACAAACATATTTCAGGGTGGTCAGGTTTTTCAGGGACTTGTCCAGTCAAGATTTGAAAAGCTTAAAGGACAGAGATTTCATTACCTTTCTGGGACTGTGCTGCTTTAGTGCTTCATCACTCTGGTTGGTTTTGTTTGATTTTTTCCTTTTTTTGGACTATCTTATCTGAATTTAATTTTTTGGAACTAGTTCCTGTTGCTTTTGTCTTTTCAGGCATGCACAATTAAGAATTGCCTCTATCTCCTCTATAACACTCTTCAGGTGGTGGCAGATAGCAGCTAAACACCTCCTCAATGTTTTCTTTTCCACACTTAAAAAACTGCTTCCATCAGTCTCTCTGTCTGCTGTGTGGTCCCATCCTTCTGTCACTTGGTAAATCTCTGCTGGAATGTCTCTTTTGTCCTTCTTGTAGTGGGAAGTGCCAAACTGAACACATGAATGTTGATGTAGTCCTAGGTAACAAACAGAGTCAAGGACCATTTACCATCAGACCTGCCAGTGCAAGATTTTGCATCTGTGCGTTAAATTACTTTAAAGTTCTTCCTGACCCTCGCCTTTGAATGTAATTTTAGGAAAGATCTGCAGTTAGGCAACTGATTAATCGTTTCGTGCTTATACCTCCTCATGTAATGTTGAAGTGCCACAGGAAAATCACATTTAAAAATCAGGAGGCTCATTTAGCATTTAAAATGGAAATTAAACTGTGCTGTGCTCTTTTGCCGCTTCCCAGCCCCACAGTGACAGCAGAGCTGCTACAGTAGGAGAAGGCAATTATGTTTATTGCCTTTTGTATTCCTTGGGAATGATGTATGATGTGTTCAGTTACAAAAACCTTTTACATTCACATACATTCATAGATTTTAGCTGAACATGCAGATTGACTCAGGAGGAGGAATTGTTAAACACTGAGACCCCTAAGAACCATTTCTGTCAAAGGAAAAATCTTATTAGACTTCCATAGGATCCAGACACAAGTTGGAAGATTCTCTTCCAAGCATTACATTAGTGATCAGAGGCAGCAACTCTGGAGAGAGCAGCCCTGCTACACAAGACCTTCAGTAAAGTGTCCTTTATTTCCTGGTTCCTCAGGCAGTAAATGAACGGGTTTAGCATTGGGGTGATTATGGTATAAATGATGGAAACCAGCTTGTTGAGATCCCAGGATCTGATGCTCCTGGGCCGGGCGTACATGAAGAGGGTGGCTGAGAAGGAAATAATGACCACAGCCAGGTGAGAAGCACAGGTGGAGAAGGCTTTCCTCCTGTTCTGAGCCTTGGGAATGAGCAGAACGGTGCTGATGATGCAGGTGTAAGAAATGATGATGACAGAGAGGGGGATCAACAAAATCAGCAAGGCTGAGATGAAGTCCACGATCTCAGCCCGTCGCCGCTGGGAGCACGAGAGGTTGAGCAAGGGGCTGATGTCGCAGTAGAAGTGGTTGATGACTCTGGGCCCACAGAAGGAGAGCTGGGAGATGAAGAACACCTTGAGCAGAGCTGTCAGGAAGCCAAGCAGCCAGGAGCCCGTGGCCAGCTGCCTGCAGGCCCTGTGGCTCATGGTGAGGGGGTAGTGCAGGGGGGTGCAGATGGCCACGCAGCGGTCCAGGGCCATCACAGCCAGGAGGGCACACTCAGTGCACACCAGGGCAACGAAAAAATACAGCTGGGCCATGCAGCCGGGGAAGGAGATGCTCTTACTGCTCCCCACCAAGCTGACCAACAGCTTGGGAACGGTGACTGAAATGTAGCAGGCCTCTAGGAAAGCTAGATGGCCCAGGAAAAAGTACATGGGCCTGTGGAGCTGGGGGCTGGTTACAATTAACACCATGATAACGAGGTTCTCAGTGACAGTCAGCAAATACACGGCAAGGAAGATCACAAACAGCAGAGCCTGCAGCTCTGGGGTGGCAGGGAATCCCAAGAGGATGAACTCAGGGATGTGGGTCACATTTTCTGGTACCATGATGACCTTGAAGACCTGGAATGTATGAGGAGGAAAAAGGAAAGAAATAGGAAATATTTTGTATTATCTCCCCCAAGCATCCTCTTCACATTGGGCTTGCAAATGCACAGTTTAATTACAGATTGCACACCAGTTCTTTAATTGACATTCCTTATGAATATTTTGTGTCCTACAGCAGGACTGGTGATTTGGATGCTGGCTCCAAGAAAATATTTGGGTGTCACTGATTTCGTCACAGACCTCCTTACCCCTATCTTCACTTAAAACACAGTCAGAGGGGAAGAGACAACATTATTAAATGCTTATTTGAGCTGAGTTCTGAGCTACCCCCCAGACAGAAGCACAGCCTTGCTGAGTGACTGCACTCAGGCACAGCAAAATTGGCTTGAGCTGTTTCTCCCTTACTCTTGAATATTTGCAGAAGAAAATAAATGTTTGTTCTCTCACATAGAGTACTTTACATAGGTGTGCTAGGGTGAAGGGATATATGCATTTGGGTTTTTCTTTTGAAATTGGAAAGGACCTGTGCATCTAAAAATTTATCTCATTTTCAATGGATTGACTAAAATAGGACACTTCTCCCCCAAATATCAGTTTTTACACAGAGTCTTAGACTACAAAAATTACAGTAGCCATCCATAATTTTTCTTCTACATTAATTGATAAAATTAATCTTGATTTTTCACAAAATACCTAAAGTTTGATGTTTATGCCTCTTCCACTTCTTAGGGAAGATTTTAAACAACCTTTTTTTACCTATTCCTGCACATTCCTATCCAATACTCAACTGGCTTTCTATGAATTATGTTCAGTATTTGTTATTCACAAAATATTTTTCATATAAAACATTAAGAAAAAATGATCCATTAATGTTATGAAGAAAAAGAAATATGTATTTTTGTGATATCATTATTTATTTGTCTTTGAGTTTCAAAATATTTACTTCAATTTAGATTTCTCTCTTGAATATGGATAAGCTGTGCAGAATCAATCTGATTACAAAACTTACATATTTCATTACAAGTACAGCACTGCTGCTAAATAATAAAGTGACAGAACACTAAATACAATTTCATTTCTAAGCATGGCATACATCTCCAGCCTTCCATGAGGTTGAAGCTCTGGTAAATACTGACAGGTAAGGCAGGTAGCTCATTTTCCAGTATAGCCAGTAGAGATTCAAGCAGTTTAAGTGATTTAGCATGCTATAGAATAAAAACCACATTTGAAAAGTGCCTGAATTAAAAGGATATCAAAAAGAAAAGAAAAATTATGGTTCCCCATTCCAATATAGGCTTTAAAAATTCTAGATCCACCTTATGTAGAATATTGACTGGCACTACTTTAATTTTAAAAGGGTGATTAATAGTTGTGTTTCAGGTACCTGTCCTTAAATAACAGATCACTCTCAGGTGGCACAGAAAGATAAATTCCATGTTTCAAGAATGAAGCTTTCCAGGGTAAAAATAACAGTGAATGTATTTTACATTCTAGTCCACTGAAATTAGAACACAAATGCCTTTTTTTACCACATAAACATGTTCAGAAGTACTGCTATTGCATAGATAACACAGAGGGAGAGTGAGGGAAAGGTTATGTTTAATTTATACTCTCATCAGAGGGTGAAAGATTTTTAAAAGCACATAAATGACAATAAGAAATTTTTAAATTTCTAGTCTTTTTATCTGTTGAGTTCAGCTCTGTTTTCCTTTCCAAGCAATCCCTCTCTCTTCTCTCTCACACTTTGAGAAACACTTCCATGTTTCTCTTGAAAACTGCTCACAGAGTCACAGAATCACAGAATTACACAATCACAGAATCACAGAGTCACAGAATCCCAGGATGGGTTGGGTTGGGAAGGGACCTTAGATCCCACCCAGTGCCACCCCTGCCATGGCAGGGACACCTTCCACTGTCCTAGGTGCTCCCAGCCCTGTCCAGCCTGGCCTTGGGCACTGCCAGGGATCCAGGGGCAGCCAGAGCTGCTCTGGGCACCCTGTGCCAGGGCCTCACCATCCTCACATATATTAGATTTCTTTCCAATATCACATCTAAAGTTATTCCTTTTCACTTTGAAGCCTTGTCCTGTCACTCCAGTTCCTGGTAAGAACTGGGAATCCCATTTCCAAGACACTCACAACTTAGGTTGGAATTCTCAGAGCACAGATCAGATGAGAACAAACACCTCTAACAAACCTAGAGAAAAAGAAATGAAATGCTCTTTGTCTGAGCAAGAGATCAGCATCTCTGCTGCTTCCTCTCTTCCCTTTAGCTGAGACCTTACCCTTTGCTTCTCTGTTCCTCTCTGAGGGGCTGGAAGCTGCCTGGTTTGTAAAAAGCTGTGAGCAAAACCAGTTCCTGCAGGCTTCTGTGGCTTCAGCTGAGCTAAGATTTCCCAGGATGGCAAAATATCTCTCAGTACATTATCCTTCAAAGCCCAAGAGAACTGGGAACAGAATTAGAGGGAATAAATTTCCCTGCTTTTTCTAAACCTCACGGAAGGTGCTGCTCTGCTGGTGGTTGTTTGCTTGTTAATTTTTTTATGTGCTAACCAGCTATTTTAGCACTACTCATACTCATTTTTTTTCTTTCTCCAAAGTCAGTGCTGTCAATGTGACAGGGCATCAGACTAGAACTCAGGGCATTTGTATTTTGCTGGTAGCTCATGATGAGTAGCTGTGACCAATAAAACTCTTCACTATGCCTTAGTTTCTCCATATATTAAAAAATTAGTGAATGGCCTTGAATATTACTTGAGGTTCCACAGAGAATGGAGTACCCAGGCATTAAGTATCAATTATATTTTAGTGTGAAAGACACCATTCAGAGGAGAAATCCAACTCCCTGCACGTGCCTACAGCTCAGAGATACAGCCCAGAGAGGACACCCAGACACGAATGAGGATAGTGCAGATTTCCATGTGTGAGCTACATGACTGAACTCAATAAAGTCAACAGGGAGGGACTCAACAGAAAAGAGTCTGGGCAGTGTGTCACCTCCTTCAAAAGTAACCAAATTGTTTGGGATTCCATTGGCAAAATGTGCAGCTTTCAAACACTCCTCAGTGATCTTCATTCATGCATTTTCTGGATCTTCCACACTTATGAAGATGTCCTGGATACCCAAAGCACTGAGAATCTGTTCCCTTCTCCAGAGGATTTAAATAAAGCAGTTGTATCCCAGACACCTAGGTGTGGCTACAGGAACTTCAACTTTGTGCTGCTGGAAAATCCATTGCTTGGGAAAGTTAAGACTTCATCTCTGGAAATCTGATTCTCATCTGAATTAGAGTGCAAATAAATGTAACCCAGGCAGAATGTTCAGGACTTATTTCAAGATATTGTCAAACAAGAAGGAAACAGTGAAACACTCCAGAAGAGACCTGTTATGTTTTCAGGCAGGCCTGCATGTGGTTTTGTATTTTTGCAAATAAATTCAGTTTCTAACTTAATCCATGGAAATCTTGAGCTGTCCATTAAACACAGCTCTGTGCCTCATGCAGAGTTGAAGTTCCCAGAACTCACACAGTCTGTTTCATGGAACTGCAAACACACTTTTCTGAACTGGAATACAACTTAGAGATACTTCAGAGAGAAATCTCCAAAAGTTCACAGCAACACAAGACAGAGCACAGGGAAGAGCTGGTGAAATGCTGTGATGTGATGGGTTTATAGCAATCAACTCTGTGGGTTTAATGCCAGGTAAATTTGATCAGGGGTGGATCCTTGGGGGGGTAATAGCAGTAATAATAGCAATACCACCTTATTAGTGGCTCCACATATTAGTGGGTAAGTTCTTGTTTCTCCTGCCTTCATTCAGAGTCAGGATTGAATGCTCAGGAGATGGATTTTCTTGTTCAGACTTGGTTGTTTATTAAATCTCATCCACAGTACAGAGAGTTCTGCAGCACTTCTAGCTAACAAGCTAAAAGTGAGTAAAAATATTGGCACATCTGGCTAGTTACAAGGTCTTTTAAAGGCAAACTATCCAATTAAAAGCTAACATTTATGTTATTTAAACTTTTGACCCAATAACCTGTGACTCGCACTGCAGTACTTTCTATCCAACCAAAAACTGCTACCTGAAATCATGAAGAAGAAGGAACAAGAAAGAATAAGAGCCAATGCCCAAGAACCTCCATACCTATTACTATATTCTAAAACCCCAAATTCCAAACCCTTCACCATGTGAAATCACACACTTCTAACAACACACCAGTGATTCTAACCCCATCACTCAAATTTGGAAGCCTTCTCCAAGGCCTCAAGTCAAAAGCAGTGTTCTCCAGGGGTCAGTACCAGAAAGCACAGAAAGCTCAAAACTCCCAGGCTTCAGGGTTCCAACATGGGGGTTGTTATTGACAGCATACTTGAAGGCAGATTTTGTGTTTGTTGTCAGTATTGATGCTCTGATGAAATTCCCATCAACAGCTGGAACTGTAGATAGACATTTAGAGTCGTACCAAGCATAATTAAAGTCATAAATAAGAACCAATTTTGGACACAGTTCTTTTGGATGCCTGCAGACCAGACCAGGAGGATGAAATTAAGAAAAGTATTGACTATTTGTAAGTCTAATTGTCTGTCCAAAATGCCCCTGAAAGCCCTTCAATAAATAAATATAGGCAATAAATATATCTGCTTTTGATTCCCTTGATTTTGTCTGGCCTCTGCCTTTAGGTAACCCATCAAGGCATCAGCTGCAGTGCCAGGGAATGAGTGGCTGCTCAGGTTCCTGGTGGTTTCCCCATTGCTCAGGAGCCAGCACACCCACTCAAGGTGAGGAGCTGGGTGGAGGCTCCTGCCTGGCCCCGAGCCCAGGGCTGACACAGGGCTGAGCACAGGGAGGATCTGTGCTGGGGCTGCTCCAGCAGCTGTGGGAGCCCAGGGAGCAGCAGAGCAGGAGCTGCTGAGGGGTGGGGACTGAAGGAACCACAGGTGAGTGCTCTGCCTGGGGTCAGGCTGAGAAAGGGGCACAGCTGGGAGATGCTGAGGAGCAGCTGGAAGCAGGGGATGGTAATATTGACCAAAAAAAAAAATGCTACAGAGTCTTTTCAGAAGGCTGCAACACAGGAAGATGTGGCTGAACCACAGCTGTGAACAGCCCCAGAATGGATGGAGAAGCTGAGCTAGAGAAAAGGATGTGACTTCAACCAAGAAAGAAAGAACTGCAGCAATGAGAGACAGAGGAGAAAGCCCAAGGAAGCGAGATGAGAAAGGAAAGGAAAGGAAAGGAAAGGAAAGGAAAGGAAAGGAAAGGAAAGGAAAGGAAAGGAAAGGAAAGGAAAG
>JAOTQP010001009.1:2090405-2107416 GCA_026413545.1 Cichladusa arquata
CCAACAACATGCACACCTTTGGCAACCTGCACCTCTCCTTTTACTCTCTACAAACTAGGAATACACAATTCGCCTAATACATATCCATTGCCTCCCCACTTCACATGGAAATTAGTTTCACTCCTCTTTGCACTGCCCATTGCTCCTTTTAGGTTGCTCTGGTGGTCATCTGAGGGTCTTTGGGATGAAGTAAATGGTCTTCCTCTCAGAACTTTTCACTTTGCCTCCTTGCACATGCTCTCTCTTTAATCCTTTAGTCATTTTCCAGATTTTGGTATCAGTTTTTCCAGGTCTCAGGGGTCTGAGGACCCCCATATCCTGTGGTATCTTTGTCCCTGCATCCTGTTTGCTCATTCTTGCCCTTGATCTCATTTGTAGCCCTGCTCTCCTCCTGTTCTTCTAAGCACCTGAAGGTGCTGGAACAACGGGCAGGGTTACAGTGATGGGCAGGGAAGGGACTGGATCAAGGGGCAGGGAAAGGCAAGCAGGGTAGTTTCAGGGGTGTGTACAACCTGGGAACAAACCAACTGGGAAAAACACAGGGGTACATAGGAACAAATCATTATAATAATGAACTGAATAAAATAAACGCCCACTCCAACACCAAGCCATCAGCACAGCTGTGCCCCTGGCACTGGAATGGGGGCTCCTGTGGGAACTGCTCCAGCCCTCCTGCCTGGACCACAGCTGCCATCTCAGCACAGGGAACAAGGCTGAGATTTACACAACTCTCCTCAAGAGCGTTTTCCAGCAGCCAGGGCTCAGCCTCTGTAAACAGAGAGGGGCACTGAGGAACTGCGATGATGCCACTTGTGACCACTGCCTGTCCCCTGCTCATAGGGGGGCATGGCAGCTTCTGAAATTATATCATTTCCAAACTAATTTTAATTAACTTTAATTAGCTTTTAAATAATTGTATTAATTAATTACTAAGAGTATATTAGTCATAAGCAGCATGTTAGTTTTAAACCATTTTTAGACAGCATGTAGCAAAGTTTGGCGTAAGCTGCTATTGTGGGAATAAAATTTGGAAAAATTAGTGGAAAGAAACTACTGACACTTCAAAGTTTTGCTAAACTAATCCTGACTGCCTTAGTGAACAAAGTCTGGAAACAGAGACAGATGTATTGCTGAAATTGAACACAAGGAATGCAGAATTCCTAGGTCACAAGGAGATTTTGCAGAAACCAGAAGATAAAGAAGAGAGTAATAAAGACCATTTAGTATGTAACAGAAAACTCTCTACAATATAGTGAATGTTGTGTCTTTATGGCCAGACAAATATTGAGATTTTCCCCTGCCTGCAGAGGGTCTAGGTCACTGAGCACCGTAACAAAACAGCAAAGGTTTATTCTGATCCCTCTGAGCTGTGGGAAGCTGCAGCTTTACAAGAGGGAGATTGTTGCAGTGTTTTTCTTGTTAATGGTATGTTCTGTTATTGCCCAAGCTAATGGTTTAGTCCAAAATTATACCCTCCCACCCACCTTGTCAATCTATCCTAAACTACCTGTTAATCCTGCTTTGTGCCAGCCCCTTGCTTGGAATTCCTCTTTGGAAATCCCCTAAAACTTGAGGTCTCATTAGTCCATGTGACCCAGTTTTCCCCCCTACCTCTCTCATTGGATAATGCCCTTGTGAACCCTACCCTTTATCCCTCCTCAGAATTTCTCCAATTTGCTAAGAATTTGTACCTTCCCCTTGAACCTCCCCCCTATTTAAGTTGTTGCACCTTTGCCATTTTTGTCTTTTCCCCACGAATTCCCCAAAGTAATAAACCCTTTTTATCCTGTGCAAGAGACCTCACCCTCCTCCTTGGCTCCTTGGCACACAATCTGACAGCCAAAAGGCCATGGAGCCATAGCTTGAGCCACATCTAAGGCCTCCTGTTCCCAGAGTGGAACTCACTGAACAAGCAGGAGACAGACATTTACATTGTGTCTTGCTAGTAAAATAAGGCTTGGGGGAGGATGTGAACTGTCTGTCATGCATGTGCCCTAAATGCATACATATGCTATTGAAAGTACAAAGTCTGAGCAAAGCTTTTTTTAAGAAAATGCAACTTTATTGTTTAATTCTTTAATGTAAGTCAACAAAACAAACATTCATAACTTAAACACAAAACATAACAAAGAACTTCCTAATTTCTTTAAAAACCAGTTTCACTGCTAAACACAGGGAGTACCCATCCTTTTAGAAACCTCCCTACCAGAGCTTCAGAAACACAACATTTTTATCTTAACCCTTCCAGTGATTAGTGACTTCAAGCCTTCTTTTCATAACTCTGTAGGATGCTGGTCAAGTCTGACAACAGATCTTCAGATATGAATTCTTCATATTCTCTGTCAATTTTCTCATTCTGTTCACTAAGGTATTTCTAGAAAGGAGGTACAGAAAGCTTTATTAGCTCTATCATGGTCTGTATTGTACTGATTCTGCTAAAGCAGTTTAAGCAGTCATTGTGCAGGTTAACTGATTTCAGTTAAAACACTTTCCTGAAAGACATCTACCAGAAGCAGGTTTAACCTGACAGGATGTTACTGCTTAAACTTAACAATCAATTCTGATTATTTATACCAAAGGTTTTGTCAGAAAATTTATCTATGGAAATATTCTATGTAGAATTCACAGACTCAGTGCAGCAGCTAAATAACTGATATTGCCTTAGAAAGAGTAAGTTCTTATTTCCAAGTGTTTACATGCAAATATCTCTAGAGAGATTTAGTTCTGAATACCAAATTTTAGCTTGCCTTTACAGATGCTATATGAGTAGAAACTGTTTCCATAACACGAGCCAAGTTAGCAGCAATTTTTCTCTTCCCTTCTGTTGTTGTTTGTAAAACCACTTGATATCTAAAGGGTAAAGATACTCAGAAGGTCATGTCTGTAATTAAAGAATTCCTGAAATTTAAAACAATCACTTCAAGTCTGATTTATCATCATGTTTAGCCATACATTTTTTCTATTAGTATTGATTTGAACCAAGTTAGAATATGTTAATACTCAACTTTAAAAAGAAGACTGGATTGTGCTAACTGATAAGAAACCTTGTACCTTAGAGTCCCAATACTCTTTCCAGGCTTTGAGGTACAAAAGGCAGTTCTCATGTAAGTTTGGAAACAAACTAATTTCTTTGCTAAGCCATACATATTAAAAAAACTACATGGAAAACAAGAGTTCTGATACAGCAGACAAATACCCTAGCAAAATACTGTTGAGGAGAAACATCTTTCAGTTGTTAACTTGTGAAATTAAAACCTTGAAATAGATACATACTGAAACAACTTTATGTTACATTCAAGAGAGTATCTTTATCCTTAGAAACCAAAATAAACAAGGGAAACATGGGAGTTATGAGTCTTACTGTCTTTGGACATCATGCAATTCATTTGTGGCTTCATTCAGACCTTCATAGACTCCACTTTCAAGGAATTGTTTCTGCTTCTTCAATGACTCCCGTTCATTTCCACATCTTTGCTCTTCCTCTTCTATCTCCTATAGTCATAAGGAAAAAAGAAAAAATTGCTCAGGAATAATTTGGATTTTTTTTCTTCTATTACTCAACTACATCCTAATGCTTGAATTCAAAATTCACACAAGTAACTTCAAGTTCAGAACTGAAAAAAAAAATCCCTAACAACATCCTCCCCAAACCTAAAGTTTCAGCTGTTTTCTGAATCATCCCCATCACAGAACAAGCCTAACTATCTCTATTCCTCTAACCATATTTAAAAGGTCTGTGTTGCAGCTATTTTCCCTTCAGAGTTAAAAAGTGTTGTTTAGTCTAAATAGCTTGGAAATGGCACATCATGAACAACTGTTTCTAGGTTAAAAAAAATCTAACCACTGTTGAGTAAGAAAATAGCTTTTCCTTTTTGCCTAAAGGAGCATACAATTCCAAGTAATCCTCTCTTCAAGGAGAATGACACTGTTGGTTTTGTGGATTGCATAGCACCAAACAAAATTCTACCATCAACTCAACATGCAATTCTGATCAACTACTGAAACATCATCCTTCAAAAATAATTTTAATACTTAAGCCTTACAAACAGCATATTAAAAATTACAAGAGGAATTACATGACTATGTCTTATTATAAACATCCAGTGGCAGCTGTGTATTTTATGAGCTTAACTTTAGGGAAAGTTTATGCAAGAGCACAGATCAAAATATCTAAATTTCATGTGGTTTTGAAAGATATAAACTAAATTAGTTGCCTTTAGACAAGCCAGCAGCTATTAGCAGTGAAATAACCCTATTTCATGGCTACAGGACAGGAATTTGGATTTACAAGAGCACATAAACACTGGCTTAGTTCAAAGAACCTTTTTCTGCAGAGCACCACAACCCCAACCAAAGCTGTGTTGTCAGAGAAGTTGGGAAGCACCAAAATAGCCACTCAGTTGTTAACAGAGAGGGCTGTGCTTTGTTGCTGAACTGTGAGTGGGGAAAAGGAAGCTAAAGCAAGCAACAGTTTGAGATCATGAAAGCAATTTAACATGCTTTTGGTCAATCAATGTTTTCCTTAGTTTTTACAGAAGCTGATTAAACACATTTACTAAAAGCTGCAAATGTATTTATTATATACAAATTGATTAGATGAGGCAGATTCTGTTAATCCTAAAATCTCCTTCAAGCACATGCTTGGAGACATCCTGAGGTCAGATGACTGTTGCTGCTTTTATTACTGGAAGCAGTAATTTATGATTTACAGGACCTGCTACAGCATCATGCCAGATTCTCTTACAAGAAAGTGAAAACTGATTCAGTTGAGGTAGCAGTCAAATCACTTTTCTGAAAAGACTGCAAAAATCCTGTAAGAGGAAGTGAAGAAGGCAAAGGCAGAAGCCCAAACAAAAAATTAACCCAAAAACTTACCTATAAATACAGAGATTAAGGATAACAGTATCATTAAGGTTATTTGACATCAAGCTGTAAGAAGTTCTACCTTCAGCTTCTGCTGGTAAAGATCATCCAGCTCTTCAGCTTCTTCTGTCAGCATTTTCACACTGCGTTTCTTGTCCTTCAGCATTACATTCACCTAGGATGAAAACATCACCAAGGAAATACAGTTCAAAAAATTTCCAACATATAAATCTGTGCCATCGCAAACTACACCTGGTAGATCTGAAAAAAGCAATGAAACTAGGCTAGGCTGGGATGGCACTGCCTCTCTTCAGAGCAGTCTGTGTTATGCTTTGTTTTGGATAAGGGCTAATACAGTGCTGGGAACACACCAATGTTTTGGCTGCTGCTGAGTAGTGCTAGCACAGCATTCCAAGGCTTTCTATCCCCTCACTGAGTAGGATGGGCAAGGGACTGGGAAGGTGCAGAGCCAGGCCAGCTGACCAAGAAGACATTCCATACCATATAACTTCATGCTTAGCAATAAAAACTGAGGTAAAGGTAGAAGAATGAGGAAATAAAATTCTCCTTCTTTCAATCCATCCCAAACCCAATATTGCCAAAAATCTTCTTGATGACAATTCGTCAGTGATGGTAAGCCACACAATCAACTGGAATGAGCAGTTTATTAAAAACAAGTACTACCAATGTTTATGGTCAAATATATGTAGGCTACATCAACTTTAATCCAGGGAATACACTATTTCAACCAACAAAGATCTCAATTCTTAGAAAAACTTTTAAGTTCCATGACAATTAAAGCAGTTTTCTCACAGCTTCTCCCGCTCTGCTTGTCCTCAGAAAAACCCCCACCAATCCAAAAAACCAATCCAGCACACCACACTTCACCTGTGCAAAAGGTTGAATGAAAGCAGCAGATAAGGTTTGAGGGTTGGTATCTTAGTCCTTATCTTCATTAACCAACACACCTGTTCCAAAGTATCTTCCAAAGACATTTTCCGTTCAATAGCTTTAATAATTTCTTCCTCAGTCTCACTGATGATCTCCATGAGGGGAACCTGTAATATACATACAAGAAGAGCTGACATTATCTGAACCAAGATGTACCCCAGGACATCTTTTCCTTCTATTTTTTTAGGCTACTGTATTCTCCAATACCAAATCTCTTTCATATACTACAATGTCACAGTGACTCATCACACAAGCTTTTCAATGATATTTCATTGTGAGATTGAGAGACCTTTCCAGCATTTCCAAAGAAACACATTTTTTCTGAGTGGTAACTAAAGCCTTCAGTGTTGACTGCTTACCTTGATCTGAGTTCTGTACTTGACTAGGCAATTTGCTCCTGCCTCAGGATTAAACCAAATCTCAAAGTTGTGGCCTTTGGAGTTCTCAGCAGTCACTGGAATTAATTTCAGTTTTCGAGCCAGTTTATGATATTCTGCCAGTTGCTTTTCAATCTGCTCAGAAGAGAAAAGGGCAGAAATCATAGAAAAGATACAAGTGAAAAGCTTTGCAAGAAGTATTCATGTAGCACTTCAAGCAAGCTCCTGAGTTGCTCTCTAGAGCCAAGATTCCTTGTTACACCACAGTATTCCAGAGCTGTATGTAATGTTTGCTGCATTAGGTCCTGTTTTATGATTCTTTCAGAGTTTGCTCAGCCAGGTTTCTCAGTGTGTATGGCTGACACTGAACAGTTTCACCTGTGGTTTTCCATATTCATCTGCCATAATTTTTCCTGCCTCAAGATTTTGGGAATTAGCTGATAGGTAACCAAAAGCATGCTGGGAAATAATACTAAACCAATGATCAGCCATCATGTCAATATGGCTTCTCACATTAGTTTTGACAGGAAATGCCACACAGCCACATTCTTACTACAAATTAACTTGAGCATGCCTCTAAACAAAGTTCATTAAATGCTCTTATTTCTAATTAATGAGTGCTATTTACATGCAAACATTAAAGAACCCCAGTTTTTTTTCCAGTTTTATGTGCTTCATACTTGCACGTGACAATTTAAGTTAATACAAGTGCTTGATAAAGGGTAACCCTATCACATATTTGAAACTTTTTTCTTTAGTTCTCCAATTGGCAAAGCAGAAGCTTTTAAATTCCATCAGTTATAGGACTATATCTTTTCATTCTGTTTGAAGGGATTGAACTTGGCCCTTGAAAGATATTGCAACTTCTACATGAAGAACTAATCAGGCCCTAAATGCATGCAAAGCTATTGATTCCAATTCACTGGTTTTGCCTTACTTCCTTGCTCTGAAATACTAACATTAGCCTGAAATTTCTTGTGTTAACATTAGCATGCCATTGCTTTGATATCAAAGCTGTTAATGCTAAAGCAGTGAGAGCTGACAGTGCTTCATATTCTAGCCACATCTCTTATGATGCAGAAAAAGAATACAGTTCCATTAATCACAAAACAGAAAAAGAGGGGAAAAAAAAGCAACATTTTTCAGAGCTATTGTAAACAGAGGCCATTTTTGTCAGTTTTGCCTGGTTAGATACATGGATGGTGTTGTTAGATTATTTAGGGAAGAAATGATCAAGACTCCAATTTTAAGCTTGCATGATGAAAACTGACAGCCATCCCTGAGTACAGTGGGGTTTCCACATACCGCCTCTTTATGCCTAGCATATTTTAGCTCTTCATTCCACAGCTGTTGTTCTTCTGCTTCCAGGTCCTTAGTCAGCTTGTTAAGGGTTTGCTGCAGCTCATTTCTCTCATGTTTTATTCTCTCAATATCCACAGCTGAGTACTTTTGGTTATCCAGGATGTGCTGGAGCCGGGCATTCTCCTGCTGCGCAGCTTCCACTTCCGTTTCTAAGTTCCCAAAACATTTGTGAAATGGACATCAAATACCAGCCTACAGACAGAAACCTCACCTCTGTATTTTATCAGTAAGTAACACAATTATATCATTACCATTTCATTACTCTAGTGTATAACAAGCTATTAGACAAAATTATCTTTATTAGCAATCCATTCTGGAAAGTTTATTTGCAGCATCATCCTGCTCCAGGTATCTTGCTCTCTCCTCAAGCTACAATTATCTGAATTATCTGAAGACTATTTCTAGCTTCACTATCCTGACTGTGATCAAGGCCTCCTTACTTGCTGTCTCAACTTCTTCATTAAGACTCCCCAGTTTTTGATCAAGGATGGCTATGTGAGACTCCATACTGCCCAAATAAGCCTGGTATTTCTGGATGTCTGCTTCAAGAGACAATTTCACATTCCGCAGCGTTACTCTACGATCCTAGGAAATGGGTGAAAAGAAAAACCACTCTTAGATAAAGATAAAACAATGACCTCACTTCCCAGACAAGACAGTCGAGTAATTGGTCAGTAGCAATAGCACAAATATAAAAGTAAAGAACTTTAATAATTTTTTATCTCTGTGACAGCTGAATCAAGTCAAACACCTCTAAATTAACAGCAAGGAAGTCTGAAAAGATTTTTAAATTTCAGCATTAAGTCTCTTATTTGCATCTGACACTGCATTTAGACAATTCTTACTACAGGTAGATCACAACTCAACTCTAATAATATACAGATGGCAGATAAAACTGGGGCATGGAAAGGCAGGAATAAACCCAGCACATTCTGCACAGTTGGCAGGAGCGTCAGTTTGCCACCTGCACAGTCACTAACCCATTTTTAAACTCATGATGCATTAAAAGCAGAATCTGGCTTTTCAAGCAAAGTATTTTCTATCAAATATATTAACACTGAATCCCACATGTCATACCAACACATTTGGAAAACAACGTTGAAATTTATATTTTAAAAAAGTGGTTCAAGTATTTTATTAATATTTCAGTCAATACAAGACCTTATTACCTGGAAATAGATGCACATTATCAAACATAGTGACTGAAGACTCCACAGAAAAAGCCTTGCCCTATAATGGTATAGAGTCTGTAAAAACCCAGCCTGACTAAAATCTCAAAGCACTGAAAATTTCCATTTGTTATGTATCATAACTATCTTCATTCAGAAATGGTCAATAATATAAAATTCAACTCCACTATAAAAACAGACCCAATTTACTAACCGGCTCACTTTCCTTTTCTCTTTCTACTCTTGCAATCTCTTCTTGAAGTCTTTTGTTTTCAGCTACTAAACTTTCCATCTGGACTTCATCTATATTAAATAACTCCTCTGTGGGAGAGCAGGAGAGAGAGTGGGGTTACAAATTAATCTCACTTAATAGCACTACCTATTTTGAGTATCTGAATTTTAGCTTCAGGACAGTAAATACCCATTATCTGGACAATTATTTCACTCTAAAGAAATAACTAAAAACAACCAAGAAACTTGCCAGAAAAACCTTTCATTAAAATGCAAACAGGCAAAAAACCCCAAAACAAAAAAGAGAAATGGGTTTCTCAGTCCTCAAAGTCACTGCCAAGAGGTAAGGGTTCCCAAACTCTCATACAGCCCACAGCACAGGAGAGTGTATCAGTCAGGACCACCATGTGAAGCTAGAACAGATCAAACCTATTGAATAACCTCTTTCTTTTCCATATACTTCCTTGCAGCTTGAGACATCTTTTCCCTAACTTCCCTTGGCCTTTGCCAAACAATGGGATGTTTATTTTTTCCTAATATCCAGTAACAGCATGGTAGCTTATTTCCTCTCCAGTGGATGGCTCCAGTTTGCAAAGAGCCCTTAGTCTGGCTTTTCATAGGACAGCAAAGAAAGTAAGAAATGTTTTTCTTCCTTGTTCACACATTCTGTTTATATTTCTGTAGGTGGTGAGATGAGCGAGTAAAAAAATCCTAATAATTTTCCACCTCCCTGAAGACAAAAATGGGTACATGCTGAATCATACACAAGAACCCTCATAACAGAGTTTGGAACTCTTGCAGACTTTTCAGAGCTTTCAAAATCTGAAGTTTCTTATCAGGTTTGTATCCTCCGAAAAAACTTCTCTTTTTTTTTTTTAATTGCTAACTTTGCCAGACAGAAACAAGAGTCACAACATAGATGGAGTCAGAGTTGTATACTGGTTTTCTGTGACAAAGCCACTAAAAAACCAGGTGACACAGCTACAGCTGATAGCAGATCATGGCCTCTCCATCTGCACTACTAAAATATAGATAAAAGAAGAGAGCATTAAGTTGAAGTAACTGAAAGGTACTTAGGAATTTCAGATTCCCTTAGATCACTTTCACTTGTAAACTGAACAAACTGATACTAGGAGAAAAGAAACCAGGAATACAATTGAAGACTTAATGAAAACTTAAACTTACTTAATTTTGACCGTATTTCAGCATCCACCTCCTCAAAGGTATCTCTCCCTTTCATGAAAACATCATAGCACTTCAGACAGTAATCCATGAAAAGCTGAAAATAATTTAAAAATTTCATTTTAACAATTCCAAGGTTATTTTACAACTAACTGGATAGTCTAAAGCTACTCAATCAGCTGAATTAAAGAGACATCAAAAAAATCTCTTTCAGTGCTTTGATTGTACTTTTGTAAAATTCAACAGTTTTCCTCCTTTTGAACATAGAATGTCAACATTCTATTCAGGCAGAAGGAGGAACCTATAATTCACATTATGAAAGGTCTGGAAATGCTGTATTTTTCTGGGATATTTAACAAGGATTGTAGGTACAATATTTAAGAATTTTTCATCTTTATGTATATGATTCTCTCAGGCTAGTTTATGGAAACTGGAGATCTGTTTAACAGATCCCTTCAATTAATATGACCATTAAAATTCAGATCTGCAGGTGTCAAAGAACTAATCTAGAATTAAAGAAAGGTAACCCAGAAAGAATTTGCTGGACACTAAGTTAAAGATGTTTCAGAAGCAATTACACCAGTATTGGGAATTCTGTATCAACATGCATGCATAAGTATTGGTGTAGAAGAACATGCTTAGTTTAAAAGCATTTTTACTTGCCAACCATCAGGTTGTAACCTTAGTCCAAAATTATGATTTTACTTGATTTCTGCAATTTTCTAATTAATAGTTTTAGCTATAATGTGAGCCCTTCCAAACACCTGTTGTGAGTTAACACCGAGTTAAATCTGAGTAGTACTAATAATTCATGACAAATTAAAAAGAAAGCAAGCTGTTGGATTTCTAAGAGCCTGAATTACATTGCCACCCTATTTGAAAGCTCAGAAAGAAAGTGTTACACCCAATCTTTACTTAGGAAACTGAGTAGATCTTGGCAGAAGCCACTGTCTTTAGAATTAAGTCACTGTCTTTACACTGCACTGCTGTTAACTTCAGAAGTCTCAAGTGCTAAATCAAAATATACCAGAAACTCTACTAAAATAATAAAGAGCATAATGATTCCCTTTCTCCACAAAGGAGAATTGGCACAGTAGATACCTGAAGAATAAGTTATTTCTGTTTAATACCCAGGCTTCATCAATAGACTGGCCATGATGCCTGCTCAGGAAATAGTTGATCAGGCTTTTTATATAATGCTACTCTACTTCCTAGAAAGTGCTGTGAATATAAAAGGGAATAGAATCTATAAATACGTGACACAACAATCTAAACTGTATTTAAGTTGTGTTGTTCCAGCACAGGAGTAATTCTGATTCTAATTGTACCTCATGATGGACAATTCCAGCATCAGTCTCTTCTCCCCAGCTCTGCCTGGCATCAAAGGCTGGTGTCCTTTCCCTCATGGAATTGTACAGCTGAGAAGCAGAGGTGCACACACAGAGCACAGATGTGAAGATATCCATTAGTTTTCATGATAAGAAGCAGAGTAACACTGGATTAGGATTTCAGCAAGCAGGTTGGAAGGAGCCTGTGTTGAGCTGACTAAACACACAGGTAAAGAGGTGTCAACACTGCCAAATTGTGTTGTGTCTTTTCAGCAAAAAGTGACAGGATTTTCATGGGTGCTCAGCTCAGCAGTGGTGAACTTCTGCCACAGATTCCAAGTTTTGCGCAGACCTGAGCTGGCAGCAACAACAGTTACCACCACTAAAAAACCCAAACAAACAAAACAAAATCAAAATCAAATAAAAACACCCCACCTCAACACAAAACTTGTCACTCTGTATCAGAATCACAGGACAATTGAATAATTTCAATGGAAAATTCCATCCTTAGATTTCAAATTTAGTAGAGAATGGCAGATGTCACAACATTTGCACTGAAGATACATGTTCTATTCAGTGATTATACTCATTAATTTCTCACATTTAATGTATTTATAAGCCAGCATTTCCCCACCTTTTTTTATACATTAATTTATCCAGTGCATACATTAAAAAAAAATTATCACACTATAACATGAAAAAAACCACTTTAAAAGTTACTGAAACATAAGGCTAAGGGTCAGCTCCCAAATGACAGCTAAGAACATCCACCTTTTTCTTTACATATATGTTAGACAAGGAGATTTGTAGAAAATAGTGACTAGATCTGTATTGAAACTAACATTCCAGCCTGGAAAGTAGAAATCTAACATTCCAGCCTGGAAAGTAGAAATCTAACATTCCAGCCTGGAAAGTAGAAATATTTATCTGAAGACAAATGTTACCTTGACACAATCAATTAACCAATCCAAAGCTGCCATAATCTGAGGCCAGGTGTGTGGTGCACCCACATTGTACATGGAGCTTTTTGTCAGAGGAAAGGGGTACCTATAAGGCCAAAGACAACATTTTTAATAGCTGTGCTGAAAACAAACCAACACATTTTCAAAATAAAGCAGCACATTTTTAGATGTAGATGAAGGCACAGAAGGAAGAGCAAACTCAATTGTACTTTATACTGAGTTTCAAAGGAAATAAGTTTGAGTTCTTACAGCACTGTTTTATTCAATTCTCATGGGTTTTTCATTTAAGTGATCCAGAGAATACCTTGGTTTGAAAGGGACCCCTAAGGATCAACAAATCCAACTCCCTGCTCCTCATAGGACTGCCTGCAACTAAACCATATGATCAAGAGTGTTGTCCAGATGCTCCAGAACTCCCAAAACTTCAAGTGAGTTGTTAGAATTAGTCACTTGATCCAGAATTACACTCTTGGTGTAGCAGCGTGCCACCCTTTTCAACATTTCAAGCTTGGCCAGCAGTTTCAAATGTTACAGAAGAAACCAAAATGTTATTAAAATGCTGAGAAGTGAACAAAAGATTTTCACCTACATTTAAGGAGCCCTGGCACTTTCACGCCATGATGGGTTCAAATCTACAGGAGTAAAATATGCCTTTTTTAAAAAAAGACTGAAAATTCCCAATTATCATCAGGCAGATGATTTTCTTTCTTGGAAAGCCTTGAGGTCAATGATTTAAAACACTGAATAAATTCAGAAAAAAATCACTCATACTTCATGCTCTTTTCACCTCAATCATTTTTGTTATTTCCACATTCTGCTTTAAAAGCAGAATGAGAAAAATATCAGGAAAACATTTTCAACTAAATTAACTTGATATAAAATTCTGGAAATTTAGTTCTTAGATTCTAACAGAATGAACAGAAAGGTCTGTAAAAGACAATTGTGTCTTGTCTTTCCAAGTTTTATTCAAATAATCAATTAGTTTTTACATTACAAAGCAAGATTCCAAGAGCTTATAGTTGTACAAGTTCAAATTTAAAATGTACAATAGGCCCTGAAAAATCAGAGAGTAAACCTAGAGCTAAATAAAAGTGAAACAAAACAATCACAACATTGTATTTTCAGAGTCTTACCTGAATAAAGAATCCTATCCATTCTCTCCAACTATCAAGGCAGAATTCTTTGCTTTTACATTTCTAGCCACAGCATATCTATTCAGCCCAGGAGACTAATAATAATCATCTTACCCAAGGTCTTTAAAAACTCTTGGAATTTCCTCTTCATATTTTGAGCCAGGCAATTCATAAGAAGGGCAAAAGAATTTATAGATAAACGTGAAGATCTTTAAAAAGTCCTTAACTGATGGAGATTGTAGCAATTGCACGGAAACCTTGTGGGGATAACCATTCTCAATGAGAAACTGTACAAAAGAAACATGGAATACAAGTCACTAAATACAACTTGGAGTTGAAGCCAAGAGAAAGAACATTTTGATTAGATTTCACACCTCCTAACACACATGCAGAATAAGTTAATGTTACCTCACAAAGCTTCTTGATACATTGTAGGAGGAATGCCTTTTCATGAAAGGGCCTGGGGTCCTTTATCTTTTCTGCCCTGAACACCCCGAACACGCTGCTGCGGGACCCTCCAGCCCCACTCGCTCTAAGGACAGAAAAATACAGATCTTGTCACAAGTAAATACAGAGAATTCTCTTCATGTTTAAATCACAACAATTGCTACATTTATGTTTTCTTTGCATTTGTTATACAAAGTGATTCTTGAAGTTTTCTCTTAAAGTGATTGGAAAAACATTATCAACCTGGAAGCCACAATGCCACATGTACAACAAAGGGATTACTGCATCCTAAATTAATACTTTCTTCATTTTATTGAAAGAAATAAACTTGCAGAGAGCAGAAAAATACCCCAAAGATGAAGAAAAAAATCATGTTGGTGACTGTAAACAAACACTAAAATATTTAGGGAATGTTTGAAAGGAAAAGACCCCTGCAACATTGAGGTCCTATGAAAGAAGATACCCACAACACAGAAAGTCACGAGCTAAGCACAAAGATTATAGATTTTGGGAAGGTTTGTATCTTAGAGAAGAAACTAATGCAGAGTATACTTCAGATGTCATTCTTCCTTAAACAAGAAAATGTACTGAGATACTCTTAAGGTCTGCAGTGCACATCATTGCCAAAAGTAGATAATAAAACAGCTCCCCAAGCAATTCCTGCTCTGCAGCACTATTGTTTAGTGATCAAGGACCAGAGGAAGGCAGACCTGAAAGTCTGCTTGCCTCAGATCCATTATACCCTATAATGAAAATCTTTTCAAGAAAGAAAAGTCCCAAAATTATGTAGGACCATTTTTGTTTTAATTTAGAGTGGAGAGAATGAAAGCTATCCACACCTCTTCCCAATACAGCTGACTTTTCTTTCTGAAGCTCCAGGTGTAGGTTTGCCCATGCTCAGCTTCCCAAAGGTGCTTCTGTCCTTCCTGAGGAACAGAGAGAAGGATGCAAGTGACTATTTCTACCAATTTATCTTTTTCTTGTACCAGAGCTATACATGCAGTCATATATTCCTAAGCATCTTCATCGCAGCAACATCTTACAAGGATCAACTGATGTACTCAGCCACCTCCCAAGGAACATGAAACAAAGTGTTACCATTGAAATGTGACAAGTACACAAAAAAGTTAAAGCAAGTATTTTCACAAAACTTGTGCAAACATCCTTGGCTGTAAGGAGTCTTTTTCTCACTCTTTCATTTTTTTCCCCTCAGTTCCTACTCAAATATACTATGATAAATCTCTTCAGAATTAGTTTTATATGCTTATTTTTAGCAATGTGACCAGCAAGACTTACATCTGAGGTGTCTGACGACCTGTCTTGCTGGTATCTGGCACTCTCTGTGCCATCACAGACTGTCGGCTGCTGCTTCCAGCAATGCTTGAGCTTCGCTTCATGGGGACTCTACTGGAAATCACAATCCCTCAGTATCCCAGCAGCAGAAGGAAATGCAGGAGCTAAGGGTAGTAGGGTATTGTCTTTTCTAAATGCCACAACGATTTTGCAGAGGCTCAGAATAAACAAGTAGAGCTGTACATTGGACAAAAAAAAAAAAAAAAAAGGAGTAAAAAAAGATTATATTAGACTCCAGAAATACATAAGAGTAGCCACAGTCTTTTAAATCAACTGTTTTATCATTGAATGGGTCAGTGGTTATTCCAAACCTACTGGTTTGCCTTTATTTATCTTTGGTCACTTCAAACCCCCAGGATCCAAAAGCAAAAGAACTTGAGAAATTTCTCAGTTCAGTTCACTGGATAAAAGGCCACCGTACCACAAGCACACAAGTACTGCTTACAGCACTTCAGCCACACATCAGCTCCTGAGCTGCTCATTCTGAGCCTACCCATTCATCTGCAACTGACCTCTCCATATCATAGCACAAGAACTGGAAAACCTATTCTGAGATAATATTATGGCTCTCTTCAGACCATGCATGCAGAATAAAAATCAAACTGGAATATTAATGCCATTGCTCCATAGGGGCACGAAGGGGGAATATGAAGTAAACAGAATTAACTCAGCAATAAAATGCCAGCTTCTGCCCTCTACAGAGGTTTTATCTCATTTGTGGGATGGGCTTAAATGACTGAATTGTAACTAATAAAAGTCTCTTCCACTACAAACATTACCAAAACATATTAATATAAACCACTGCTTTATTTTGCTTCTACTCCACTGCTCACAAACCACAATAGAAGTTTAGCTCAAGTCATAGGGCACCATAGTCATCACTTCACTGTGTCTGGGGAAGAAGCTGCATTATTCCATTACTTTAATAGGGATCAACTACAGAGAGGTTGAATTTCCACAAACATAGCAAGCAATTAGCTTCTAGAATAAGAGAATCAATTAGGCTGGAAAAGACCTGCGAGATCACATCAAGTCCAACTTAGGACCAAGCACTAAGTGCTACATCCAGCCTTTCCTTAAACACCTCCAGGGACACTGACTCCACCATCATGCTGCTGTTCAAGCAAGCTTGACACACTCATTCATGACAGCAGTCCGTTCCAGTGTATAATCGCCTTTTCTGTGGAGAAATTCCTACAACTGTCCCACCAAAGCCTGGCACAGTTTGAGGCCGTGTCCTGTCGCTCGTTGCCTGCGAGAAGAGGCCGATCCCCAGCTGGCCACAGCCTCCTTTCACGTGCTTCCAGAGCGATAAGGCCACCCTTGAGCCTCCTTTTCTCCAGACTAAACAAACGCAGCTCCCACAGCCGCTCCTCACAGGACTTGTACTCCAGACCCTTCCCCGGGGTCTGCCCTTCTCCGGACACGCTCCGGCCCCTCCGTGTCCTCCCTGAACTCAGGGGCGCAGAACTGGACACAGCGCTGGAGGTGCGGCCTCACAGTGCCGAGCACAGGGCGATGTCACTGCCCTACTCCTGGCATAAACCAGAACGCTGTAAGAGCGCAGTTTGAGCAGAGATTTAAGAGCAGTTAGGTTAAAAAAAAAAAAAAAAAAAAAAAAAAAAAAAAAAAACCAAAAAGAAAAAAAAAAAC
>JAOTQP010001009.1:2136109-2146192 GCA_026413545.1 Cichladusa arquata
CCTCTCCTCTCCTCTCCTCTCCTCTTCTCTTCTCTTCCTCTTTCAGCCTGGTGCTAAAGTGGGAAAACATAATCATAAGGTTCAGAGATTTTTATCTCCTAGGTTTTAGGCAGAGTTTCTTTCAGAAACTGGAATTTTTCACTTCATTGTTTTATTAAGAGCAGACACAAGGCATGCTTTTAACTGGGAAATATCTGTGTACTTTCTGCTTGCAAGGGTAGTTGTCATGACAAATAGCAGTCTCTGAAAGGGCAACACATTCACCTACAATATTTTATGCTCTCCGTTTTATAAGAAAACAGTTGCACGACTGACAAATCACAGAAACAGTCGCCCAATTTCAAGATGGTTTTTAAAATAACCCTCCAACTGCAATGCAATGAAAATGGTCTACAGTGTTACAGGTCTGCGTTTACATTCAATGATGCCATCAGAGCACAGCAGTGTAAGTTTAAATCCCGAAGTGCACAGAACTGGGTGTAACGTCTTTGAAATGGGTCCTTAATGTCTGTACTGCCTTTGGGCAGCAGGTTTGTTACGGGCCCGGACAGCTTGGGTTCTGAGACAGACAAGGGTCTGCACCAGGCTGTTTCTGAACTTTGGGGTGAAATGCCCGGTTCAGGGGGCGATATGTGGCAGGCGGTTCGGGAAGGCTGCACCTTCCTGGTACCCCAGCAATGGGGAAAGGAAGAGGGAACGTCAGGCTGGAGTTTGGATTAAAGGGAGGCTGAGCCCTCTGAAACCCCGAGAGAGAAAACCCCGCGGGCCTGTGCCCCGCTGGCCTCTCTCCCTTTATTCCAATAAAGTTGAACGACGCCTCCGTCTCCTTTTTGGACAAAAACCTCTGTCATTTGTGCATTTTCCTGACAATCCCCAAGGTCTGTGGAGGCCGGGCCGAGGCAGCGCCCCCCGGGAAAGCCGCGTCTGGAGCCGCCAACCCTGGGGCGAAACGCGGGGCGGAGCTGGCGGCGCTGACCCTCACGGGGCGCTGATTCCCGATTTCTCTGCAAAGCCCCGCTGCTGCCCCGCCGGCCCCGGCAGCTGAGGGGCGGGAGGCGGGGAGAGAGGCGGGCGCAGAGCGGTTCTGAGGGCGCATGAGCGGGCTGCGCTGGAGGCTGCGGGAGCTCCGAGCCCGGCCGGGGCCGCCTCCAGCGCCGCAGGAGCCCAGCCCGGGCCGCTCCCGCAGGTAACGGCGGCGCGGGGCAGCGCTCGGCTCGGCTCGGCTCGGGCCGCGGCGGCGGCTGCACAGGCGGCCGGGCCGGCGCCATTTTGCGGCGCATCGGGCCGGGCTCGGTGCTGCCTTCGAGGCGTGAGGGAGCCCGCGGCTCAGCCGGGGGTGCCCGGGGCTCGCTCCGAGCTGAGGGCTCCACCAGTCCCTGGTGGGTGTGGGCCCGGAGCGTGCTTCGCCTCAGGAACAGGTCGGGCAGGGCCGTCTCGCTGCTGAGCAGCCTGCGGCTGTGGGGAGGTCTGGGCCCGCGGGTATCACCTCCGGCAGGTCTCCGGGCTCGGTGGAGCTCACATAAAGCTCTCTCCGGGGCGGGACAGCCGTGCCGGTGCCCGGCCCGTGGGGTTCAGGCGGGCCCCACACCCGAGGCCGCTGGGCCATGAGCTGCCCCCTGACCCGGGGCTCGGAGGAAGAGTCCGGCCCTGCGGTCAGCAGGGAGCGGTGTGCGGTTTTCTCTACGCTTGGGTCAGCCACCACAGTAGTGTTTTTACGTGCTAGAGTAGGTTCGGTACTCTACGAAAGAGCTTCGCTCAGGTTTAGACAGGAGGAGAAATCCTGCGTGGCCATCAGCTATCACCTATGGCCCGATGAGCATAGTGGTGGATCTTCAGACCTAATCGCTAGGGCTTTTTTTTCTTTTTTACTTTCTGAAAGCAGCTGCAGCTTTGAATAATACAATCTGGATTACAGAAGCTTTATGTCGTCTTAGGCTGTGAACCACAATGGATTTATTCTGCAAGTTAATGGGGATGTCAGGTCATGTTATGCTTCTGTTTTATCTCCTGCTTTGACCCCATGGTGAGCATCAGTTCAGTTTATGTAGCCCTTTCCAAATATTAACAGCCCTTTCTCTAGGTAAGAAAGGTGCTTCAAGCATTGTACCTGGGCAGGGATATGTGTGAAAAATGAATTAAGGTTTAGGTAGATATTTTTAGAGAGGAAAAGTGTATTTGAGCCTGTTAATACTGCAATGATGAGAGGACAGATTCATGGTTTTGAGACCCATCTTACAAAATATCACATGCTGGGGCTGATTTTAATACCTCTGAGAGCCGGCCCTGGGTATGGAATGATTTTCATTCTTTGGAGTGTTCGTTCCAGGCAGTTCTGTGTAATGGGATTTTTACAGAGCATGGAAGATGCCTCTAGGGGAAGCCTCCATTTTGATTGCTGTGCCTAACTCGACAAATTCTGATGCTCCTGAGTTTGCTGTCAGGTTTTTAAGATGCTGAAATGTGTGTTTTCCAGATTCCTGTGTGGGCTGGTTTTTCACTAACAATCTGGAAAATAACTTGGCTTTTCGTGGGGTTTGGTGCTAAGCAGGTTTGACTGTAGGAAGCACACGTTGTTGCAAAGATGAAACATGCAATTAAAGTTCCCTTTCTTAATAGTTTGAGAAGATTGAAATATGTGTCAAATGAAATGCCACAGTCAAGGAACCAAAGCAGTTGAATGAATTCCCCATAAATTTCTTTTGGCATGAAGTGTGTGTTTGAGAGTGAAATGTTTATTTCTGTTAAGCAATAGATAATAAGAGTGTTTAAATTAAGGTATAGTATATATAATGCACTGGAGTACAATCCATGGATTAGGGTGAAATTTCAACACTCAGCTCATTTACTTAGAGAACTCAGTTATGTTTTGATGCCCAGGTGGATTAATTAATTGTAGTGGTAGAAAATATAGGGTGTAAAACACAGGTTACTGTTGAGCTTAGCATTTCACTATGTTATAGAGAAACTCAAGAATATAGAAAACCCTAAATTTAAAGTAGATGCTAATTTGCCATGAAGTACTATGGTATTTTCAGGCAGCTAGTCAAGAAAATTTGAATTGGAAGATCATCAAACTTGTTTCATACAATCAAAATATCAGAGATTTATCTACAAGTAGGAACATCAGGAGCATAATTTTTTGTATTTAGCAAAGAGTTGTAGTATGTGTGCTGTTATTTTTATGCAAATACTAGTCCAATGAATTTTATAAGCATGAACAAGATTGTAAGTGCCCTGAACACAACGTTTCATCTAGGACTGGCAATTATATGCTTAGATTCAGTCTTGCTTTTTTTTTTTTTTTTTTTTTTTTAATGAAAAAAAACTGCTCTGGAGTAATTTGGTCTCACTGACAAGAGGAATCTGCAAGAGAAATATCTAAAGCAATTTCTGAGCAGTGGAAGCAGCTGTATTTTTATAACATCTTTAGTACCTGTGACAAGGTTGGTAGAGTGACAGTCCTGGCAGCTTTAAGGAGCTGCATGTCCCTGTAGCATGGTCTTCATCAGAACCCCAGGGATGTGCACATTTTTTTGAGATGTGCTTTTAGGAAGCCCCAGAGCATCTTGTGATGTGGCATCTTCCTGCATGGGATATTTTCCAGTGCTTTTAAAAATCCCTTCTCTGCTATTTTTTCAGACAGTTATTTAGACCTGTTCGAATTGAGAGATACTCTCTTTAGCCTCAGCTTTATCCAAGATACAATATGGTTATTACATAACAGAGTATTTTTCATTTTGTTACTTGCATGGCAGAATAATTGCAGAACTCTGCTTGATTCAGGTTAAAATGAAAACTTGAAAAATTGCTATTTTTACATGCCTGACATTTTGCTTGCATGCTTGAGCTTAGCTATTATATTTGCTCGTTTCAGGACTGCCTCTGAATTACAGTCCAGAAAAAAACCCAATCCTGTTGGTTTAAGCTGAACATTTGTCTCAAGAATAAGAACAGAGATGCCAGTGCTTTCAGAAGACTCAGGTAACTCAACTGCATGCTTTCAACAGAATAGAGACTGAAATATTATCACAGGTGTTTCACACATAATATTAATTCAAATGTAATAGAATTAATATAATTCAACTGATTTTTAGCAATTACCTACAAGAAGGAAGGCAGAGTGTAAGAGGTGAAAATTAATAAAGCTTGTCAGGAAACAGTTTCCTAAGAGCCATAGAGCCACTGAATAGATTGTGATAGACCTGAATGGATTATGATAGACCTGAACATATTGTGATAGACCTATATATGTTCTGATAGGCTTCTGTAGACAAAGTTGGACCTCTTAGTGTAACAGTGCCTTCTACACTTGTTTATTTAAGATCAGCCCATATATATGTGCTCCTTATTGTGTAATTTCTTAATATTTTGTGTACAGAGGTTGGTAAACTTTGTTAGTTTTCTTCCTTTTAACTTAAGTGACTGTTCAAAGCTACTTTACTAACTTTACTAGCTTCTCCAGTATGCTGCCTGGGGGAAGTCATAGATACTAAATGATGCTTAGTGTTAAAGCAGAAGTGAGTTTGAGTCATCTGGATCAAAATCTGCTCTAAGGTTCATGGAGAGAATAGTCACAGGAATAGATTTGAACCCCCTCTCCCTTTTTTTTTTTTTTGTTTATTTTCATGTTTTGTTTTGGTTTTTGTCTTCCCAGACGTGGTTCACCAGGAAAAATCTGGCATTGGTCTGGCCCTGTGTACTGCAAAATTGGGATATTGGTGATTTAAACACTTTTTAGAAAACTAACCATAAGCTTTGATTCCACCACAATGGAAATCCACACCTGTCCTTTCTTTTTCTGGTCAGCCCTGGCTTCCTACAGGTGCCTCAGAGGTAGAAGGGGCAGGATAACACTTGCAGGCAAAGTTGCTGGGGAAGCAGAGCTGCTCTGTGTGCAGCAAAGGAGGTCATTCAAGGTGGTTCAGTCATTTTGAGAGTCTCCTGTGGCACTAAAAATTCCAAGTTTGTAAGAGGGAAACCAAGCGTAGTAAACATGAGCGGGAAATGTGAAAAATAATTTTAAAAAATGTATTTATTGCTTTGTTAGCTTTTGCCTTAATATGGTGCTGTGTTTGCTGCTTATGAAGGGAGTGTTGCAAAATGAGTGGTGGATAAACATGATGGATAAACACAAGATAAACGAGTCTCTCTGCAAACTTGATGATCACCAATGTGGTGCCCAAGTAAATGTAGTGACTGTTACTAGAGGGTCCCATGAGAAATGCTGTGTACAATGATTTTGTTCTGTCCTGAATCTAAATTTAGGATTGCATGAAACTTTGGCCCTTTTGACATCTCAGCTAAGACCTGATTCAAATCATAAAGAGGAAATGGGATTCCTTAGGGATGTCTTCAGTGAAAGGAGTCTCAGCTACTTGATGAAGGTAAAAGTTTATATTTATTTATGTACATTCTCCTTACCATTTACTTTCTCTCTGTTCCCTTGATTTATCAGCCATTTACTTTGCCAAACTGTTTTTTAAGAATTCTGTACCAACCAAAGCGTGTGTGTGTTTAAGAACACACATTAATTATGTTTGACAATGAGCATATTTTGTTCAGAAATAAATTTTTCTGCTCTTCTTGCTAAAATGAAGATACAGTGCCCCATAGCTAAAAAGTAGTGTGAAATGGCTTCATTTTTTTCCTTATGCTCCTAAAGTCTTTACAGATTTTCTGACTTTCTGAAACTACCATGAACAAAAAGAAAACTGAAAGATTCCTAAACAAAAGAAAAAGAGCTCTAAGAGAGATTATTTTTCTGACATACCTCAGATAAATTATGTTCCTTAAATAGAAAAATATTCCAGTGTAGGTATATTTAGAAAATTTTGTATCTCTGTAGAAATATCCTTGAATAATCTTTTTTCAGATTCATGAAAAACTCCGTCATTATGAAAGACAGAGTCCAACTCCTGTTTTGCATAGTGCAGCAGGATTAGTTGAAGATGTGAGTAAAAATTCTTGTCTCATAATTTTCCTATTATTTATGCCTGCTTTTCTAACAAATCAAAGCTTTGCAATTGTGCTATATGTGAACATATTTCTCATCTTCCCCAACTGTCTTTGTAATCTGTTGGCCATGATTAATCAATGAAATGAGAGCTCAAAAATACCAAGTCATTAAATGTCTACTGCAGATGGACACATTCAGGTAGAAGGGAAGAATGTTATTAATGGCCTTCCTAAGGGAGAGGCTGCAAAAAGCATTCAGTCCTGTCTTGACAATAAGCCATCCCAGCTGAGCATTCAGTCTTTTATTCAGGCTTAAAACCATTAAACCCAGGCAGCATTGCTGTTGGCACAGTGTGGTTTGGGTTGGAGGGACCTGGAAGGTGATCTCATCTAACCACCAAAGGCAGGCTCAGCTTTCCCCAGATCAGATTGCTCACAACCCTGTTCATCCTGATTTTGAGCATTTCCATTGGTGGGGGCATCCCAAACTTCTCTTGCCAGCCTTGTTTCCAGCATCTCACCATTCAGCTGTCCTAGCATCTCACCACCTTAATAATAAAAAAAATTCTTCCTTATACCTAATCTAAATCTGCTCTCTTTCAATTTAGAGCTGCTGCCCCATGTTCTGTCACTACAGGCCTTGGTAAAGAGCTTTTCTCTCTTGTAAGCCTCCTTTATGTGCTGAATGACAGCACATAAAGTCTCCCCCAAGCCCTCTCTTCAAGCTGAACAATCCCAACTGTCTCATCCTTTCCTCATAGGAGAGGTGTCCCAGCCCTCTGAGCACTTTCCTGATCCTCCTGTGGGTGCACTAGAACAGGTCTGTGCACTGGGGGCTCTGGAGCTGGACACTGCCCTGAGTCAGGGGTCTCATGAGAACAGGAGGAGGAGGAGGATCACCCCCCCTGACCTGGGTTGGGCTTCTCTTCATGCAGACTGGGACACAAAGCACACATTGCCATAGTGGATCTGATGTTTCATCTGCCAGGATCCTCAGGTTGTTCTCCTAAGGGCTGCTCTCAATCAGTACATCCCCCAGTCTGTTCACAGAGCAGAGCTGTGGTTTAGATTTGTGTGTGACACGATGCCATGTGCCTGTGAAGTGAAATTCACTCTGCGTTTGCTGGCTCTTTACATGCACCTCTTCTGTACCATAGTGTGGGAAGGGGCAGTGGAAGGTTTGGGAGCTGGAATATTTCCCTTTTTGAAGTCAGGAGACCCCAGTGCCCCACCTTAACATGCAGCACACCCCTTCTGCTTGTTCCACACAGTGTTCCACCTCCACAAAAGTTTTTGCATTGCTACCTGTCAAGTCATACAAAATTTCCATCTTCAGAGCAGCAGAGAAGTTTTTTTGTAGAGCTGTATGATTTACCTGTTTAGAACTCTTAGCAGCATAAGGGAATCTCTTTTCCCTCAACCCATTTTCCCTTCCTGCTCCCTCCCCTGCTTTCTCTCTCCTCCCACCCAATCAGCCCAGTGCAGAAGTGCCTCCATTATTTCTCTCATCTCCCTGACTCCAGGGCATATTTTGGTGTCCTGGTTTTGCAGGGGAACAAGGGAAGTTATGTTGCATATTCCACACAGATAATACTAGATGATTGTAGAAAGGTTTAAAGTCTTTTATGAAATAATACAAGCACAGGAGTGTTGTTTCAGGTATCATTTACATATTCCATGTAGAATTTAAAATTTCAGAACTCGCTCCTGAAATTATATTGATGGAATAACTCTTAAAATGTATGTTTAGGGATTATGATTCTGATTCCTAATGCTGTCTTCTGTACTGTCTAATAAAAAAGCTGAAGAATCTTTGGTTTTGTTCAAGTTTCATGCACTATGGACTGGGATCAGTTTTGATGGATGATAGATGTTAGCAAATACTAGAAATGTAAATACATGATCTTGTTTGGTGAACTCCTTTAATTTTGAGCTGGTACATTTTTATTTTAAAGGTAATAGAAGAGTTGCAGACAGCACCAGTGAATAATGAAGAAAAAGAGCTGCTTCAGCTGTTGTCAACACCACATCTCAGGGTAAAAACCCCATTGGGGACCTTAATGAAATGCCTTTGCAGAATTGTAATAGAGCATTTTGTACCAGAACAGTTATATAGAAGCCTCCCTAGCAGAAAGGAAAAACATTCTCCAAACTTCTGTTCCACTGGGATTTCCTGCACAGACTTTGGGATGTGAAGGAAATCGAAGAGACAGCTTTTCTGTATAGTGCACCATGCTGTCTTCCATTCCTCCCTTCCTTACTGTTTTCTGAGAGAGCAAAACAGAAAAGGAGAAGAAAAAGATATCTGCTTGCTTTTCATAGTCCACTTGATTTTTTTTTAGGCTGAGCTCTGTTGTTGCCTGGATTTGTTTTAAATAAATTGACATATACCAGTATACAGTTTACATGATGTAATTGCTAAATCTTTTTTGGAGGATTTGAGGTGAGGGTAGAAAGGGGGAGGATTAATTTTGCTGTGATACTGCAAACATGAGAATAGGAATTGTAGTATTACTCCATTACATTACTGTTTTTTATTTCCTTTATGCAGGCAATGCTTGTAGTACATGACACTGTAGCACAGAAGAACTTTGACCCAGCTCTTCCACCTCTACCTGATAATTTTGATGATGATTTTGATGAGGAATCAGTGAAAATTGTTCGGCTAGTGAAAAATAAAGAACCCTTGGTACATATTAGATCACCCATCTCTAGTCATAAAACTTTATAGTGCAAGAGTGTTATTGTGAGTATGGAGGAGACAATGCAAGATGTCATCAAATAGCCTTCAGAAACTTGGAGTGTTCTGAAGCTTGTAAATAAAAAATAATTTGGTAAATGATAAATGCACCTTCACAATTTTGCATTTAGATGCTTTATGGGCATAGTTTATAGTGCCAGTTAGCTCAGGAAACACAGTGAAGAAACTGTATATGTTGAAGCAATTATGCTGATTATATGTATTAATGCTTTTCATTCAGTGACTTAATGTATTTATTCACTTGCATGAAAGTCACTTATGTGTGGTAAGAGTATGTTTGATACCTGTATGAAAGCATTATATTGTCAAGGTCCTAATTTTATACAAGTGGAAATGGAAGAATTTATTTCCTAAGGAAAAACAGTAATATTGGGAAAGAAATCTGCTTTTTGTGTATCACAATACGAGGGAGCAGTGACTGAATTCCTGATTAAAGCTTTGTATTGCCAGTAGAGGTAGGAGGAGAAAAAAAAAATCTAATTACTTGGCTTTTGTTAGTTTTGCAAATAGAAGTGCTGATTGTGTTGTATAAAGATTCAGAAGAGGAAAAGAAAGAATTTATTACAATAACCTGTTTTGCACACTTGAGTGACTTTGATGACCACAATAATGCAGGAAGTGTAAGCACTTAGCAAAGTCAGTGGGAAGAAAGGTGGGTGCATCTTCCCATAGTCACTTGGCATGGGCAAAACTTGAATAATGGTGGAAATCACCTAGAAGAAAGAGGAAATCCATAGAACAAATTAATTCCAGTTTAAAAGACATTAGATAGACATTATTTAGACAACAGACATTATTTACTGGTTACTGAATTCAGGGCAAATTTCTTACATTTTTTTGGGTGGTGGGTATGTTTTATTTCAGGGAGCTACCATCAGAAGAGATGAACACACAGGAGCTGTGATTGTAGCAAGGATCATGAGAGGTGGTGCAGCTGATCGCAGTGGTATGATTGCAGTAGAACATTGCTGAAGTTTCCTGAGCATGCTCTTAGCATTTGTGTTTCATCAGTAATCTGTTAATCTAATTACATGTGCTTTTTATTAACATGGCCATTAGAAAAAAATGCAAACAGAGGTGGAAGAAGTACATTTAAACTTTTGAAGAAAGTAAATAATGTTTTTTACTTTTAATCTAGTAGCTTGCTTTATTCAGTGTATCATGTGTTGTTTTCTGTTTGCTTTACTGAGAAATTCTTCTATGTTAAGTAACAGTAGCTATATATATGATAAGTACAACATTTCTTATTGAATTGGATAAACAAACCTAAATCTTGTAGAGCCTCTTTGTGGCTTGTTATTAAAAAATTTAATCTACTCTTCTTTCTGTGAGTGTGAGGTATTAATCTGCCAGATAACAGATGTGTC
>JAOTQP010001009.1:2146292-2157341 GCA_026413545.1 Cichladusa arquata
TTCCTTGGGGTTTGGAGACACTCACATCAAGGGTTCCCTGTGCCAGGGGTTTTCCGTAGGAAATACGTTATGGTCAGCAGCGTGTCTCCTGACTTCATAGGAGTTGGTCACACTCATGAAACTATTCCAGTTTTGCACACTTAATACTGATCCAAGTAGTGATTTTGCAGAGAACCTTGGCACAAGTTGCCTGTCTGCATGCTGCTCTCCTTTCAGACTGTGCTGCATGAAAAACAAGTGCCATGAGAATAAAGGCAGGAGACTTGGAGGCACATTTCCAACAAAGGCACTTGGCTTTGGTACTAAATCCAGCAGTCTGGATAAGGAAGGAGAGGAAGTACATGCTGATGACTTAGGCTGGACATCAGAGGAGTAGTGCTTTCAGTCTCTAGACCTATTTTAATTCACTTACCATCTTTTCAGGTCTTGTCCATGTTGGAGATGAACTAAGAGAAGTCAATGGTATTACTGTGCTTCACAAACGACCAGAAGAAATAAGTCAGATTTTGGTCTGCACTGATTTTCATTTCAAGATCTTTTCTGTTTGGTGATCTAGTAATTACAGTAGATGATGAAATTTAACCATGAGTTTAAAATATAGAGCTAAAAGATGCAATCCCTGCTTGTCTTTGCATTAAGAGTTTTTCTTCTCCCAGTGGATTAGTCTTCTCCTTTTGACTTCAGAAACTTCTGCGAACTGGATTGGTACCAAGTAAGATACAAATACAAAGTTAACGTGTTGCTCTGTCAAGAACTTCCCTTTAATGCTTTGTTTATGACAAGCAAACTGCAAATTATAAATACATTCCTAGAAGATGATTCATAATGTGGTGTGTTAGGAAGCTGAAGAGAGCCTTGTCCATGTGCTCAGTAGAGCTGTCTGTCTGTGCTTTACCAGCAGATTCCTGCTGACAGGAGCAATTTCTTGCTTCAAGCTTCTCTAACATGAATACCCACAATCTTGGTAAAAAGTGTTGTAGCTCTTATGCTTCTTTATCTCTGGCTTCCCCCTTGTCTTGGTGTGAAGTTAGGGACACAGTGAGGAGACTGGCATCATTTTCATCACCTAATTTCAATTTCAAATAACCCCAAGTAATGCTAATGACTGCTTTTAAATTGGAGGGTGGGGGACAGGTGTCAGAACCACTTTGAAGTAGTGTGTAAAGTTTTATTTATGGGGATCTTTATCTGTCCTGTGTAATTTCTAATTACATATGTTCTATGTGAGCTAATGCCTGAAGTGTAACACTTTTCTTTTTATGGTTTATTTTTTGAAGAAAAGCTACAAATGTTCTTCTGTTTTTGCATTTTAATCTGTGCAGAATTGCAGGCTATACTACAACACAGTTTCATCTCATGCAAAATAAGGCATCTAAAACAGATAAGATAAACCCATTCTAGATTTCTGAAGGGCCTAGGAGTGCTTTTTAGTTTACAATAACTAACTATTGTCATTTCCTAGCAAAGATTTCTGGAGTGAAAGTAGGTGTTTATTTTGTAGATGCTTGCATGTCACTCTAATAAGTTAGCCCCCATATAAACACAGCAGCACTTTAAAATTATTAGTCTGCAAAAATTTAAGTCAGTGTTGTACTAAAAGTGACAGAAGTATTTAATGTCCTGTGAACTGTAGCCCAGAAATTAATGCAATTGCTAAAAGCAAATGAAGGAATTTTAATGCAGGTCTTAATATGTTTTAGCCAAGGATGTCTCCATGGGCAAGACACTGTTGTGGAGTCATGGAACATCCTGATAGTCTCTGTAATGCAGTTACTTAGTGGATTAGCTTGGCCTGTTAGAGTTCTGAGGAGACAGCTGCTACCTACTTAACTGGAGCTTGAATAGTCTGCATTCTGTCCTTGTCCTGCTCTCAAAGTAAAAACACCATTTCTGTTTTTCTCAGGCTCAGTCTCGAGGGTCAATAACATTAAAGATAATTCCAGCCATCAAAGAAGAAGATCGTCTCAAAGACAGCAAGGTATGCAGCTGAGTCCTGCAGCACATCTTTCCATCTCTGCAATGCATGCCTGCTCCTCAGTGTGTGCCACAGACACACAATTGAGCTCCAGAGATGGGAGAGTGCTTTCTTGTGCATTACCCTTCTATTCCATAGAATTACTTGCATGACTCTTCTCCTCTCCATCTTTGCACACGTTCTTTTATAGCATTTCTGAAATCCTGCCTCTTCTCTTTGGTTTATGTAATTCAATTTAGTGTTCTGCTGTCTCCTCTCACCGTGGCAGCTGCAATCTGTCCATTTTCTCTGGGCATTTTGCCACTCACTGGAGTGAAAATGGAGCTCTCTACAAACAGCTGCATTCACCATGTGACCCCATCAGCCCACTCCATCTGCCCTACCTGACCAGCAATAACTTCATGCTCAGCTGGTCCCTCATGAGATTCCTCTGTCAGTCTCTCTGCTTCCCTGCTTTTTCTTGCTGAACTTATCCTTGAATCCCACGAGTCATTTTCTGAAGTGGTTCTGCTGTTATGTGTTACATAGTGTTAAAATACAAATCCAAAGTTGAATAGTGGATTTTGATGCATTAAAGGAACATTTTAAGGACAGTCTTTACAATTGGGCAACTTTGCCATAAGTCTCTCCTTATTTTTTAACCATTCCTTAATTGCATTTTGTACTTAATGTACAATTGTGATCTGTGTTTCTTGGAACTTTGGTCTTTTGAGTCTCATGCTCCACAATTCTGATATATAATAACTGGGTATGTGCTGGAAAGTTAATTTATTTTTCTGCATGAGCTGCTAGGTGTCTGTGTTTTGGGAGTGCTTGAAGGAGGGATAATGTGTAAATGTAGTTAGCAGTGAGGAAAGCCTTTTAAAGGCAGATATTTGAAATTCCAGATAGGACAAGAAGAAATGACATGCTAACTTTCTTTTCAAGGTGTTTATGAGGGCCCTTTTCTGCTATAACCCCAAAGAAGACAGAGCCATTCCTTGCCAGGAGGCTGGGCTGCCCTTTAAGAGGAGACACGTGCTGGAAGTTGTGAGCCAGGATGATCCCACGTGGTGGCAAGCCAAGCGTGTTGGGGATACCAACCTCAGGGCAGGCTTGATCCCCTCAAAACAGTTCCAAGAAAGGTTTGTCAGCAAAGAATACAGATTTTCTTTTTCTTTTACATGTATATAGTGTCACTATATTGATATATTGATTTTATGTTAGGGTTTTTTCACAGAGAATGAAGGGCATGCCAGGGTAAATACAGCTGCTCAGGGGAAAGTGCTAAAAAGCTCCATCTTCTCCAGTTATAGAATAAACTTCCTGGCTTGATTTGGATGTTTTGCCATTGTCTTAAGGCAATTTAAGGACAGAAGCAATTGATAGACAAACTTGTATGAAATGAAGCCATCTTGGCTTATGGAGACACTGTATTTCACAGCCTTGTACTTCCACAAATTTATTGTAATTATTTTGAATTTATGCACATAATATGTGATCTTTCTTCTGGCTTCCAAGACAGTGTTTAGCTTGGACTGAGGTACCTTCTAGAACCCGAGGTTTCTCTGTTTTCACAGCAAGATATGTGTACCTTCTAAAGCAAAAATATCCCTCAGTTCTTGTTTTAAAGTACAGAAGTCCTATATTTGAGAAGGAATCTGTTTTAAGCCTCTGGTCTCACTTTGTGATTCTTGCTGCAAATCACTATAAATGTCTTCTTTGGGTTGTAGGTGTTACAGAGGGGGATATCTGACAATTGAGCAGGTCTGATGCTGCTGTTGGCCTGCATGATTTCCATAAGGTTTCTAATTGAGGTCTTGGCTCCCCTAAATGAAAGCTCTTTTGAAATATTGGGCAAATTCTGCCTCAACAGCTGTTTCCTTCTTCCTGGGCATGCATATATTGCAAAAAAATGCTGCTGCGCTGCAGTCTTTTTAATTTTTTGGACATTGTAAACATGTAAAAAGATGTATGTAGGAATATAGAAATTGCTTCAGTGTCTGTTTCCCCTGAGTGACTGTATAAATGCCTGAGCAGCATCTCTTGTCTGTTACAAATATTGCAAAAAAACACTTGGGAAGAGATTGTGGTTTCAATTGCCAACAGTGAGGGATTTTTTGAGGGTTGGATTTCTGGGGGGTTTTTGATGTTGGGTTTTTGGTGGGAGGAATTGAGTAGATAGGAATTGTGATCTGGTTTGTGATTTTAGTATTTTAAAAAATTTTACTTGATACTCTGTTCCTACATTTTCACACAAACTGGGTACCTTGGTTTGTTTACTAGTAACAGAAAACTTCAAACTGATCTGGAAAAAGGTGGATAATTTCTATGTATGCATAGCTGCAATGACTGCTTTGGACAAAGATTATTTGCTTTTCTTAATATTGCAGAAAAGATCATGTGGGCAAAGGGGAAATAGAAAAAAACCTGGACTGATAAACTATTGATTTCTATTCTCTGATATATGAAAGCATAAAATGTTTTAGAATCTTCTTTTTATTCTCTTAGCAGTAACTATCTGAGACTGTCATAGTTTTAAATAAAACCTTTTAAATAGTTGAATGAGAGACATTTTAACTTTTTTAAGAAAAGGCACTATTTAATTCTTTATTTTCCATGCTATAAATTCTCTATAGTTCTAAGTTTACATATCTAAAATATAATGATTTTCTGTTCAGACGACTGATTTACAGGAGAACAACAGGCACTCTGCAGAATACCAGAACTCTGAAGAAACCATTATGTGAGTCTGTTCTGTTCTTTCAGTGATGTTTTAATTGATACTAAGTTCTCAGTATTTGTCTGTTATTTCAATACTGTTTATGTTTGAGTGTATTTCAGCACTGATTGGTATTTTGAATACAATCTGCCATTGGTTGATATGCATGGACACAAGCTGCCACAGGGGAGGATTTGGGTTGGAGCTTTATCCAGTGTTGCTGGTGCTGTTTCAAAAAACAAATCCCTCTCTTCCTTCTCTCAAGAATATGAGACCTTACTTATTTAGATGCCTGAAAACTTGCTAGTTTTCACACTTTTTCTATTGTTTGAAAATTGAAAGCTGCAAAAATCATCTCATGCATATATGAGTGCATGTAACTACTCTGAACTCACATGAAAATAAAGTGTAGCTTTAAGGAGGATGAAAATTACTGGAGCTGGAAATACAATCTGTATTTCAGGCTTAATGTTACAGAGCTGGTCTTAAGCAGACTTCAGAGTGATTGTTGTTTACAGCTCTGCAGTCTGTGTCACTGAATTATTCACAAAACCTCTGCTTGTGAGGAAATTGCTGGGAAGAGCTGGAAAGCAGATGTTAGGATTATCCCAAAATGTGTTTCTGTTGCTCTTGGGTACTTGAGCACAGGCAGTGTTGATGTGGAGGGAAGCCTGTGGCTGTCCAGCCAGGATTGTGCAAGGATTCTGGAAATGGTCCCTTTTGAGTAATAGAAGTGAATTTCTGCCTTTGATGCATGATGAGATACAGGTACTCTTGTGCTACAAGGAGGAAAGATGCTCAGTGAAGTTATAAAATAGCATTGCTGATTAGAATGAAGCTTTTCCAAATTAGTTTCTGTTACATTCAAATGAGGAGACATGTAATGAGGAGTCCTGCTTAGGCTTTATCTCAGATGTTTTTGAGACAATTGAGCTGATAACTGGTTATAATCACTACATTTCAGCCCAGAATTCTTTAATCAGTTGATAAGGGTACTGTATTGCAGTACTTACTTTTAAGATAGAAAAGCCAGTTAAGCAGATTAAACCAGAAGAACCTTCCTTTCCATTTTCTGTAATTTTGCTCTATGATTTGTCCATCTTCTAATATCATCCCAACTCTGCCTTTCATGCTAACTGTAGATGATCAGTCTTCTGACAAAGGTAGGTGCTCTCCTAACTTACTTTCTGTCTGAATATAAACAACCATTGTATTTTCTAAAATACTTGCTATGATTCCAAAGGGAACAGTAGATATATTGTTCCTAGGACATTTTCATTGTGAATTATTATTTAAACTAATGTAATTCAGATTGATGACTTAAGTAATGGTAACTTCCAAGTTTGCTTCAGATTCAAGAAAAAAAATTTGTTTTCTGAAATGTATTTACATGTTCTGTAGGTTTCTGAGTCAAGTTCAAAGACTTGCAAGTTAAATGCAGTCTTTGTATCTGATATGTTTAAAAAATAAAGAAATATTGGGGTTTAACATTTTAGGGCACCCATGTCAATCCTAAGTGATTTGTCTTCTTTGTTCATTTGGGCTGTTTTCTGTGTTATTTTCATTATGAGCAACTCTTTTGGGCTTCTGCAGTTTATATATCATGTACCAGCTGCCTTTCCAAATATCAGATACTTCCTGTTGAATTCCATATGCTGTGATTTTTTTTTTCCCACATTACAGTTGATTGTTGATATTCATATTCCATAGACTTTGATGGAAGTACTAATCATATTCTGTAATCAGAGTATAGCAGTCAATGCCAGCTGTCAGAGCATGAGTCTGAAAGAGCCTGCCTTGAACAGCAGAAAATAAACAAAAAAACCAGCTCTGCTCTTAGCTATGGATTGATATTATTACTGTTTGTATTTTTTCTTAATGTAGGCAGAATGTTTTGGGAGTGCACATTGGCATTGTTTGATTACACACCTGCATGGAATTACTCATTAAAAAACAAAGCCCTCTCAACTGGCACCTTGGTTTAAGTGCTATGAATTTTTTCTTATGGTTGGGTTTTTCCCATGCACCACCACCTCAAAATGAGTAGAGTTCTGTAAATATTGCAAGGGCACAGGTGGGTAAATGTTAACAAACCAGGCATCCCTCTTTCAGGAAGTAGGAGAACTCAGTATTTGTCTTAGGATTGCAGTGTATTTTTTTGCAGCTAAGTATCATGGTTTTATTATGCACATTTTAGGGGCCTTGGGGGTGGTTTTAGTTTGAGGAGAGACAGGTTGGGGGTTTTTAACATGTTATTTTTTGTACATGCATGACCAAAGCATCAAATCTTTCTTTTTTTAATAAAGAATTGATAAGCAATGACAATTTAACTTGGTCAAAATGAAGGGGGTTAGAGTTCATTTTTGTCATTCCTGATCCCCTTTTTTCAAGCCCAAGTGATAATGAAATATCAGAAGAGGCAATTTTCTTACATAAGCATACTCATTTATAAAGTTATTCGTTTTTTAAAAACAACTGTGTGTTTGTGGAGTCTTCTTCTTTACTTAAGCCTGAGTATCATACTTTTACCAAATGTCATGAATGCTGAAAAACATCAACTCTGGGAACTGTAAATACCAAGATAAAAAATTCTCTAGTTCAATATCAAAATCAAGGATTTTCTCAAACATAAACCTCTAGCCAAGGCAAATATTTTTTTGATATTAGCAATGATTAAGTTTAAAAAGTATGGGCAAACAGTGCAGGATATAAAATTTCTTTCCTTGCCAGTGAGCCAGGCTTGTATCACACACATTGCCTAAAATATTTTCTTCATCCTTCTCACTCTCCTTTCTCCTGTGCCCTACCCCCCCCCTTTCCTTGCTTTTTAATTTACAGAAGACTGTGACTGTGAAGGATATTTCAATGGACATTACATAGGTGAGTAACCAAAACCCTTTACCTCTTCCCTAGCACACCCACCCCAAAAAAACCCAGAACAAAAATGAAAACAAAACACCCCCACCAAATAAAACCCACAAAAAACCCACCTCCACATTAAAAAATTAAAACTGGACTATTTAAATTAATTTCCCATACATTCATAAACTAGATTATCTCTGTTAAGAGGTATAATCTGACTTTGGCATAACCAATACTTGGCAGCTAAAGTTCTGTGAGGGGGATTTTATTATAGATTGGGTATCAGGTTTTCTGTCCCATATGCAAACATTTCTCCTATAATCTGAACATGTATGCACTGATTTGATTATAAACTAAATTTATGGGAATAACTCACATTTGAAGACAGTAACTTGCAGCTGAACAAGTTTGAAAAGCTGGCTGAGTGGGGAGATGTCAGTGGCTGTTGTGTTTTCTGCACAGCTGGTTTGCGCAGGAGCTTCAGGTTAAGTCGGAAAGAGAAGGAAAATGTGAACGAAGGCAAGCAGGCAGAGCAAGATGCAGCAGAGTTCCTGACTTATGAAGAAGTCACAAAATACCAGCAGCAGCCTGGTGAACAGCAGAGGCTGGTGGTTTTGATTGGTAAGATACCCAGTTGGTTCCAAATGTTTCACATTTCTCCTTCTTCGCTTATCTTGCACTTCCAGATATTTGGTTTGGGGGTTTTGTGGTTCTGGTGGGATTTTGAAAAATGTTTTTTTTTGTTTTTGTCAGAACTCACTCTTCTATTTTAAATTGCATTAAAAAAAAAAAACAAAGAAAAAAAAAAACAATGAATCAAACTCACCAAATCTCTGAAAACAATTTTTCAGGACTATTTCTCATTTTTCTGATTCACTTTCCCTTGGTTTTCACTCCAGTGTTTACTTAGGCTGTCAGAACTATTGATGAAGAGGCAGATGTTAGAATTACCTCACAAGATTTTTCGTGCAGTTTTAATTCAGCTTATCAGCCTTGTGCTAAGCCAGTTTCTCAGGATGCCCTAAAATTCAAGGGTATCTCATAGAACTGACTGCTAAGATCACAGATTTTCTGATTTAGTGTCTGCCAGGTGATTGTCCAGCAGTTGTTCACAGAGTTAAATTTGTTCCTGGTGATATTCTTCAAAGCAGAGTATGTCATGAGTACTGTCATGAAGGTTTCATCAAGCACACTCCTGAATCATATTATTTGTGTGCTATATTTATTTTCTGCAGTATTTAATTTCACACAGAAATCTATCATTCAGTTTTATTTTATTTTAATAGGTTGTTTGGGAGCCAAGTTAAGTGAGCTCAAGCAAAAAGTTGTGTCAGAGAACCCCCAGGAGTATGGTGTTGCAGTTCCACGTGAGTAAAATTTCCTGACTTGTGTTTGTTGTATCTTTATTCCATGAATGAAATTTATAAAATTCCATATCTAATGAATGTCATGCCATCTGCACTAATGATAATTTGTGTTCTGACTGTTGATTACTTGCATATTTCTGAAGTACTTCAGATTTTTTTTCTCATTATAATATGCTATGTTTGCCCTTACTAGGTGAATAAATCATTATGTAACTAGGTACATCTGCATTTTGGAATTTTGTCAGCTCAGTGGGGTTTTTTTTAATCGTGTTTTCCTTAGTGAGCAGATTTCATTTTCTCCGTGTCTGTTAAAAGAAAAACTTAATACAGGAAGAAAAAATAGAATGTGACTAGCAAAGAGAACTGGTGTGATAAACTAGGATCTTAAAAGTCAACCAAAACTCTGTGTGTTTAAAAGAGGGTGATTTTTCTTGAGATTACAATTACAGTTGCAGTTTAAAAGAAAAAAAAGCAATAAACCAAGTCAAAATTTGGGCAAGATTTGAAGTTGTTGATTAGTGTATCTAGGCTGTTCAAACAAGCAAGTCAGAGTAAGAGAAATTAGTGATTCTTGCATGGCTTTGTGGCTAGAGTTACACTGAATGTCTTTTACTGGATTATTTTCTGTAAAAAAAAAAGGAGTTATCAGACACTCACACAAAAAAACCCATTCTTATTTTTATTCTCCAACCAGAGAATACTTTTCTCTCTACTTTTTTAATCCAAAAAAATTAACCTTGAAGGCACTGTTTATATATTTTTTAAGACCTTTTAAAAATTTTTTTTTCAGGCAGACTTCAGTAAGTTAGCAAAAGATCTCAAATGAGTAATTCCTACTTGAATTTAAACACATACACAGAAAATAGCAGACATTACTTTCAAGGTCTGGCATAGACTTGTAGAATGATTATCAAAGCTTCTCCTACAGTAATAACAACTACAAAAAGAAATGACACCAAAAGGAAGGGACTCACATAATTATGCACACAGTACCTTGGGAAACAGCCATCAGTATTCTTCCTGGAAATTCAAAGGCAGCATAATAGGACACTTTATATATTTCCTGGTTTTATTTTTGAGCTTTCCAAGAAAATGAGAGTCAGAATTCCAAACAGTTAATGACACTGTTTTCTGTAGGATATACTCTGCTGCATCCACCAGGTGTAAGAAGGATGCTTCCTAATTTTTTTTGTTAGTTACAGCACTCCTGGGAGCAAAACAACTTCATTTTTGGTCATGCAACATTTGAGATTGAGTTTAAAACAAAATTATATGGTCTGATTTATATTTTGTTAATTTGAATTTGCCATTGTGTAACTTTCTTGTTTAAAGTTGTGAAAATGTGACTGGAACTAAGCAGAAAAAACATTTGCCAAGGCTGATGTGTCTCCCATGTCTTGCTTCCCTTCTCTTCTAGATACAACAAGGTCAAGGAAAAGTCATGAGAGAGAGGGAGTAGAATACAATTTTGTTTCCAAGCAATCATTTGAGACAGATGTGCAGCAAAACAAGTAAGTTAATTTTAAAGTACTCCTATAATTGATTGTTTAAAAATATTGCTTTTACAATCACATGAATACCAAAATCAGGTGACAAGTTGGACAAGCTGTATTAGAAGGGTTCATCTTTCTAAATAAAAAGCTCTTTATTGAGTCTGGAGTGTAAGAGCAAACTCAAACTTTAGCTGGAAGCAATTTAGGAATAACATTAGTAGGAGCATCCTGAGCTAGAATTTAAACCTGCATAAGTCTTATGGTTGGTCAGAACTGAATCTAGTGAAAGTAACAGGGCCTCCTCACTCTGTTTAATATGATGGGTAAAAAGTTTTATTCACAAGTCTCCTTGAAAGTCTGTGGTGTGGTTATGCCAGACTTTCTGTGACCCTGGGTGTGTTTCCTCAAAGTTCAGATCTTTACTCCCAGAAGTCTCCTAGGAGATGGGAGAATTGCAGTCCATTTCCTTGCCAGCTTTGTTCTATTTTCTGTTTTGTTCTGTTTTCGTCTCCACCTTTTTGTCAGTAGTACTGATTAGCTATTACTGATATATGAAGAATTGCTACTAAGCAAGGAAGGAAAAAAAAAAGTAGAAAAAAGGAAATCCCTCCCCACCCACCCCCATTTTTCTGCCTCTCTCCTCCCTCTTTG
>JAOTQP010001009.1:2158206-2175781 GCA_026413545.1 Cichladusa arquata
TCAGGAAACAGCTATCAAATGTTCTAAGTTACATATTCTTGTTATTTTTTGTAGATGATATTTAAAAATGTATTGATTTTTTTTTAGATTTGTGGAACATGGAGAATACAAAGAAAATTTGTACGGTACAAGTCTGGAGGCAATCCGCTCTGTGATGGCCAAAAAGAAGGTTTGTTTGGTGGATGTGGTACCTGAAGTAAGTTCTGCAGCTTGTTCTAAAGAATGCAAATATGATTTACTGCTGCCTGAGCAGAATAGGGCTCTTGGGAAAGCAGTGCAGTGGTTACAGTTCCTGCATGTCCCTTCAGGAGCCCTCAGTGTGGGACTTTACCTTGCTGTAGGACTAATGTGCATCCCTGTCCCAGCCTGCTCAGATCCTATACTCAGAACAAAGTTGTTTTTTTCATTCTAGCTCTGATTTTAAAATTGCTGGCCATAGCACACCCACCCAAGGCTCTCATTTGTAGGATCTCAATTTAGCAGGTTTTGGGTGCAGGTAATAGAGTAACATCCTGAATCACCCCAGGACACGAGCATTGTAAGCAGTGCCAATAGACCTGCTCTTAATAGCTCCATGCTGTGAGTTAATACTTGAAATTTTGATCCAGATTTTGTAACTGGGCTAGGAAAAAGCTTGTGGTACTACCTCAGATGAATTCCAAGTTTAAAATTTGCAGTGTTTGGCTGCTTAGGTGAAGCAAACCATAATTTGCCCATGAAGTCAGGATTTTTTTATACTTCCCTCAGTACTTTTTGCCATGTCCTTGCCCTTTGGAATCCCAGTGCTATTCAGGCCATGCTCCATGCACTCTTGTAGCCAGGACACTGGCATAAGCTTTTGTTTGAAGAGCAAGAGATTGCTGTGGTCAGATGTGCAGGACCCAGGGCTTCACACCAGTGTCAGCCTGTACCAGTGAAACTACTGAAAGCAGTTTGAGTCTATCATTGATATGTAGCAAAAAGATCTCTGATAACAAAAATCATCTGTTCACAGGCAGTAAAGCACTTGAGGACTCCTGAGTTTAAGCCTTATGTTATCTTTGTGAAGCCTCTCATTTCAGAAAAGAAAAAACATGTTTTAAAATCTCACATGTCAGAAGAAATCTCAACCCCCCTTGTAAGTATTCCAACTTCTAATCTCTTTTTTTAGACATGAACTATTTGGGCTGGCACTTGTATTACATGTAAGAATTCCTCTTCCATAACAAGAGTTAAAGTGGGGCACTAAGTAGGTATCAGATGGAGCTTCAGAATGGAATTTTTGATTCCTTATACACTCAAATTTTAAAGTAACATGAAGCCAAGTGCCAGTCCTCCATATTGACCTGGGTACATCATCAAGGCTGCAGCAGGGGAAGTTGCTGCTGAACTCAGATAAACCAACAATCATTTTACATTTCTGATGATTTACATTCTGCAGTTCATCAATTGGTAATGGTAGCCAGCTATTTCTTATACAGTGATACCACACCAGTGTCAGCCAGTGTTTTAATGGTGTACACTCAAAACACACTATGTGGATGTCTTGGGATCAAACCTAGGTCAGCTGCAGATTGGTGATGTGTAAATCTGAACAGAGTGCATAATGTCATTACTTTGGGTAACCTGAAGTCAAATTTATGTTATAGAACTTAGTTCACTTGGTAAGTTTTTCTGTAAGCCCTCAAAATACTGAACTTGGGACAGCATATGCAGCATTCCTTTTCAGTTTTTGAGGAGTGTGGTCCCATATCTTGGGTTAGGCAACAACTCTAAACTACATCAAATTTTCCCCCTTCCCTGAGGCCCTTGCATTTTTGGGAACAGCTGCCAGTAGCATACTGCTCCTTGTACTGTTTTAATAGCTTCAGTACCTTTTCCTAATTGTAACAGCTTTTGTTGCATGTTCTCAGAGTAATGACTCATTGTGCTAATATACTTCAAAATGCTAATAACCAGAAGGACATGCTGTAAATTTCAAACCAACATCTTGTGTTGATCAGCAGGATGAAGAACAGCAGGAAATTATTAATTCAGCAGCATTCATTGAAGAGCAGTATGGCCATTTAATTGACACTGTACTGGTGAAAGAAGATCTCCAGAGTGCATGTAATGAGCTGAAAACTGTGTTAGATAAACTAAACAAGGATTCATTTTGGGTGCCAGTCAGCTGGGTTAGGTCATAGCTTGTTACCATGTTTAAGGGAAAGACTGTATAAAAATGTTCTGTAAATACATGAATTAGAAAAGGGAAATATGTTGAATTTGCTCCAAAACTGCTGGTCTTACCTAGAAGGCAATAAATAAATAAAGACTATATGAGGAAAGACCAAATAAAGTCACAAGCTGACACTGCCTTTCTGAGTGAAAATTTTGAATAGCAGCTGTCATTTAGAAGTCAATACTCAGACTAAATAAGCCAGTCCAGTCTTTTATTGATCCTTAGACTGAAAATATTGCATTTTGTGCTGAGACACTGGCAAGATGGAAGGTTTGTCTTTTGGCCACAATTCTAGCCACAAATTTTGTGGCTAGATTTAAAACCTCAGAATAAAGCTCCCAAGAACTGTTCTTTGGAGATTGGTTACACCATGCCAGTTACTCAGAAGTTGAACCTGCAAAACCTGCTTCCCTTCACACAGAAGCATTAATTGCAAATCCTCTTAGTTAGGCACTAAAAACTAGGCCAGCTATGGAAGGGGGTTTTAATGTCCATCACATTTCCCAGTAGTCCAAGTTGTCTTGCACAGCTCACAGGTGTTAGTGTGGTCATGGACAGCTTCTGCCCACTTCCCCAGTCAGAAATGCTGAAAAACCTGTGAGTGTACCTGTATGACTGGCAGCTCATAAAACATGGATTTTTATAGTGTACATGAAAAGAACTGCACATGGCTCTAAAATAGGACAGTTAAGAAGCTTTGTTTCTGCAAAACATATTTGCCTGTGCTACTTGGTGGGACACAGCCTTGACACCAATGGAACAGCTCCAAAAAGGGCACTAAAGGAGGAGCTACAGGTCAAAATCATCATCCTTCCAGCATTTATGACTTCTGCACCAAATTTGGTAAAGGTTTCCAGAGCATCTAATTGGCCTGAAGAAGAAAACTGTTAGAGGACCTTGTATATATTTGAGGAGACTTGAATATACAGGATTTTTGAGTGGGGCTTAGGGAGAGGCAGAGATGATTCTGGAAGTAGCTGTGCTTTATACTGGGGGGATTTAAGGGGAGAGAATTGTACAGGTGCATGTTGCTGTAACTATTTCCTGTTTCACTTGCCTGCTGAGGTCTATTATTTCCTGTGTATTGTGCTCTTTAAACAAGACCTTTTGGTGTACCAGTCTTGTTCCTTCTATCTTAACAGTATAATGTTATTCTTGTTCCATGACATTTAGCAGAACTAAAAGTTGCATATTAAAAGCACATTTCTTACATACCAGTGTCACTGAATCTACATTATATCAAGCCCAAAAAGTTGTGTAGAAGAGTCACCCTCCCATCCATCCTCTCCAAATGGCAACTTCCATGTGTGGTCCTGCCCATGGGCATTGAGGTTCTGTGCCCACTGCTACAAAAACAAGAACTTTTCCCAGTCAGGTCCCTGCACTTGTCAGTGCTGCAGCCTGGTGGCCCCAGCAAATGCACAAGGACTCCTCCCACATGCCAGCACAGCCACCAAAAGAGATGTGGCTTCTCAGAGAGGCAATTTGTGACAGATGCACCTTGATCCTATGAAAAATGGAGTGAAATATTTAAAAAACTATTTCAGTAACAGCATTTCAAACTAAGTCATTTTATGAAAATAAGAAGTGGCCAGATTGATCTCACCCTAGGTCTGTATTTCAGGTTGCAAACAGATTTTTATAGTGTGCAAGACATAAACATATTTAGAAAAAGATTCAGATTTAAGTTGAAAAGCTAAGGGTCAGAATTTATTTCAAGCAAGGCTGTTATCATAACATCTTAAAATACTTTGAATGACCAGCAGTAAATGTTTGCTTTATAATCTAACAGTCTAATAGTAGAAACCTGCATTAACTGAAGCAATGCACAAGTTACATACAAGGTACACCTTAAATTTTCAGGTTTTTTAATGTAAGTTAACAAAATAACATATTGCCATAGAAAGTGTAAAAGACAAAAAGGTAACTTCATTGTGGGACTGGTGACAGACAGACTCACACTCACCCTAGTGGAAAGTCCCATAGGCAGCACATTTTCTATGAAATTTATCACTGTGGTTGCTGGAAGAGGAGGAGGGTTTGCAGAGAACCACAGTGACTGCAAAACCACAGCTGTGGTGTGAGGCAGCCCAAAGTGAGGAGTGAAATGAGGAGTGCATTTCATCCCTGATCCTCAGTGCAAAGGGAACAGCACAGGGGCAGCTGCAGTGTCCTGCAGGGGAAGGGGGGGGCTTTTCCTGGCAAGTGTTAAAAGATAAATCCTCTTCATGGCAACCTTAAAATTAACTGGTAACTCAGTTTATTGTCTGGGGACATGGAGCAATTTTGACTTTTTAAAAGTATCCAAAATCAGGAAACTCTGCACTGCTCAGGGTGAGCTACTCACTCCTGGTGAGGAACTGCATTAAGGTAACTTGGGTGCCTAAAAGCCTCCCATGCCTTCCCAGGGAAGAGAGGCTTCTCAATAATCCAGAACTGAACAGCACCTTATTTATGCCAAGGCAGGAATTCCAGCAGAAGTCCATGTTGAATGGACAGCAAGAACATAATACTCTAAGCAGCATTGTGATTTAATAGTGAAAAGCTCAGAGCTACCAGAAAAATACCTGCAGACAGCAGCTGTGCAAAAGGGAAGGAGAAACTGGTTTTTATTAATGAATAAAATGTATTTTGCTAATGAGTTCATGTTTTGGATCTGCACAACTGATGCACATCAAACATGGCACAGATTGGTGCTTGGAATTCCAGCCCCACCACTTTTTCTTTTCAAGTCCCCTCCAGTCAGGCAGAACAGCCACCTGCACATTTAAGTAAGTGCACAGGAGGCACCACATAACCCTTTTTTCTGCTGTGCTGAAGATTCCATGAGCTGGACTCCCTTCTTCCCTGTGCTCTCATCCCAGAGATCTGGAGTCTGCAGGATCTTTAGGACCAGTTCCTCAAAGGCAAATTGCACTCCATCCTCTGTCTTGGCACTGGTCTCTGGAGGAAGGGGAAAAAATATTTTATCTTATTTGCAGGGAATATATTCCACTTAACAAAAATTTATTTTGGGACCAGAGAGAAGATGGGAGTTTTGAAATGAGTGAATCTCCTCTCCATTCTCTCTTGAAGGTGCACTTAAGTTGAATAGGACAAACAGAAAGACATCCCACTCTGAAGTATCACATTTTTCCACCTAGAAGGAAATCCACAATTCCTCATTTTCTCCGTAACAGAGAAAAAGAAATTGTTCTCAGGTTGTGATAGTAAATCTAGAAGATAATTATTCCATAACAAAGCTGAGAAACAAAGAATACAGAAGAAATTGCATGTTGTCCCCTAGGTGTTTCAGTTTCTCCTAGAAATCTTTTCAAGATGATTTCTCTTTAGAAACTCAGTATCTTCACATTGAACATTTTATTGTTGCTCTAAGAATCTTGTCTTTTATGTAGCTGCAACAGAAATTTGGAAATGAAAGATCAGCCAAGGTCCTTGCAGACATCAGTGAGAAGGAAAATTTCAGTCTTCTGAGCTCTGAATTAAAAAGTTTCAAGAGAATATAAAATTCATGCCTGTGCAGTACATGCAGTAAATCTGTTCAGAGAAAAGTGCTTCTAGTTGCAGTCAATGCAGAAGCTGAAACCTTCATCCCTGCATATGAATTACAGCAAAAGGAACCCATATTAATTAGGTACTAAAAAAAAGGCAGCAACCCATCAACCTGAAATACAATTGTACATTCATGTTTGGCAATACCAAAATAAACATTTGATGCAGAAGTTTTTGTCCCAGAGGTGCATACCTATAAAAAGCAGTGAGTGTTTCCTAGCAAGCTGGAGCCCTTCTTTCCTCTCGACTTCACGGTCAGGCTGCAGAGACAAATGGAACATGACTGAAATAAGCTACACTTGCCACTTTATTAAAGTACCCAGAAAAGCACCACTGCAGAAATGAAGTCTTGTTGAAAGGAAGAAATATCTGTAATATGTATTAATCAACTGGATTTTCCCACTCTATAGCTCACTGCCAGGCTGGCTGTTAGGGGGTGAAGCTGAACAGCACCAACATCAAACCATAGAAACACAGAATGTCCTGAGCTGGAAAGGACCCACCAGGATCATCAAAGTCCAACACCATCTGCCAAATCAGCAGGAAGTGAATGTTGCTGTGTTCTGAATCAGCCAGAAGCAAGATCCATGCCAGAAAGGCCCAGCAGTCAAGTCTAAAAAGCCCATCTAAGGTTCTGAAACTGGGCACACTGGGAGGGGCAGAGGAGAGCCCAGCTCAGGAGAGCCACACTGGAAGTTCTTGTTGCAAGGCAAGAGCAAAGCACCTCACTGTGCAATAGGCACCTAAATGTGTCAGAGCAGCCCAGAAACAAAGAGCAAGCAGTGCTCCTCAGATGCACATTCTGCAGCCATCCCAGAGCTGAGCTCCCCTTCCCCATGACCTGTCAGTCTGGTCAGAAAGAAAGCAGCAGTTTTCTTCTTTACCTTTGCTGCTGCTAAGTTCAGTGTTAGCCAGCAGTTTTTGGGCAGACCCTTGCACCATCTTAATGGAATATCATCAATTGCATCTCTCCAGGAAAGCTTCCATTAAAATCTTTAACAATATCTGCTTCTAAAATGATAGAAGTGGAGCCTTCCCAACTCAGCTGCAGAGTAAATTACCTCCTGACACAACAGTTGTGTTACTTACAGCACTTACCTGACATTTACACACTGTGGTGAATAAATAATCCAGAAAGAACGTAAAAGGATGCATCCCCAAACTGACCTTATCGATTTTATTGCCAACCAACATCTTCACAGTGTTGCTGTTGGTGGTGTACATTTCCAGCTCACTCAGCCATCCTCCTAGTCCTGTGAAAGTGTCTTTTCTTGTAACATCATACACTGAGAACAGAGGAAAAGGAGCTTAACAGCTGGAGAGTCTTGGACAATGTTTCCTTCATTGTGACAGAACTTACTCCACACTTCCTAACTACCTGGAAAAAATAAAAGGTTTTAGGGAACTACAGAGAGAGGCATCAACCACACACTGCTCACACTGTGCTCACCCAAAGTCACCTGAGGATTACAGAACACAAGCACCTCTGAGTGAAAATCAGATTTACCAACAGAAATATTCTACCTGTTGGTAGTGCTGAATTGGGCCACACAGTATTTTAAAATAGGTATTTTGCCATCTAATTTTATGTATAAGTACATGCACACACTGCTGCTAAAAACATAGACTGAGTTAAAAGCAACTTTTGGGCACTGGTAACTTAGTAACTGCATTTACATAAATCACTAAGGTTTAAAAATCAGAGAAAGAATATTTTGTACACCAAAGTAAAGGTTAGCCTTCACAAACCCTGGAATTAAAAATCCCTTTGTTTTCTAATTGCTGTTGTCACACAGGAAGGGCTTAGCCATCCATTGTCTGTGTACAGACTTCAAGTCTTACCATAATCATCATAACCAAATCCATAGTTTCTGAGAAAAAAAAGAAGCAAAACATCATGGGGAAAAGAACACAACACAACCCCTGATTAGCCTTATTACCAGAAAACCACCCAAGTAAGAACTACAAAGGCAATGATTTATTATAATAAGATGTCAGCTTGCAGCATAACATCTGTCTTTCTGATTTAAAATACTTTGAAGCAGCAGTATTTCCTGCCAGTGGTTTAGCTAATGAGCAGTAATGTTGTAAAAACCATAATTATTCCTCTGATTATCTAGGATAACCTCCTTCTGCAAAAACATGCACATTGAGGAGAAATAAAGACTACAATTTCTGTAATCTGTTTTTCTTCCATTTATTTCATACCTAAAACAACTCCTTGAGCTGCTCTGTAGTAACTGGGAGTCAGTGCTCTGAAACGCTCCTGTCCTGCTGTGTCCTACAGAGGGAGGGGGAAAACCCCAACACACAACATCAAATACATTTCGAACAACAAAAAAAGGTATTTTAAACTAAACAAGATGAGCAAATTTAAAATTTTCCTGAGCAGTAAGGATACATGAAATATTCAGATGTGAGAATGAGGAAAGCAGTCAGAAAGCAGCAGGAAATAGTTAAGGAGTGGTAGAAAAGCATGGAAAGGACTTGACTGAAAGTAAAAAATCTAAACAGACACCTGTAACATGAGAGAAACAACAGGAAAATAAAAGGGACTCTAGAGAAATAAAAGGCAAGCAGCCACACAGATGGGTTTAAAACCAGCTGAACTGAGTGAGATGGGGAATAACTGATTTTCTGTAGGAAGGGAGACAGAGGTTCCAAACATCTCCCTCTGCTCCTTTAGCACAAGACAAATCTAGTTAGAAAGAACTACAAGACTGCTTCGAGCCTAAGTAGGTAAGAAATTAAAAATCAGTAGTTTCATTCAATTATTACTGCAGTATGTCTCACTTAAACTCATTAATTAATAAGTGAGGTATGAAGTACAACATGAATTCAAAGATCCTCAAAACAAACAGTAAGGAGGCAACAAATCACACAAATATTATTTTTTAAAAAAAAATTATTTCCTTTTATGTACAGCTTACAATTGATAGACTAACAGCTATATTGTCATTTATTTATTCTTTGTTTAAAAAAGAAGAAACTAAAATTGGCAATATACTTACCTAAATCAATTCATTGTTACTGGGGAGATTGTATTTTAGTCCCAATTACTTAATTAGTAATGGTGATTTCTTCCTCAAATACCTACGGCCACACACGTAAAATCTCTCCTTCCTAAGGCTCTTTCATTCCACTTAGAAGTATATACTACAAATATTTATATTTATATTACAAATAATCCTGATAACACAGCTGCAATCTGATTTCAGTCTGCAGATGCTGAAAATACAGCATCACTGAGTTCAGGACAAATAGTTGAATTTCACAGTAAGTCTGACTCAACCTTTAAACAGTTCAAGAACAAGTTTGTGGGGTCTTCTGGCACGATTTTAACCAGAATAAAGAGCTGCTACCCAGCCCCTAGAGCAATCAGCCACTCATGACCCCGAGCATCATCTTTCTCTGTTCACTCACCTGAGAAACTGCAAAGAGCAGGCAAAGCTCTACTAGAACTGCAGGAAGTACCACACCCTGACTGGGGAAGCCTTCAGAATTGTTTTTGTTTGTCTGCAAGTACTGTACTGTGAAAAACGAGGTTTGCTTTTTTTGGTAGATTTTAAAAGGTTTAATAAAAGTAAGAGACAATAAAGTCAAAGGTTGCAACAGCTGAGTGCTTGGTGTTTTGGGGACACCCCTTCAATTCATCAGCCCATTGCATATTCATAGACACATCATACATTTTCAAACTTTTCTATATTCCAGTTTCACATGGCCACTCCTTGAGTTCGCCTCTTTAGAGTACGCATGTTTCTTGGCTGCGGTTTTAATTTATTTTTCTTATCAGTCTTAATTTGGGCTGTGGTTTTTAATTTTTACAGATGGCTGGTGCTGGTAATTGATGTATCAGCAGCAGTGTCTTCACTGCGTGTTACCAACCAAGGCAGTTCACTTACTACAAAGAGACGTTATCAGCCTATGTTACTCCTAAAGAAAACTATCGAAAACCATTTCAACATCACACATATGGTATCCACCCTGATATTTGTGAAAAGCCAATACCACAATACGTATTTATAACAGTACGATCAAGACACTCATTCTACACGCGCTGCAGCCTTAGTATACAACCTCAACATGCAGAAGACTTCAGCAAAGAGAGAGGAGGAGCAGGAAGGGAGGAAGAAGAAACCACAGAAAGGAGCTCTCGAAGCTGGTACTTCTCTCAAATGTACCATCACATCCCCTTGTCTGGAACAAAACCTACCCATATGGCCAGCTGTACTGCACGGCCCTCCACCACCATTTTCTTCACTTTAAAATCAATGCCTAAGATGCAAGAAGGGGAAGCTCGTCAGAAGGAACTGCCCAATGGAACTGCCCTGGCAGCGGCTTCCTGCCGCCCCTGCATCCGCAGGATTCCGGCTCCGGACCCCAAAAACAACAACCCCAAAAAAAAGAACAGCCCCAAAAAGAACACCCGCAGCCCCGGGCGGGCTCCGCGCTCACCGACGGTGGGTTTCAGGCGCGGCTCGAAGGTGCCGTCCGTGACCCTCCGCAGGAGGCTGTGGGGAGAGAGACCGCGGGCTCAGCCCGGGGCGGCGCCCGGAGCCCCCGCGCGGGCCGCAGCAGCACCTGGACTTGCCCACGGCGCTGTCCCCGACCAGCAGCAGCTTCAGCGTGAGGCCCGCGGGCTCCATCCCGCCGGGCTGCGCTCCCCGCGCAGCGCCCGCTCCTCCGGGCGCTCCGGCAGCCGCCGCGGCCCCGCCTCTGAGGGCGGGACGGGAGCGGGCCGGGCCGCAGCCGCTGCTCCGAGGGCTGCGGGCGGGCGGCGGAGGCTCGGCCATGGGCGATTACCAGATCTCGGTGGAGGAGCTGAACGACCTCCTGTCTAACGAGAGCGGCTGCTACAGCCTGCCCAGCGCGCACAGCAACGAGGTGGTGCCGCGCATCCACGTGGGGAACGCGTGAGTCAGAGCGCCGGAGCGGGGCCGGGCCGGGTGCGGTGCCCGGCGGGCAGAGGGGCCGGGCCCGGTCGGCTGCGGTGCCTGTGGGCAGAAGGGTCTGGGCAGGGCCGGGTGTAGTGTCCTGTGGGCGGAGAGAGCGGGGCCGGGCCAGGAACGGTGTCCTGTGGGCAGAAGAGGCCGGAGGGGGACGGGCCGGGCCGGGCCGGGTGCGGTGCCTGTGGGCAGAGGAGCCGAGTTGGGCTGGATGCCGTGTCCTGTGGGCAGAGGAGCCGAAAGGGGCCGGGCTGGGCTGGGCTGGATGCGGTGCCTGTGGGCAGAGGAGCCGAAAGGGGCCGGGCTGGGCTGGATGCGGTGCCCGGCGGGCAGAGGAGCCGAAAGGGGCCGGGCTGGATGCGGTGCCCGGCGGGCAGAAGGACCGGGCCGGGCCGAGTTGGGCTGGATGCGGTGCCTGTGGGCAGAGGAGCCGAAAGGGGCTGGGCCGGGCTGGACGCGGTGCCTGTGGGCAGAAGGGGCCCAAAGGGGCCGGGCCGGGCTGGATGCGGTGCCTGTGGGCAGAAGGGCCGGGCCGGGCAGGGCCCTGAGGCGCTTGGCCGTCACCGTGCAGCTCCCGGTGCTTCGAGCCGGACACAGTCGGGCTGCAGGACGGGATCTGCTGGATCTCTGCGCGATTTATTTTTGCACCACATCATTATTTCAGTTATCTGTTCCAGTCCTGTCCTATCCTGTTGATTCCCAGTGAAATTGGGGATTTTTAAAATTTTTTTTTTAATAAACATGCTTATCACACGAGATCCCTGTTCCTATTTTAGGCTTGCACCTCCTAAAGAAATACAAGTCGAGATCATAGGTTGTCATTAACTTTCTCCAAAGCCAAACCAAATTACATTTGTTGCTGCCAGTTGGTGCAGGACATGCACTCAGTCCAGAAATAATTCAGTAGCCTCTGGTGTCTGACAGCCACCATCTCCTAAATATTTGTAGCAGTTACCTGGAAAAAATGAAGTCATAGCTTGCAAGCTGATTTGCACAGTAACTATATAAATATAAATAACTTTGAAGGTAGCTACTACAGGGTCGTTTTCATTGTTCGGTAATTTATTTAAATTATAGAGTATGGACTTTAATATGTTCAAATGCAAGTGTGTCTAGGAACAGATAATGCATGTATAAGTTGCACAATGAAAAATCTCTGTCTAGTGGAAATCTTGACCATTGAGAAGGACTTTTTATGTCATAAGTGACAAAAAATATCTGAAGCACCAGTGCAATTTGTAGCATAGGAACAGTTCAGCTGCTAGTTGGACAAACAGAAAACATGCAGTTATATTGTCAGTGTTTAAAAGAATGCTGAAAATTTGTGGAGGGCAGCAGTAAGAAATAACTTAGTGGCTGAAAAAACTATTTCACAAGTGGAACAAATAATTACTTAATTTGTCAAGACTTTAAAGGGGCAACAATATCTTTGAGGCATCCACAGAGAGTTAAGGTAATGCTAAGGTCTAGTTGAATACATGGATTCCTATTAAAATTTGGTCACTGCATGGTGAACTTTGATGTTCTCAAACTGGAAATAATATTAATTCTTCAGAGGATTTTTTTAATCAAGTGGAGTTGTGGTGTATTCTGCATTGTAAGCAGCATTTGCAATATTAGTCATTCTGAAACAATATGAATCTCAAACATCCTCTTGAGCGTTATGTCCTCCTTTTGTATTCTTGCTGTGTGCAATATAGGGTCATGTTTTGGATAACAAGCAGCAGAGATTTTAAACAAGAAATATTCACAGAGCAGCCAGAGTAGGGGAATTGGAATGCCAATACATGATATAAAAGCAATAGAATTTGAACAGGAACTCACAGGAAAACATTGAAACTTCTGAGTGAGACTCAGAAACTTTTTTGGTTACCTTTTAGAATATTTTGCACAGTGGTGCTGCTGTAACTCATCTTTAGATAAAAATGACAGCATGGAGACATTCAGGCTGATGAGATTAACTTGGGTCATAGTGTAGAATAACATTTATCTGCCAAGTGACTTCAAGTTGCAGGCAGAACCAAAGTAATTAATCTTCCAGGCAATACATGAAAGTCAAAATTAATGAAAATGCAAAGATAAAATGATAAAATTCTTTGAATATTATGGGTTTCCGTATTACCATAGGCAATTCTGACTTCTCAAAAAGATTTGACAATATTTGTGAAGATGAGTAAAAACATAATAAAAAACCAAGAATTATATAGGGGATAGACTAGCACAATTATATATTTTTCAAACAATAACTAAATAACAATTTGGGATGCACTGCACATTGTTTTGTGTTTCTGTATAAGTGGAGATGTGTTTCACTGTAACATCTTAATCTGGCCGGAAGGGTTGGACAGAATTCATTTTTATCAGGGTTGCAGGTGACGTAAAAATGGGGACAAGAGGGAGCAGTCAGCACACTGGAGGGTGGAAGGCTTTTTATCCAGAGCACCCATTCTTGTAAAAACCAGTGTTTTGCCTAAAAATGAACAGGCTTAGATTTCTGGACTCCTTACTAAGGGAATTTGTTTGTGGGGTTTTTCCCAGATGAAACCTGCAATGATTCTGGCCATGTCTCCAGACCTGTATTTGGTAAAAATGTTCTGGTTTTGAGTGCCCAATCTTACTTATTTCTATCTGCTTTAATGTATGTGGGTAACCCATGAAGCAATTCTTTGTTCTTAATGTGCTAGAAGTGCAGGTGTATTGAAAGGAGTATGGAGGGCATTCTCCCAAAATTAATATTAAATTTAGTGACTGTAAGGGAAGTGTTGGTAAGGAAACAATTTTGCATGGACAGGACAGTGCAAATTAAAATATGTTAATAGGCTGGCATTTCATGCCATTAAAAATTTGCTTTACTTGCTTATAATTCCATATGCAAATAGTTCATAGCCTCATGTAATCCTTAATTGCTGATGACCTGTGTTTTGTGGCTGGTAAAATAATTCATCTCTGTTCAAAAGAAACACTTCTTACTGGTGTTGCTCACAGGACTAGGAACTGTAACTCTTCCAGATTGAGAATGGACAAGATTCTGTGGTTTTTTTCAGGAACCAGATGAAGCTGATGTTAGCATCTCTCTGCTATTTGAAGGAGCTAGCATTTCAACATCCAACATGATGCAGCTGGAATGAAATGTTAAGGATGAGAGATATCCAAGGACTGTTTGGAAAGGGAGAAACAAATGGCATACAAATTCTCTCTTTTTCACCTCCAGCTGTGTAAGAAAATTATCTGTAAAATCTGCAGAAATTATTCACTGGGAATGAGTTTGCCTCCAGGGAAGGCAGTCTGTTACCAGATTCAACCATGATTTCAGGATGGGAATTCCTATTGATGCTGAACAGTCAGATAAATGCTGATCTATATAATATTAATTAAATCATATTCTCACCCTACAAAGTGTAGGAACTCACTGCTGAATTAACACCTTTTGGTTTGGCCTTGCTCTGTTGATTTTTGTGTTGAAAGCAGAATTCTCCAGACACTGAAACTTGTCCCCTGGCACAGATGATGTCCTGCCAGATGGAAAATCTGTCAGCATTTGTTTGGGTAATGAAGTCTTACAAATATTTGGTTCATTGCCATAGTTGCTTGGCACAGACAGCAGGAAATGTAGAAGCTTCAGTCATGCATAAGTCTTCATCTGTTTACACTAAAACTTAAGGGGTGTGCAGTCATCAGGACGAAAAGAATCCACAAGGTGTTCATGGCCTTGAATGACATCAAAATTGTGAGTGAATGGACTCAGAGATTCATATAGATGTAAACTGACTAATTTGTGTGTTTATTTTAAGTTTTTAGATTACCTAAGTGTCCAGCCAAAAGCCCTGGATGCATTGCCATCTCTCAGAAACTTGTCCAAAATGATACTGCACAAAGGCTTATCTGAAGTTCAGCTTTATATTAAGACTTCCTGTATTTGCAATTTATGAGTTGAGCTGTAGGGAGTTTTTTAAAAATATGTTTCCAGTTAGGCACATACTGAAAGCTGCTTTTGAAAACAATCTGTCTAGGCTACCTCTTTTCACAAAGTGTGCAGGAACTGAGTTATCCTTCAGCTAAAGCTTTCTGTCACATTCTGCTCATGTTGAGCAGTGGGGTTTAGATTTTACTAGGAGATCACATAGTGTGATAAAACATAGGAGGTTTTTTTTTTCGTTCCCAGGAAAGTGAGGTAATACTGCAATGGCATATGGAAATAATCAGACTCAGAATGAAAAGTAGTGGGTTAATGGCAAAAAGAGTCAGTGCTCTCCTGTTATGAATTAATGATTAGCTCCTGTTACTATAGATTGCATTCCAGGGCACAAGCAGAGATTTGTGCATGGTCAGTTGTGTTACTGAGCAGATGGGTTGTTTGCCATTGTACATCCTGGAGCTTTTACCAAAGCTTATGGTATTATTACTGGATCTAATTAATTGTCATCAGCAAGCCTGAAAGGAATGATTATTATGTAGCATCCAGCTCAGTTGTTCACTAGTAGGGTAGGTCACTCTTTTAGCCTCCTGAATATGGAAGCTGCTGGTTTTGCTACAATTATTGGAAAAACGGAGGAGTGGGAAAGGACTTAGCTGATCTTCAAGTACTGAATGCTTTACTTAAGCACTTTAGCATCTTAAACATCACTCATCTGGCTTCTTCCACATTCAGATACTGATTTCAGCTAGGACACTGAAAGTTGTGACACCTGTGATGGAAACACTGAGTCTCAAAGACTGAATGAAATCTCTGTGTTGCTGGCTAGACTTGACAGATCTTAGCACGACTTCTAAGGTGTTGAATAGCACAGAGTATAGGACTACACTTCTTAGTAGCCCTCAGATGAGTCTTTTGAAGATGCAGTAACATTTACTCAGTTATTTTCTTCCTGTGGCCTGATAAGAAGTCAGTGCTGTTTTACAGTGCTTAAAATTGCCCCCGAAAATGTCAGTTTGACTGGACTGCCTGCTAAAGTAGCAACTACTGCTTATTGAGTTCTGCAACACTGGTACCTGACAATAAAGACTTTTTATAGCTGGTTTTTAAATTATTTTATGTGGATAACAGTTAATCTTAGAAATTAATGTGTTATCATCTCCAGTATTTTCCTGCTTTGGTCAGAATTTTGTGTTGAGAAAGTTACAATTTTATGCCACAGTAGGATCTAGCAGATGCAGATTCACTTTCATGTGTGCTGTCCTCAGTTGTCAGCTGAGAATCCTCTCATGCACAAATAGTGACCATGGCTCTGAATATTTTTGGGAATTTATAACTTGTAGTAATTCACTTTTGGGCACGGTGTATTTGGCATCTGTTAACAGAAAAATCAAAGGGTTTGGTTATCAATACCTAAATACTGAGATGATTCACCAGATTCTAATCATTTTCTTGACACTTTTTGTCATGCAGGTTCATAGCCAAGAACATTACGAGGCTGCAGCACCTGGGGATAACCCATGTTCTGAATGCAGCAGAGGGGAAATCATTCATGCATGTGAACACTAATGCAGAGTTCTATGAAGGCACAGGCATCAGATACCATGGCATTAAAGCCAACGACACACAGGAGTTTAACCTCAGCCGCTATTTTGAGGAGGCAGCTGATTTTATTGACAAAGCCCTTTCCCAGAAGGATGGTAAGGCAAACTGAAATACCTTTCTACCATGTTTTCTGTGCACTGCATATGTTTCTTAGCAATTTGCTGTTTAAAATGGTTCTTTGCTCATATTATCGACAGATTCAGAAATTTTTATTTATCAGAAAAATTCAGATAAAGGCCCTGAATCAAAGAATACACAGTGTTCTGTACACAAGAATACACATTAAGACAGCTTAGTCTTGTGTTTGTACATGTAGGCCTCCAGTACATGGCAAAGGGAAGTCTGGCACTGTAGAGGTGACTTTGAAATGGGAAATAGTTGCTGCATCTTATTGTAGTTTCTTTCTGGGAAGAGATGTTTCTATTTTTCCTTAGAAATGTTAAATCACTTGAAAAATCTTTTATAAAAAATAAGGGTCTAAAAGTTGCTTAAGGACATTAGAAATTACAATTTAAAGGCAGAATTGATGCAAGTACTGAAGAGTAGTCACATTACCTGTTACATGGGGTTTTCCCAAATGTATAGTAAGAATAGAGACTGTCCCCTTACAGTTTTTATTACATTAAGTCATTACATTATTTTGTGTGTTGATTGTCTCTTTATTTCCTAGGATTGCAGGAAAGTTGAAGGTTATATTTGCAAAGTTGTTTATTGCCACGTTTTTCTGTAGTGTGTTTCCTCAGAGCAGAAGTGCTAGGACACAGTGCAGTGGGACAGATGGTGTTTGTGTTGTCTAACTCTTTCAGCATTCCAGTTATTTCTACACATGTTAATTTCTTTCTTGCTTCCTGACTGAGCATTAAATAGGAGGAATGAGAACTTCAATTCTAGAAGTTCTATCTCTGAAATGGGCAAAGGGGTACTGGAGCTGTGATGTGAGTTATGACAGATGGAAATAAATTCAACATCGAGTTTGGTGGAGTATGAAAAATTCTAAAAATTCAATGCAACTCTTGCAGTTAGCATTGTGACTCACTGAAACAGGCTGCAAGAGGAGAAGAGGGTTTGCTGTGCCATGAGTGTACCTGCTCAGTTTAATCTCAGTAGTTTCAGGGTCAGTTAATTCAGAGTCAATCTGAATTTGCAGCAGATTCCATTTGCTGATTCTTTCAGTCTTAGTAGTTGTGTGCCACACCCACCGTTTTTTTAATGTGGTAAACAAAGAAGAACCGTGAAGCTAGGTGATGTTGGAGCCAGTTTTAAGATTAATTGGCTACTGCAAATCGTTAGGTTTTTTTGACATTGAAGTGTAGAGTAAGGAAAAAAGAGAAAAGGAGAAGAGAAGAGAGAAGAGAGGAG
>JAOTQP010001009.1:2179087-2194648 GCA_026413545.1 Cichladusa arquata
GATTGCCCCAGCTGGTTTAAAGATGGCCCATTAGCAGATAATATGTGCCAGGAGATCAGGGTCACTGCCCCACCCGGTTTCAGCAGATGGGGACAAAATCCACATTTCTGGCCACATCCTGTAGTGCAACCCAAGTCATTGGGAAAGATTCCCTCCTGCACTGTCCTTTCAGCCTAGCTCCCCACAGTTTCCTCTTGCCTCCCAGAGCCAGGCTGCAGCCTAACCCGGGCTGTCTCCCTGCAGGCCGGGTGTTGGTGCACTGCCGGGAGGGCTACAGCCGCTCGCCCACGCTGGTCATCGCCTACCTGATGCTGCGGCAGCGCATGGACGTGAGAGCCGCGCTGTGCGCCGTGCGCCAGAACCGCGAGATCGGCCCCAACGACGGCTTCCTGCGGCAGCTCTGCCAGCTCAACCAGCGCCTGCTCACCCAGGGCAAGCTCCAGGCCTAGAGGGCAGCACTGCAGGAGTTTTAAGTTTTTCAAGCCTTTAGAGACCCAAAATTGCAAGCACCAGGCTAAGGCAAAACAGAATTGCTGCTCGTGTAGTGAAAGTGTCCTTCTTGAACTCTGTGGCTGTCTTTCAGGATGGTACCAAATTGTGTCACTGTTTGGAGCTGTTGCCATGAAGAGATGTTTCTAGAGAGACAACTCCAGTGATAACAGCTGTCTTAACACATATTTCAGACTCCATAGCATATGTGGTTTGCATTGACATTGAATGTGATTCATTTAAGCTTTGTGTTTAATCTCACCACAGCACCAGTTCCTGAAAGCCCCAACACATCTCTTCACTCGCTCTTAATAGGAGCACTGTAATTTCTAAAGCTTCTATTTCATGCACACACGTGCCTAAAGTTTGAATGTAGGAGCCTCAAGGAATAGGAAGCACATAGGCAAATGCACAGATGTATTCACTTGGAAAATGGAAGTGCTTGCAGTGTTTTGTGTGGATTTATGCAGTACACACACAGTGTAATAGTAAAGCCATCCAGAGCCCATGCTTGATGCACACTGTGTTTCCAAGAATAGTTTTTTATCTCTTGCTGTTACAATGGACATGAGATAGTCTGATACTAAATGCTCTTTTATTTTTATTTCAAAATCATGCTGGAAAAAAATGTCAAGAGCAAATGCTAAGGGAAGAACTTGAACAAGGAAGAAATAATATTAGTATTTAGTAGAAGTGCTTGTGGTGGATGTATAATTAACTCCTAAGTATCTTAATATATTTGTTTTCAAAGCTTATATGGAATTACAGTGTTTTTATCTCTTCTTTACTATCACTGTTCAGTAACAGAATTGAATGACCACACGTGCAGATCACTTCCAGCACAGGTGTGCTTACAAAGCAGTTTGCAGAAGAACACTCTGGACTTCTTGGATTGCTTGCGTGGTGTCATTAAACAGAAATAGCATTGTAATGTACACTGTATAGCAAATATTTATGTTCTGTTCAAATAAATGATGTCTTGATTCTGTTTGGTACAGATGAAATGAGTCATTGCAGTGTTGGGAAGGGAGCTTTGTTTGCACTGTGCCTGAGTTTGTGTGTAAATGTGTACCTGTGACTTACAGCACTAGATTAATGCAATTGATCTCCCACTGCAAAATGGAACTGTTGCTTAAACCATCACAAACCAGGGTAACTGTTCCATATTCACCTGTGCTTTAATGTAGTTCTAGAATGAAAAATCTTAGCACTGTTTTAAACAGGAACACTGTATTAGTAGCACATGTGCTCCCAGATGTAGTTTTGTCTGCTCAGTTTAGTAATCAGGAATCACAAAGGACATGCATACATTGCTTCACTCCTGTTTTTGGGGTTCGTGTTTTGGAGCTGTGGGAGTGGCAGGTGGAGGCTCTGCATAGCAAGGTGACATTCTTGAAGTTAAATTCCAGAGGTGATTTTTCTGCTTGAGCTGCAGCCTTACTGGTTTTCCTTCTACAGGATGGAGCTGCCACATCAAGGAGCCTTTTCTCTGTTGTGTCCTTGAGGTGACAGTTGAGGAACACTCTGCTTGGTGTTCTGTCACAGCTCCACAGTCAGTCAGTGCTCAGTGCTTGCTTACAATCAGGATGGTTCATTAATAATATGCAGTAGTCATTTCCACTGGTTAAGTACATACCTGTCTACTTTCTCCCGTTGATCCATTGAATCAGGAGTAAATTAATTGCTTCTTCAAAATTCCTAGTTACTAATTTCATGTTGTGTGAAATAGGAGTAGTGGCTTTAGAAATAGGAATACTGGCCTTGCCTTTTCTACAATGCTGACTTTTCATACTGCAGTCTAATTTATAAATAACCCTTTTAAAATTTTCACTATAAACATAGATTTTTTTTTTTCTTGTCTCACACCATGTATTCTTAACACCTATTTGCACTATAAGGAAAAAAAAAAGGGAAATTCACATGAATGCACTTTATCTTTTACCTGGAAGTAAAAATTCCAGTCTATTAAAGAGCTAAGAAACCATTAGGCATTAGAGCTTTGCTGCTCTGGGATAGAATGGGAGTTGTCAGAATGGTTTATTAAAATTGAACCTGTTTATCTTATGGTGATGCTTCTGTAGTTGTCAATATCAAGAAATACTGAAAATCAAAAGAGGGGAATGTGTTCTTATATTCAAGATAAATCTTTTACTTCATGGGACACTGGTCACTCGTATGGTAACTCTGGCCCATTTATCTCAGTGTAACAAAACTGATTTAGCAAATGTTTTGTAATGTGGGGGTGGAGAGGCATAAGTAACAATGTTATAAATTGGTTTTAAAAGTGAGACAGTACATCATATTTAACATTACTGATAAGCAACTCAGCAACAAAACCACTTCTGCTTTTAGAGCTGGCTAAAAATAGTTCAAATGTCAGACCATTGCTCCATTAATGGATCATACCCTCCCTCTCAGTCTTGCTCTCCAAGTACAGTCATGTTGCAAATTCCTCTGCCCATTTTAGCTGGCCAGGAAGATCTTGTATGCCTCTAATCCACAGTGATATGCTATGTACTCTTAAATTTCTCTTCCTGATTGTAGAAGGAAAGATTGTATAAAACATGGGAATGAGAGCTTTCTTTCCATATAAAATGAAACTGAGAATGTATTGGAAGAAATAGAACTTTTTATTCCTCTGAAATTGCTGAGCACCTGCCCTTTGCTGTGAGAGCTCCCTTTCAAGAATGCTAATTCAGGAAGAATTTGAAAAGAACTGTTTATTGCAAACAGCAACACTCTGCTTTTGGAGTTGAAACTTCCTAGCCACAGCTAAAATAGTGTGATCAGGACTTTATTATTGACATTAATATGTTCATCCTGAGTGGCAGTGTGGTAATTCTTGTGTGGATAGTACTGTGGAGAAGGGATGGTGTCTATAAAATATTCAACTACCGTGGAACAAAGATCTCTATCCTGCCAAGTCCAGCCCAATTAAAGAAAATGCAATATCTTTGGGGTTTTGTATTTAAGAGTTAGTGAAGTTAGAGAGGGGGAGAAGAGAGAAGGTGAGAAGCTACTCATATTTTACAACAAAGAGCAAAGATGAAAGTACAGATAGACAGAATGATGATCCATGTAAAACTAAATTCACCTACTCATACTGAACTAAATCTTCCTTGGCTAATTAATTATCGGAAAAAAATCTGTAACTAAAAATAAGATTGAAAGCAAAAATAACATTTTGTAGTTCTTTCTTCATCCTTTGGCCCTGCAGTGAGACTACAGTGTTGATAAATGTTGTACCTGCCTCTGCACCTCAGGTACTGCCAGAAACACTTCATGAGAGAAGGGTGCACTGCTGAAAAGTGAACATTTCATGGAGTTACCTCAAACTTAGAATTAATGGCATCTGAATGCAGAGCTAACAGCCACAAAACATTGTATTGTAATTCCATTGTTGGATGCTAAGCCTGTATTAAAATTGGACACCTTTCTACAGTAATTATGATTGGTGATGTGAGAATTCTTCTTCATAAAAGGCCTTGGAGATGAGAAGCACTGTGTATAAAATAATAATGCATAGTTCTGAGCTGAAAAACAAATTTGTGTCAAATAAATCTTCCTCGTCCTCAGCAAAGAACAACAGCAGAAAGAGTATTAGCAATGTTTATTTTCATCATTTAGATACTTTCACTGAGCTGCCTTCAGTTGTCCAGAGCTAATTAAACCTCTGATGCCAGAAGTAGAAGCAGGACTTTCTACCTTCTTTTATTTTTTATATTAGTTTATATTAGTTTACAATGATGTTTTTAGCACTGAGAGAAGAATATCAAGTGGAATCTTTCCTAGTTTAGCACAGAAGTTTCTTCTAAAATTACTTTCTGGGCTTCATCAATAAGTAAAAGTCAAAACAGAACAAGCCTGAGAGGTGTCTTTTAAGGATTTGCTGGTGAGAATTAATGTCCTATTAATTTCTTCTGCAAATAAATCCTGGAAATAATCAAGTGTTGGTTGTGTGTTTGAATTTTAGTTCCTGTATGCTGATGTTGCTGGCTGGCTGACTCACCAGATGGAGCTGTAGGCTTGGGAGAGTCACCACTGAATCCCTGAACTCTGCTGTTGTGTGAATGCAGAGGATTCTTATCACTGAAAAAGACAAGCCACCAGAATGATTTATCAGTCTCTGGTAGGAGAAAAATAAGAATCCATTTATTTGGGCTCCTTGCAGGAGATCACACCACAGCATTCAGACTGCTGTCCTCACTCTGTGGCATTGCAGAATTCTTCTGAGACAGCTGAAAGTTGATTGGGAAAGGCTGCATGGAAAAAAATCATCATGGGGGAAAAAACCAAAAAACAACTGTTTGAGATGGAAAGTTTTTGATCATGTCAAAAACTGGATTCCTGGGCAGCATGTGAAGTTTGAGCCATTGTCCACAGAGAAGCTCAAACTCCCCCCTGTGCAGCTTCAGGCTTGGATGCTGAGCAGAGCCCCTGTGGCCCAGGGTGGGCAGTGAGCTCCTGAACTGGAAGTGACTGAAGCAATTTCAGCAGCTGGTTTGGTTGTGTCTGCCTGCATTGTAGTGCTGCAGTGGCAGTGTTCCAGGATGGATGCTTGGGTTCAGTGATGGAGTCAGGCTGAGCACAAGATGCCAATTAACTCCTTGTAGCTGCTCCCCTGATGGCTCTGATTGCTGCTTTGGGCTGGGCAGGGTTAACTTCACTCCCAGTGTCTGCTGGGGCTGTGTTTTGGGTTTGTGCTGAGACTGTGATGCTCTTACAGAGATGTTTTTGTTACTGCTGAGCAGGGCTGACACTGAGCTGAGGCCTTTTCTGCTGGGGGTGGGAAACTGGGGGGAGACAGCTGAGCCCCAGGGGCCAAATGGGTATTCCAGACCGTTTGGCACCATGTCAGCACATAAAGCCTGCAGTGGGGGTGTTAGTCCAGCTACAGCTCCACGTGTTGGGGTCCTGCTGTCCCAGAGGTGCCTGAACACACCCTCTGCCCAAGGAGGAATTCATTCCTCTGTGCTTTGTTTGCATGTGTGCTTTTTGCTTTTCCTATCAGAATGTCTTTATCCCATCCCTTGAGCTTTTACCCTTGGGATTCTGTCCCCACTCCTGGTGGGTTTGGCTCCTGGCTTTCCTTTCCTCCTTTCTGGAGTTTTTCAGCTTAGAAAACAGAAGCTCAGCTCTGAATATAAGGGGTCCAGTATCATCCCACCCTGGTAGTGAGGTTCATTCTGAGAACACTCTATCCTTGATAACTCTTTTTGGCTTTTTTCTGCGTTTCATTAACAGTACAAAAATCAAATTTTGGGGGGACTGCAGCACAGACTGTGTCTGCTTTGCTGCAGAAAGGACTGTGAGCAGGCAGGCAGCTACAGAGTGTGAAAGAATGTTTTTGTAGTTAAGGAATCTGAATGTCTGAGATTTGGGTTCAATCCTGGCATCTATTAAACTGCCCTCCTACCTTTTGGACAAGAAGTTTTAAGCCACAGGCTAAACATAGCTTCTGATTTTTTCTTTCAGAAATTGTTTTGGTATTATTTCTCTGAGTGGGTTATACAGATAAATGTTAAGACAGTTAATACAGGGGATTGATTGTTCAAGTACTTGAGAGAAGCTACATCAGGAAGATTTTTATGTTTTGTGTGACAGTTGATTACTCTAAATGAGATTCTCTCTATTAGGCCTGCACTAACAACAATACCTTTTGGAAATATTCTTTAGGCAGATATTACATTAAAAGAAATTCACAGAAACTGAACTTTGGTGGATACATACAATTCTGAAGGCATTTAAACAGGAGAGTAAAGAGGTAGCAAGAATTCAGTGATTACCAGCACTCAGCTTTGTTCTGCTCTCCTGTTCTGCTTTTCAGGTGTTCTCTGTGCTGCCACAAGCTGTGATGGCACTTTGGGCTCTGTTGGACAATACCCACACTCGGTGGTATTCTTATCTGACAAAAATAATACCAAAATATTTGTTTAGTTCCTAGTCCTTCAGGACTTCAGGTCCTTCCCAACTTGTTCAGTTTAGCTGTTAGCCAAAAATAGATTTACTACATGTAAGTGAGCAAAATTATACTTAGAAGAACATTTGCAGTAGTTGGGAATTTGGTTGATTGTATTTGTGAGACCATCATTAACTGCTCTGACAAAAGAAGAAAGTTAATGAAAGATAATCAGTGCCACTGATGATGATGATGGTGATGATTGTAGAGAAAAGATAATCAGCATATTGGAGGCAAATTATTTGACAACAGTCTGTATTAAAGAAAGTGTTAAGAATATATCCTGACTGGCTGAGGAGAAAAAATCTTGTAGAAAGAAAATAGTGTGTTATATTCCTCCATAAAAACAGTAATTTCTGAGATGGTTGAATGCCTAAAGTGTGGGCTGGAGGAAAGGAGGAAGGGGAGCTGACAGTAAGGGCACACTGTAGAATAAAACACAGTGCATGATTTCTTTTAGACACTCCTTGGAGTATTTAGAAGGGAGAGCACTTCTGAGAATGCTGGTTTCTGATTTTTGGCTGAGCAGAAGACTGGGAAGGAAAGCACCCTACAGTGCCTTTCAGATGCCAGGAAAGGAGCATTGCAGGGAGCAGGGGAGCTGAAGCTCAGCCTCAGTGCCAGGGTGCACCTGCTGGGAGTGTCTGTTTGTGTGTGTGTGTGTGTCTGTGTGTGTGTGTGTCTGTGTGTGTGTCTGTGTGTCTGTGTGTCTGTGTGTCTGTGTGTGTGTGTGTCTGTGTGTGTGTCTGTGTGTGTGTCTGTGTGTGTGTGTGTCTGTCTGTGTGTGTGTGTGTGTGTCTGTGTGTGTCTGTGTGTGTGTGTGTGTGTCTCTGTGTGTCTGTATGTGTGTCTATGTGTGTCTGTGTCTGTGTGTGTGTGTGTCTGTGTGTGTGTGTGTGTGTCTCTGTGTGTGTGTGTGTGTGTCTGTGTGTCTGTGTGTCTGTGTCTGTGTCTGTGTGTCTGTCTGTGTGTGTCTGTCAGTGTCTGTGTGTGTCTATGTGTGTCTGTCTCTGTGTCTGTGTGTCTGTCTGTGTGTCTGTGTCTGTCTCTGTGTGTGTGTGTGTGTCTGTGTGTCTGTCTGTGTGTGTGTCTGTGTGTGTGTCTGTGTGTGTCTGTCAGTGTGTGTGTCTGTCTGTCAGTGTGTGTGTCTGTGTGTCTGTCTGTGTGTGTGTCTGTGTGTCTGTGTGTGTGTGTGTCTGTGTGTGTGTCTGTGTGTGTGTCAGTGTGTGTGTCTGTGTGTGTGTCTGTGTGTGTGTGTCTGTGTGTGTCTGTCAGTGTGTGTGTCTGTGTGTCTGTCTGTGTGTGTGTCTGTGTGTCTGTGTGTGTCTGTGTGTGTGTCTGTGTGTGTCTGTCAGTGTGTGTGTCTGTCAGTGTGTGTGTCTGTGTGTCTGTCTGTGTGTGTGTCTGTGTGTCTGTGTGTCTGTCTGTGTCTATGTGTGTCTGTGTGTGTGTCTGTGTGTGTCCGTCTCTGTGTGTCTGTGTGTCTGTCAGTGTGTGTGTCTGTGTGTGTGTGTGTCTGTGTGTGTGTCTGTCAGTGTGTGTGTCTCTCTGTCTCTGTGTGTCTGTGTGTGTGTGTCTGTGTCTGTCTGTCTGTGTGGATGGAGGGGTGAAATGTCCCCAGGTGCTGCTGTTCATCACCCCGGGCACACCAAGGGACAGCACACCCACACCCTCAGTTTGGTGACTGCTCTGTTCTGTACCCGCTCAGAGGAATTGCCAGAATGAAATGCAAAAGCCATTCTGTGTCTTACAGCTATAGGGGAAAGTCAGAGTGGATCATTTTTGATTCCCTTCTACAGGAAACATTTTCATGAGAAAGTCTGTGACAAGCGTGGCAGTAACACACACGTGTGCCTGCACTGCTTTGAGCAAACATTTGCTTTTCAGTAGCTCTGACAAGCTCACTGTGGTATCTTAACCTTCCTAAAGGCTGAGATGCTTTCTGATTAATGGATTTATTTGCAAATAAATTGAAAGTGTAGGTGGTCTTGAGACACAGAAATCATTATATTTTCACCAGTATCATCTTGTTTTTGCAAGGAAGAATATCATAGATGAGATTTTGAAACATGATACATGAATGCATCTTAAGCATAAATGCCCTAGACCTAAAATCATAATTTTTCTCTTTTTGTTGGTTATATCATGTCTGGAAATCAGTCTGGCCAAGTTCTTGTGTTTAAAATAAGCAAATGTCCTGTATTCAACACTTCACAGAATGTCAGCAGAAGTTGCAGTATGCAATGAATTTAAAGCAAATGCAAACATGTGTTAGGCAGTTTTTTCCAAGAATTAAAAATGTGAGAAAGAGCACATCAAAAATTATGATATACAACATTCTGACTGCTTAACCTAAAAACATATTCTAAGCAAACTATTTTTAAGGAAAAGTAAACACAACAACTTCTCATATTGAAATTAAGCTCTTCCCTGTTTCTTCCAGTATATTTGTGAAACAAAATTTAGAGCTCCTTGTTTTGAAAAAGGGAGAAAGGAAGCTACCCTAACCCTAATCATTTCCCTGCAGAGACTGAAGAGCACAACTACTGAGCCACAGTTTCTAGATTTCCTCACTTTATACAGTGAGCAAAGGGAAGAGGAATAACAACAGCAAAAGTCAAAAGTCTGAAAAACCTTTGGAAAAGTTTCAAATATGGATGGAGGCAGAAGCAGGTTTTAATTATTTAATTTTAACACCATTGTTAGAAAAAAAAGCCTGCAGAAAGGCTTGTCAGGTTGCAATTCATGGTAGCCTTGTCTATAACCATTTGTTGCCAGGCTCAAAAATTAGGTGGATATGAGAAGTTTTTCATAAAAGTTGTAAAATATTGTCACTAACCCACCCCCACACACCCATTTTATTTCACACTGACAAAAGCTGAGATGAATGAGTTGTCTGGCCCTTCCCACTTTGTATAGTCATTGGCTGGCTTGGTTCTAAAAGGGATTTTAAAAAGGGGAATAATGTGCCTTTGCCTGGGATCTGGGAGTGTCAGGCTGCTGAAAAGCTGATCTGTGAGCTGCCACCATGCAGATCTCCTGGGCTGTGTGCGCCGTCTGCGTCCTGACACAAATCACATTTCAGCCTGCACAGGGGTGGCAGGTGTTTAAAAATGATGCTACAGAAATCATCCCTGAGATCACTGAAAATACAGAAACACCCATGGAGCCGACTTTCAGCAACAACAATACAATGAATCAGGCAAAACATGGAGGAAGACACATACAACAAGCTCCAGAGCTTAACGGTAAGAAAAATATCATTATTACTGATTTGGATCATAGCAGATAATTTGTAAAAGAATATTTGTTATCATATATGTTTGTTTATTAACACTTTTAGCTGTGGCCCAACTGCTTTAAGTGATAGGGATTTACATCTACTGTTAAAGAAGTATGAATATGAACATAAGAAAGAATAAATTGGAGTTTACTATGCAAACATTGTCTCTCTGTTGAACATTGCTACTCTGCCCAGACAACTCCAAAACATAAACCTTGTAGTAGATATTACTTAACACTTCTCTGTGTTTTGTGAGGAAATATCAAAAGTTATCTTTCTCTCTTTTATGTTAGGATGGGGGAATGGGTTGACAATAGAGACAATAATATAAATTTGTGATATTTAGGAACATCCACAGCAGTTGTGACTAAGATCACACATCAAAAGTGGCACATTGAGGTTGTTGCTCAGCTAAATGAGAGAAGTGTGCTGTCCTCTGCCAACAGGCAGATCTTCAGTCAGGTTCCAGCAGCCAAAAATGCTTCAAGTTACATTGTCACTGCACTTGGCCAAATGTCTAACTTTAGCAGTGATGCAAGACACCAGCCTTTTGAGGAGAGACAGAAGATGGAAAGCTAACACCAAACAGAGAAAAGTAGCTTTAAAAAAGTTTCCCACTGGAAAATAGAGCAAGCTTGGTCCTCCAGACACACAGCATAAAGCACAGAGCAGCAGCCACAGATCAAACTTAGAATTCTCACTGCTGTGCATTAACCAGCCTCCTTTTTTTGGGGACACTGGAAGGCAATTGTGAATTTCTGCTGCAGCTGTCATTAAGGCATTTAAAACCATAAGGTTAACAGTATTTTAAAAGAAAGGAATGAAAAAAAAGTAATGCTTTTGAGATTGTGACCTTAAAAGCTTTTTAAATTCCTAAGATGGGGAGCACTCTGTTCCTGCCAGGCAGCCTCACCAACCAGCAGGTCACAGCAGGTTGGTTTTCTTGTCACATCTCAATACCTTCATTTTTTAGCCTCTTACTACTCTGAATCAACTGGGAATCTGCCCCACTGCATATTTTTCAGAGTGAAAACACTTAATTAAGAAATCAAAGACTGAAGGAGACTGGGCAGTTGTTTTAGATACACAATGGTCTTGCATACTTATTTTGGCATCTTCAACATAAAGAATCAAAATTATGATCCAAAGTGGCCAGACCTCTCTGGAACGTATGCACCAGACCATGAGTGACTTTTGCACCTGCACACTTACAGGACAGGACATAAATGCACAAAATATCACCTGCAGAGCTGAGGCAAATGCCTGGATATTTAACTGCCTGTGCATTATGGAGGTACTGTACACCTTATTCAACACATTATTTTATTTACAGACAGACATAATTTTCTCAGATGCTTTGGGAGTGTTAGACTGAAGTGCACATGGAGTTCAGGTTGCCAGGTTGTTCTTTGTCACAGCTGACAAGGATTGCTTAATTTCATTAATGCAGTCCTTCAGACTTTTCAAAAATGAAATCTTGCTAGCTGTGCTTTGACAAATATAAATACACTTTGACAAATGTAAATCTGAGCACTAAAAGTCCTGTTTCTGTATTTCACAGGAAAACCAAAAATTAAAATTCTGTACAAATACTATTGTGTTACTAACAGGAGATTCAGGGTCAGAATTCTCTTTTGCTGAACTAAACCTTGTACCCAGTGAGGAGAATGGGCCTGACAGCCACAGCTGTCTCTGTGAGCTGCCCTTTGAAGGCTTCCACCACGGAGTTAAAACTGTGCTTTTGACTAAAACAAGAACTTTAATGTGTTTGTCTAGATGAAGTTATTTGATAAACACTTAAAAATCAAATTTTGTGTCTTCCCAAGTCAATTAATCAAGGATGTCATTTGGGAAAAGAAACACATTTGGGAAAAGTTATGTTCCTACAACAGTAAAGTTTCTAAATACTTAATGCTAATAAATCTTGTATTTTCTAATGCTTCATTTGCCTATAGTTATCCATTGAGAAAAAGGAGAGGAAAAAATCTGTAAGGTTCCTAAGAGCAAAAAGGTGCCTCTGGCTCTCTGAGGGGAACTGTGTGGGACATGTGGAATTACCACAGAGTGTAGTAAACTTGGAAAAGCTGGTGCCTGAATAGTGAGAATTCCTTAGCTCTGTTGTTACCTGTGATTTCTCTAACCTGAAACACATTATGCAAGCCAAAAATCACTCAGGGAACACTTTTTGTTGCAAAAGGATTTAAATCTGGAGTCAACATCTGAAGTCAATAAACTAGAGCAGTGGGGGAAGGTGTTGCCCAGAGGTAAATGAAGCCAGGAGAATATTGTCCAAAATTCCCAGCTGCTGCTGGGGCTGGACTCCAGAAGTTCCATTGCCCCCTGCACAGCACTGACATGAAATGTACCTGGTGGATGTTATTCACCAATTTGGACATTGTTATTCAAGGGTTTTACAGCTGGAGTAGCTGAATAGTCAGGAGCTGCATGAGTGAGCCTTTTGAGATATTTCTCCTGAAAATCTGCTGTTCAAGACATTCAGCTTGTATCTAGCTCAGGGATCTGCTGCAGGAGCTGCTGTGGTTTGACACTGGCCCAGCACCAGGCACCCACAAAAGCCACTCACTCACCCTCCCCTGTCACAGCTGGGCAGAGGAGAGAAAACCAAAAAATCTGTCAGATTATAGCACTTCTGGTCTGAAAAGAGAATGAGATAAACTGAGCTGACTGCAGCTAGCCCTTGGAGGTTTATGAGTTAAGGACCAGGAGAAAAACACACCAAGGGCAAAACAGGCTTGGCTTAGAGGTACAAAGTGACTTTATTACTGAAAAATCAGAGAAGGGTAATGAGAATTAAAATAAGTCCTTAAAAACACCTTTATTCCCCCAACCCATTCCTCCTTCCCACCACCAGCACAGGGAGAAAGGGCGTGGGGGTTGTGATGGGTGCCAGAAATGAAGGAATGAGCAGGAATGAAGGAATTGCAGGAAGTGAGGAATTACAGGAATTAGGGAATTGCAGGATCTGAGGAATTACAGGAATGAAGGAATTACAGGAATTGGGGAATTGCAGGAGGAGAGGAATTGCAGGGATTGAGGAATTACAGGAATTGAGGAATTACAGAAATTAAGGAATTACAGGAATTGGGGAATTGCAGGAGGTGAGGAATTGCAGGAATGAAGGAATTGCAGGAATTGTAGGAATTGCAGGAATTGAGGAATTGCAGGAATGAAGGAATTGAGGAAATTAAGGATTTGCAGGAATTGGGGAATTGTAGCAATTGCAGGAATTGAGGAATTGCAGGAATTGAGGAATTGCAGGAATGAAGGAATTGAGGAAATGAAGGATTTGCAGGAATTGGGGAATTGCAGGAGGTGAGGAATTGCAGGAACTGAGGAATTACAGAAATTAAGGAATTGCAGGAATTGGGGAATTGCAGGAATTGGGGAATTGCAGGAGGTGAGGAATTGCAGAAATGAAGGAATTGCAGCAAGTGAGGAATTGCAGGAATTGGGGAATTGCAGGAGGTGAGGAATTGCAGGAATGGCAGGAATTGAGGAATTGCAGGAATGAAGGAATTGGGGAAATGAAGGATTTGCAGGAATTGGGGAATGGCAGGAATTAACGTGTTCCCTGTCCGCAGACGCCTCCGAGCTGAGCTGCAGGGAGCTGCGCACCACTCGCTACGTGACGGACGGGCCGTGCCGCAGCCTGAAGCCGGTGAAGGAGCTGCTGTGCTCGGGCCAGTGCGAGCCCTCGCACCTGCTGCCCAACTCCATCGGCCGCGGCAAGTGGTGGCGGCAGCAGGCGCTGGACTATCGCTGCATCCCCGCGCACACCCGCACCCAGCGCGTCCTGCTGGCCTGTCCCGAGCACGAGACTCGGACTTACAAATTCCGAGCGGTCACCTCCTGCAAGTGCAAGCGCTACACTCGCTACCACAACCAGTCCGAGCTCAAGGACTTCGGCAAGGAAGGCGCCCGGCCCCAGAAGAACAAGAAGCCTCATCTGTCCAGAGCCAGGAGCGGCAAATCCAACCAGCACGAGCTGGAAAACGCTTATTAGGAGGTGGCTCTGGGTGACACGGACTAGCGGCTCTGGATGTTTTCTAAACCAGCAAAAGGCACTCAGAGGCCACAGCATGATGTTCTGACTGCAGTAGGTTCCAATTCCTTCTGCTAAGCTGGGTCAAAGGCTCACATAGCAAAAATCGATCAGATTGTAGCACTTATGGTCTGATAGGAGAATGAGATAAAGCGAGCTGCAGGTACCCCTGGAGGTCCAGGCGAGTTTGTGTGTCCTGGACGAGCAGGAGGGCAGAGGAGAGTGAAGCTGTCGTGACAATCACGCTTTGCTAGAAACCATTCCACTCACTTCACGTGAAAAGAATATTGAGATCCCTTTCCCAGACCATGATGCAGGACAAGCTTGCAATTAGGGAGGCACCAGGAGAGTTTGCACTCTCTAAAGGAGCTGGAGAAGGTTGGGGTAGCAGGGATTTCAGGTAATGGTGAATGAAGTCGAATTGTTGGAAAATTAACACACTAGCAGATGTCCTCATGCCCCAAGTGTTTCCTCTCAAACACAGAAATCAAAATATGACACCAGTGCACTCAGAAGTGTGACAAATCTATTTCATACTTTTCATTAAAAGATTATGGGATCGACAAATTCAAAACTCAGATTTGGCAACTAAAATCATATTGATTTAGGAACAATTATTTGTTTTAGGGACAATTCAACAATTTCTCCTAAGTGGAGCAGATTTATGAAAAAGATGCTCCTCCCAAACCAGATAACCTCACTGATGTTTGTCCTGTAAACAACTGACATTATCCATAGTTTAACATAGAAGATACTGATTATTCCTTATTTCCTAGAACATGTTTAACTTTAATATCAGCTTAGATACATCAATTTACATTTTCTATTCTGTAGAGTTTGGATTACCTGGCCACACACTCTGTAGCACTAAAACTGTGCAAACCAAGCTCTGTGAGTAAGGTGGTGGTTCTGCATTAAAAGTGAGCCTCTGCTAAGTCAGGAATTCCTCTAGAAAAGTCTTTAGGATATGCAGCTTTGATAAGTCTTTAGTTTGGCACCTAAACTAAGTTTTCCTTTACTTAGCTTCTCAACACTCAGACTAATGCTTGTGTTTTTACATTAAAGAATATTGCTAGAAAGTGAATTGTCACATACTGTATACATCCTGTAGAATTTATGCTGAAATAATATAAAGTGTGGAAATTTGCAATGTTGATAGATTTTTCAGTGATTTTATGTGGGACCAGAACCTAGAGAGAAAAGGTATCATTTCAGAGAGTGAATTACGTATTTATTTTTTTTTCCAGAAATTATTTATGCAATGTTTTAACTTTTAGAGAACTAGAAGTAATACTGCTTTAAAAATATTAGTCTTTTTAATTTTAAATACATTGTTAATAAAGTAGAAACAATGACTAATTATAGAAAGACTCATTGATTTTCAGCTACAGAATAAAGCTGATTTCCTGCAAAGCCAGGGATTTACAGAACAGTCAGGGTGTCAAGTCCAGTTTCTGTGATCCAAAATGTCGAGATCCTTAATTCTAACCTACACATCCCTAAAGAATCTCCATCCTGGAACTCCTTGCTCTGGTACAGGATGTTTCTCATGGAAAAGCTCTTCCTGGGGAGATGAGCAGCTCAGAATTATTTCTGTATTCTCGTTTCTGCTTCCCCTAGACATTTCCTGATCCATATGTTCACAACTAAACAAAGCCACCAAAGAAAACAAAAAAATCTGTGAACTGTCAATCAAGAGTACTTGATTGAAATCTGATTGCTTTAGATTTCTTTTATTGAAAAAAAAAAAAAAAAAAAAAAAAAAGG
>JAOTQP010001009.1:2194748-2212969 GCA_026413545.1 Cichladusa arquata
AGAAATGTGGAATCCCCTTGCAAGTGCTGTCAAGCAACAGTTAAAAATTTTTATAGTTTGGTATTGTAAACCTATGTTCATTTTCATTTAGTCTTTAAGAAACATTTTCCAATAAAGGCAGAGAAAACTGAGCTTGGGCTGCACACTGCATGCAGGTCTTTCAATGCAGATGTAAAGATGAGCAGCTTTTTCCAGACAACCAGTACAGAAGTTGTCCTTTGCTTACTATGACTTGATACATGGTATAAAAACCCCAAATAAACCATTGTCACAACTACAGCAACATTTTCCAGACTTATCTTTGACTTCATGAATTTGACACTTGGGGCTTAATTTTCAGAATTCAGTATGAGCACCTGCAGCACTGCTGAAGTGAGAAAAGCAGCTCAGTTCTCTGGAAAGCTGTTCCACAGTCTCTCAAACATCCACAGTCAATGAAACTTTGTTTTTAAAATACTGGTTGTGATTAGCCAGTGAAAGAGACTTGTTCCACTTCATCTCAGACTTCATCCTGGGTTTCAGGCACTCAGAAGCATCAGGCCTGCTTCAGGTGAACCAGGAATATCTTTCTACCAAATATTTCACCTAGAAGAGGTCCTCTTACCCCAAAACATGTTGTAATACAGTTCTTGTCTCTCAAAAGTGCCAATGGTTCCTGCTGTTAAACTGCCACTCAGAATCTTGCATTTTTCTGACTTCCAATGTAAGAATTTGTTCTTTGCAAGTTATAAAAGCTTTTACAAGAATCTCAGTGGGTGAAGAGTCCTGGGGCACTTTGACTGCTGTATTTCCTCTCAGCACCCATCTTGTTTGCAGTGACTTCTCTTTGGTTTTGCCTCAGGTTAAAGGTGGATGAGATGAGTAGTTTGCAGATTGATTCTGTAATCTCACCCCTGAGGCAACCCCTCCAACCACCACTTTTGCAATTTATGTTATCAGGAGAGGAATAGGAAATTGTGTTTTGCTAATAGCTGGAAAAATCAAAATACAGGATGTTTCAGAGGTAGACTGCCAGATTCTTCTCCACCCCAACATCCATGTGGATATTTTTCAGACAGGGAATTTGGGATTGTTCATTCATTCATTCATTCATTCATTCATTCATTCATTCATTTTTAACCTCTAATATAGGTGTGCATAACCTGGGGGCAGATAGCATCCCTAACTGTGGGTTTGAGAAAGTGTCTGTAGGAAATTTGAGTTTCTCTTTTACACAAAATTATATACTTTAACTTCTTTTCAAAGAATGGACAGTGACCTGCTGTGTGCTCCTCCTACAAAAGCATTAGATAGTGTTTCTTTGAAATTTTAAATTCTTCAAATGAGAGTGAATATCTTCATTGTCATTTTTGCAATAAAATAGCACAATTTGCACAATTTTTAGGTGCTGCTGAGGTGTAAGTAGTAACAGGTCACTGCTTTTATCTTCCCTTGGCTGGAGCCAGCTGCCTGTCACAACTGAACAATGCCATGATGGGCACTCCTCAGAAATGCACTCAAGTCACTTTTTTTCAGACAGAATTCATGATTTCTCCAAATCTGCTTCCCCCCCTCCCCCATTTTTATTTCTAACAATTTGTGTAGCCTGTGGCACATTCTCTACAATACACTCACTGGCTTAAAATAGTCACTGTGCTTACCTCAGTCCTTTTTCTGGCAAAAATACAATTCTGCTATTATTCAATGAAAAATAAACCTACCAACAGAAGAAGGATCTTGCTGCTGTCCACAAGGCCTCAAAGATTCTGCACAAGATTCTTTTTAATTAGAAGTTGCACAATAAAGAGCATAACTTTATCCAGTGAGGTGCTAGGCCCAGAAAACACATCACATGTGTGTTCTGCAAGCGTGGTTAAGAAGGTCAGCACTGAGAAATACAGAAGGAATAAACATGTATTTTTTTAGCCATATGACATCAACTTATAATTAGCTTGTTTCACTCAAATTAGTGCAGCATATGGGCACACAGAACAACTTTTCTATAATAAACAGCCTCAAAAGCCTTAAATTATCATATAACATATTTATATGTAGCTGGAGTTTGGATTGAATACACTGTGCAGCTGTAACCTGAAATTTGATAAACTGGACCTCCCCCTGACAGGCCAGTAATGGAAGTCCACTTCTAAAATAACTCAGCTTTTAAAATAAAGCCAGCACAAACTGCAGAAGTTGCAGCACATGCAGCCAATGTCACTTGGTCACACAAAACAGAGCAGCTGCTCCCCTTGCAGTCCTACAGCCATTAAAAGAGATTCAACTCAAAGTTTTTTCAAGGGATTGACATTTCTCTTCCCAGAATTGTAGAAACAGTTTTTAACACTGGATGTTGGAGAGTCAAGCAGCAGAATTCCATGGACAAGGCTCATGATGCCTTGCTGCCATTTCATTGAATTGGGAATGTGGGGCTTTGCTGTATTTTTTAATATTTTCCAAAATTAATTTTACTCTGGGTAGAGTATAACAACCACAGTGTGTCTCAAGACCAAAGGGAGGAAGTAATGTTGATTCTTCTGTCTGTGTTACCCAGTTCTGATGCTGTATCCTGAACTGGTCATTTCTTTCAATCCTAAAAGCTTTCTCTGCTCTTCTGTGAGAACAAGTTCTTACTGTAAAAAGGGGATAATAAAACTAATCAGTAAAACCTGAATGGAGGTAAAACTCATCAGCACACACCCTGCTAATTCTGAAGTAAAAGTATAACAAACACAAAGAGAACCTTTAAAACACCTCACCTTTATCTCAGTGTACACATAAATTGAACATTCCAGTTTCTCTGGGCAATCTGTTCCGGTGCCTCAACACCCCCACAGTAAAGAATTTCTTCCTAAAATCCAACCCTCTAAACCCATTGTTCCTCAGTTTATCCCCAGTGCAGAGGCCTGCCCATGTTTCCTGCAGACCCCATTTGGGTGTTGGAAGTCTGCTCTGAGTTCTTCTGGAGCCATAAACATCCATTTCAGCCCCCCCAGGTGAGGCTGTGTGTGATGTGAATTTTTTTTTTTTTTTTTGCCCCATACTGGCCACTTAGATTACAGCTGATACCAGTGGGGCTGTCATGACATTTGGGAACTCACACTTTAGATGGAAATTGTGAATTTTCTTATGACCTTGAGAACACATTGGACTGCTCTTAGTGTCCAGAAGGGTAACACCATCATTTTCATCTCAAAGAGGAGTAGCCCCAAGTCCTTGACTGAGTCCTGAGTCCCAAATCCTTGACTGAGTAACAAATCCAAAGTCTTGCATCTCCCCACTGAAGATCCCACAGCAGGTGTTTGGAGCACTAACCCTAAGGCTCAAGCTTTCTAGTTCATGGCTTTCCAGGCAATTTAAATATACCCTCAAGCCAAGGAATAACAGAGTATTTATTTCATGGTTCTTAAGCCCCTAAATAAAACAGACATCATTATCACTCCACCAACAACTTAAGCTTGCAGCATGAGGTTATTTCAATTAAGAAAAGAGCTCAGCTATGGCTAAATAAATAAGTGATGTCATTCTTCATTCAGACCTCCAGATTCTTTGGTGTAAAAACTTCCCTCAGGAGAGGCTTTGGGACACGGTGGCTCCTCTGAGGCTATTTACATCTCTCAATTTCTCTAATCTCTTCTTCCTTCCTTCCTCCTGTCTATTTCCTTCCCTTTCACTATAAACTGGCCAGTATTTAACTCTAATGCTTCCACTCTGCCCAACATGCTTTTAGAATTGGGTGGTTGTTGGTTTGTTGTTTTGTTGGGTTTTTTATAACCAGAAATAAGGCTTAATTTGAGGTAATTACTTTCCCATTTGGAGAGTTTTGCTATTTGCAGGGCCTTATTTTTTTCCCCTAGTCAAATTAGCAGGAGAAGGAAGTTTTAAAAGTGATAGTTTTCTCCTAAAATTGTTCTTCAGATTAAGGGTAGCACTCAAAACCAGAAAGTTCTCATTCATGTTGAATTTCTGCATGTCTAGAAACAAAAGTAGTTCTATCAGGAAATTATTGAGGGGAGGAAGAGGACAAACAATGACATCAACTTCCAGTGAAAATATGTGCGGATTTAAGCCTGATCACCAATTAATATGGGCTTCCAAATAAATTAATCTTCAAATCAGAGGTGTCCAGAGTCCTAGGAATCAAAAATGGGCCCATTGGAAAAGATACTTTTCTCTAGAACTGTTTTATTTCAGTAACATCTCTCATATGGCATTGAGAACTCACAATCAGTCACTTGCAGTGCAACAACAGGACTTTGTGGAATGAAAAGTATTAATAAATGCAAATATTCAATGGAGCATTGTCCTTAGTGGGGAACTGGCATAATTTCAGAATGCAAGCACCACACCCTCAGACAGATCCCTTTCTCCTATTTGGAGTGCTGTCTGTCTAACCTGTAAGGATTTTAACCAGTTTTTCAATATTTTGGGGGTTTGGAACCTCAGAGGGGACACTGGATGTGTGCAGCTGGCTTGTAGCACAGTCTGAGCTGGCAGTTTGCATGTGAGCAATGAACTCAGCCCACAACCAATTTACTTTTAAGTCCACAGCCCTCAAATCTGTAATTCTGGTTTGGTCAGCAGTGCAATCACCCTGCATTTACTGAAAAACACCATTATTATTTTGAAGTATGTGTTACGTATAGACATGCCAAAGGACCTTGAATTTCCTTGTATTTCTCTGCAAACAGTGGAAATATAAATTCTAATATATATTTAGGGTGCAGATAGAATGACATGGGCCAAAGGGTATTCATGCAAATGGTTTTTTATGGGTGGTCCATGGGGTAATGACAGTTATGGTAAAACTTATTTGGACCTGGCTCTTCAGAGAGACCTCACACACAGGTCTGGTGAAAGGCTGGTCCAGAAAACTTAAAAAACCACTACCCAAAAAACCCCAAAAAAATATAAGTAAGAAGAAAGTCATGCCCAAGAGATAACTGCAACTGATATGGGTTCCTGTGGAGCTGCACTGATTTTTGACATTTGGATCCTAAAACAGTATTTAAAGGACAATCACCCAGATTTACTGGGCAGTATATAGACATACTTAGCTCCAAGTAGCACATACATAAAGGATATAGATGTGAAAAAAAATAAATGGAAGTAGAACAGGATAAATATATTGCAATTGTGTGGCAAGGTATTTGTTAAGGAAGAAAAGCAGCTGGAATATTGGCAAGGCAAATCAGGAAAGCTGAAATGGGGTCTGAGTTACTAAATCCATTTTGTTTCACTGACCAGAGCCTTGAGTCCTGTGCATGCTTTGTGTTTTGTGTCCTAAATTACAATATCTGGCAGGAAAAGAAATTGGGTTTTGTCTTTGATCTTCAGTTAAAGCAGACTGAGAAAATCCCTTCATAATTGGTTAATAGTTCACGGGGCTAAAATTGTTGTTGTAGCACAATCTGTGGGAACAACACAGGAGAAACATTTCCTGCAGAAAGAATGCTGAAGTTTAATTACTACACATCACACGAGGGAGAACTTCAATTTTTAGGGCCCTGTGTTCAGGCAGTTACTAGGTAGCCAGCTTGTAGTGAATATTGATGCTTTGGTCTAATCTCTGCTGGGCCAGAGAACAGTGGAGGGGCCTCATTCTCATGATGGGGTAGGAGGAATGCTACACATTTCTTAGGTCTTATCATCATGTACATTGCTCTGCCAGGCAGTTTAATTAATAACTGTCGACATCTTGTCATTTATCATTACCCAAACAGGGGCAAGGACCCTTCCATGTGCATGCTGGACAAATAAATTAAAGTTGTCTCCCTCAGTCTCACGGGTTTGCTGCTGTCACTCACTCGTGTTGTCCTTCCTGCAGTTCAAAGAATTGCATCTTATCTTGCTCCCAGGACTGGGCAGCTATTTTTGTCCTGGAAAACAAAAGCACATGCAAGCCTGGTGGATAATCAGCCAGCAATATTGCTGGGGAAAATTAAATTATTGAGTTCACCAGAACACATTTACCACTGGATTTTAAATGTACAACAAAGAAGATTGTTTCATGAGCAAAGAAATACAGAAACACCAGTCAGATAATGATGTCAAAGTAAGTTTTTCACTGACTCCAAATGTCATCAGAGCAATATCTGATTTTCATATCACAACACTAAATACCAACTAGTTCAGTGTAAGTAAATTGTCCATCTTTCTTTGGAATCACATGCAGCACATAGGAACACCCAGAATGGTTCTGGGTACTGTACAGAATTTTGCTTCCAGTCAAACCTAAAAACTTTCTCTCTGTGAATGCTATGAATCTTAATAGCAATTTCCAGGAAAAAACAATCCCAATAGAAATGAGAGTGGTAGTGTGATAGACACACTTCCAAACACAATCCATTTTTGGTAAATAAAAATAAAAAGTTTATTAGAGGTACTCTATTGTCAGAGACACAGCATACCAGGGACTGCACACAGGGAAACAGGAGCCCCACAGATTTTGTTATTTAAGTTTTAAAAAACCCCAAACTGAACTCCATTTACTCTGTACAACACACTGAATTGTGAGATATTTTCATGTTAATTTGTGACTGCAGACAGAGCTCCCTGTCTGTCCAAGACAGATGATGGAGCATCTCTGTTTTCACTTTGCAGGCAGCTCTGGCTGCAGCAGGAGGGGATGGATTCCTGCAGGGACTGCCAGAACCTCCCAGGCAGAAGAAGGGTCCTGGCTGCCTTTAAAGAAACATATTAAGCTGCAACTCGCTAAGGTGTTTGTTAAAGCCACCAGGATGATTCAGGCCACACTTTCTTCAGTTGAGAAAATTGTGGCACAGGGCAGTGTGACCTTATCAGGTGTCCCAGCTGTTAGACTGACCCTACCTGCAGGACAGCTTCTGCAGCACTGGGGAATGTGTCTCTTTCAAACCATACACCAAAATTTCATGAAGAGAAGACATGCTCAAACACCACTGCTGACTGGAAAAGGCTGACCTGAACAGAGACTAGACAGAGCAAAAGGAATAAAACAGGAATTTATTGAAAGGATCCACCTTGGGCAGTGCAAGAGCCCGGCCGGGGCTACACCCAAATCAAATCCAAGGGGGATCCTGGTCACAAGTTTTACACTTTTATAACTTTTGGCTCATCTTGGGCTCAATTATGCAACCACAGCCCCAGGCTATCAAGTCTCAGAGCCCCGGCTTGCCCACTTTCCCTCGCCGTTGTTTCTGAATTTTGGGTACCAGTTGTCCTTGATTCTCCAGCTAGAAAGGAATTGTTTCTTCTAACTCCCCTGTGAAGAGAACTTACCAACACCTAATATGAAGTTTCAGAGATACACACAAAGCAGCAGAGGCCCTGAAAAACAGAAAAGCTAAAACCCAAGGCATCAGCAGCACACAGACAAGTGCAAACAAGAAAATCCTGCACCAGAGCTTGTGAGAGCCTCTTGTCTAAAATGTCACAGGGACAAAAAGCAGCAGGCATGAGATGGACCCAAGGACAGAGCCCTTCCCTATGCCAGCCTGAGCAAAGCCCATGGCAGAACCAAGGCTCAGTGCTGAAGAGCTGAACTGTGAGTGCATTTTAATAATGGGAGATGTGGTAATTCTGGCCCCTTCTGGCTGCACTAAATTGCCCTGTTTGGCTGGAGCCAAGCTGAAATAGCACGTTGGGCATGCATCAGGAAATTACCTCAGAATATACGAAGCCTCAGCCTCTAGGTGATAAGTAAGGGCCCAACAAATTAATCTCATCATCTGCATTCATCTTTGGATGCTGCTCTGTGCCAGGCCACAGTGTGTGGGCTGCAGCCTATTTTTTTTCATTTGTCTAACTTAAATTGGTAGTTTGAGTTACTATGATACAAATGTTCTATTCTGTGCTGTCTGCATGGTAGATTGTTCTTACTGAAATAGGAAGAATTATCATGTCATATTTTACAGACATGTGGACAAATTATTATGAGCCTTCTTTTGTCAACATATCTTGAATTATATAAGTCTGGTGAATGGAATTTATGGACATCCTTGGTCTATTTTCCTTTAATGGCAAGTATTTTTATTAATAACTGTAATTTAATTATTTATTATCCCATTCAGAATCTACTCACTTCTACAGTCTATCTCTGAATTGCATTCCTCACTGTATTATTAAGGCCTTTCAAGATAAAAAATCACATCTAAGTGAAATGGAAAAAAAGAGTTGCCTTAGACTTATGATTGGAACTTAGGTATTCTATTAAAAAAATAACACATTATTTCACATTACTTTATAGAGAATAATCCACCCTCCATTTAAAAGAAATACATCTCTTTTTCTAAAATATTCAGTAAATTTTGCTGTCCTCTGAATGTTTCAGCAGCAGAAAGAACAGAATCATTACAACTCTCCTTTTTTTCCCTGACACATACAGTGATTACTGCAGACATAAGGAGGACAGGCAAACTTTTCTTTTGCCTGTATTCTATCTTTCTTGTATTCATTTTAGAGATAGCAAATGGAGGATTTGGGTGCTTTCTCCAGACCTGTTACTTATTTTGAAAACTAAATGCTTTAAGGCAATGGAAGACCAATTTCTGTCCAGAGTTTTTAGACTCTTCAATAAATTTATGAATATGTGCTCAAGAGACAAAAACCCCACAGATTAATGTGAGAAATAATCCTTTTACTGCAGTATCAGTCGTTAATGATTAATTTCTAATCCTTGGCAAATGATAAAAATCATGACAATACCCAGAGAAGAATATATGCAATATAATTAATTTTCCAGCTCCTTTTCTTTGTTCTGCAAACAGCAGCTAACAATGTATTTAGTAACTCATCCCTGAATGGTGGTTACACACGACAGAGGTACCAAAAGTTAATCTTCTATTTGTCTCTATTTTCTAGAAAAGGGGAAATTATTCCTCTTGGATGAAATCTAAGGCATGCACAGATGGGAGCACAAGTGCTTTTTTACTGGTACAAACGTGAATATTTCCATTGTAAGACTCTATTAGTTTCGTTTCTTCTACTCTTTATATTTGGTAATAGATTTTTACTCCACAAAACCATTGACTCAAATGCCTCTAAAATAAGAACACCCTGCTGGTCTAAGCCCATGGAAGGAGGCAAAAGTCCGTGGCAGATGACACAGAAGAAAAAAAGGGGTTTTCTTGTGCCAGTGGGGTGGGTGTATTGCAGGAAAGAGTTTGTGGAAAGATTCTTTCTGAAACATTCCTCAATATTTTACCTCTACTCCTGCAGTGAAAGCCATAGTGTGTGTCCACCATGTGTACTTTGGAGAAATACAGAATTACCTGCCTTCCAAAATGAGCTGGAGTCCTTAGATGTGCTAACTGCCTGAGAGAAAACAGGAGCAGAGAGCAAATGGCAGAAGAGAAAGACCCTGTGCAGCATTAATTGTTGGAAACCTAGGAGATTGGAACATATACATTACCTACCACAATTCATGCAAAACCCCAAGGTCCCAGTCATGTGAAGGCCTAGGAGTGACTCAGACATCCTCAGTCTATTTTCCTTTAATGGCAAGTATTTTTATTAATAATTGTAAATTAATTATTTATCATGCCATTCAGAATCCACTCACCTCTACAGTCTATCTCTGAATTGCATTCCTCACTGTGCATTCCTCACATCCTCACAGTTGCATTCTCTCCTGTGGTGAGAAGGTGGCCTTTGGGGAGAGGTAATTCTTACTCCTGCAAACACAGATCTAAAGTTGGCCAAGGCATGAGAATTTACAAATCAAAGATTTTTTTTCCTTTGATTCCATGGAATAAAGAAGTTTAACACTTTAAACTAGGAACAATTCTTCATGTTCTAAAGGAAATTCAATATGTTCATGCATATTTGGATGGCTAAACAAATTGAAGTATTAAATATTCCTTATTTCTGCACAGTGGGTATGGCAAGGCTATTACCTTAAAAGTTAAAAAAATAATAATAATTAGTAGCCCTTAAAATCTATCCACACTAGGATTTAGTCCATGAACCCCTACTGATGATAGGTGAACCTAACTGATTTATATTTTCCAATGTTCATGTGATAATGAAGGGGGATAGTTATTCCATCTATGAAAGTCCAAAGCTCTGTGGCACAGAGTTCTACACTTTGGCTACAATGCCAGAGACAAATGAATTTTTGCAAGGAAAGGGGAGAGAAAAGGTCAAAAGCTGATTTATTCATTAGCCTGTACAAGAGCAGAACACTTTGAAACGGTCACTGAAATAACAACTGGAGCTATAGGGACTAGAATTCAACTATTAGGAAAAGAAGTTTGCTTTCTAACTCTCTGGGCAAGTGAAGAATTCAGGTTTAGCTTATGCTTGCTATTCTTCTGTTGACACTTCTGTTTGCTAAAATACCCTGCACCAGCCTTGTACTGGTCTGGCTTGGTCACCTGCCAGTCACCCACTGGGGTCACAGTGACATCTCAGACAACAGCAGCCTGGTGAATTCACAGTTTGCTCCCTGCTCCAGGACCATGTTGGTAGAACACTCTATTCTCTCATTGTTCCTCCTGCTGGCTCTGCTCCTGGGAGGGGACCAGGAGAGCCAGAGGCTGGGGACACACCCTCAGGGCAGCTTTTCTTGAATGACAACCCAGCCAGCTTGGCTTCAGCAAAAATTCCTGTCTTCAAACCCTAATTACTGTGCTGGCACAGCACTCTGAGTGGTTTTTCTAATTGTTTGTATTTATTTGCAAAGTCTCTACTGCACAGGGTCCTGTGATAAATATAATTCCACTCATGGCCAATTCGATGCTTTTTTGGGGGTAGAAGGGAGAGTAATTTCATGGTAAACCATAATTACTAGTACAAGAAGTACCTTAATTGCCAATCCAATCTGAGGGAGTAGCTGAGGCTCGAATCAGCCTAATTAGAATTCTACTTGTTCATAATAAATAAGTGGTAATTACTAATTGGACCTAGCCTACAGTATTCTAAAAGTGTGAATTTAATGTCAGTTTGTGTTTAATTTTGGCCATTTCCTCCTTGCACTGGACTGACAGTCCAGCACAGAGCAGGCATCTGAGGCCTCTAAGTCTTCTCCTGCTGCTGGTTTCTAGTGGCAGAACAGACAACTTCACAAAGCAATTTATCACTGTTGAGAGCTCCTGAAAATCTAACTCCAGCTGTAGGTGTAACACAAAGACACCTCCAGCTATATGGTGGAAAAGGTGAAAAAATCCTTTTAGCTTTCAGATCCCTGTTCCTCACCTTTTCTGATGAAACCACACTCATTTGCATATTAAAAATGTCTTATGTAATTATTTGGGTCATTCATGGCTAGAAAGCAGGGGTTCTGATTGCTGCCAAATAAAAATAGGAATATTATTACAATATACTGATATCTTGGCTCTGTCTGTTTATCAAATATGGATTTAATCACAAGCATAAATCACATTCTGCCTGAAAGGAGGCTGCAGCCAAGTAAGGCAACCTCTCCTCCCAGGCACAGGCAACAGGACACAGCCTAAAGCTGCATCCAGGGAACTCTAGACTGGACATGAGAGAATTTCTTCCCAGAAAGGGTGATTAGAGCTTGGAAGGCCCAGGGAGGTGGTGGAGTGCCTGTCCCTGGACCTGGCACTCAGTGCCATGGCTCAGCTGATGAGCTGGTGTTGGGTCATCTCCCACTCTCCTTCCCACATTCAAAATCTACATAACTGAGATACTCCTACAGGCCTGAAACAACATTAGCAACCATAAACAAAGCATCATAAAAGTATAATAAATCATCCAAGACTCCATTTATTTCATACAGTTTTTACAGATCTTGTGTGCAACTCTAATTGGTTAATAGTTTTCTTGCCAATTACTCCATTGGTTAGTAAAAGGTATTTTACTTGTCTATCAAATTTCTCTATTCTTGGTTATTTTGCATATTCACTGATCCTCATGAGACAGATTTCTTGGTTATTGCAGGTGCATATGGTTCTCTTACCAGAGCAGCTTGTTGTGTTAATTGTTTCCATGCTTAAGATTGTTTTCACATGAGAACAAGAAATTACTTAGCTGCACACAGAAGAAGTGACAAGCTAGCTAATAATTTAGCAGAGAGCAAGGCTGATTTCATCTTTTATAATTTATCTACCAACTCCATGGTTTCTCCTCTTATTTTTTTCCCTAAGAACTCACTAGTTGGTAATGGGAATATTATGTTAGACCTACAAACACATTCTAACTTGCAGTTGATACGTGAGTTCAGCAGATTTGACAATTAGAACATTATAGTAATAAAAAATCCAGGCAAAGACTTTTCATTTCCAGTGAACCTTACTAGTCTCCTAATCTTTACCACTAATGGGGAACTGAAGATTTTTTAATTACAGCAGGCATAGGTGCAGCAGCTTTGTATCTTAGAGAGCCCCTTAAAAAACATGGGTAAGAAGCAACTGTGGAAATCACAACAGAAATGTTGTGGCATAAACCTGGTCTTGCAGGGCTCTCTGTAATGAATGAGAGTAAAGTTAACCAGAGTGAGTGGCCAATAAACAAATATCCCACCCAAACCCCAAATGTCAGGGTGCTTCCATCTGTTAGCAGCCCCATATCCTCCCAGCTCCAGCTGCTCACAGTGTAACACAGACTTTGAAATCAGTAACTCCTCTTTACCCCATTTTTAGCTTTTTTTCCTATTTTCTTTTTTTTTCCTTAATTTTGGGTCCTTCAGAAATAAAAAGAATTCCTTGAGGGTTTTTTTTTTTTTTTAGATCAGCTTCTGTTCTCATAGCTTCTGGGCAAATACTTCCTTATTTGCTAGAGGGCTTAAGGCCCTGGGAACCCAGCAAGGGGCAAGTGGAAGAGCTGCTCACACTCTCTTACCAAGCTAAAAATCACTTTTTCTATCAATCAAACTCTACATGAGGCCTCCTTCAACATACAGGCTCCTCACCTTTGTGTTATGATCCTGCCAGTCACTGTCATGGCAACCACAGAGACCATTCCAGCTGAGGAAACTGCTACTTTTTTGGGATAGCCAGTTGCTTGACACCTTAAAAAATAAAGCATGAACTAGAAAAAATTTACCTTTTTTTTTTTCCTAAATCATGCATGGAACTAAAAAGAGCAAGACATGTAGTAGTCAAGAAAATGAAAATTAAATTTTTTCTCCATAAACCATAACTGTTGTATCCTGTATCCAGCAGGAACTGTGGTGCCTCACTGTCTTCGAGCAACAAACCACAGCAGTGACTGTCACAGTCACCTTCTAGCACAGAATTCTGCTCCTCACACTCATTGCTCCCACAATAGCAACAATGACCACAGAAAAATTAATGTCTCCCCTTTCCCCAGACAACAATCTGGCAAACATACTGATAATTTGCTGCAAGGACCTGCACTGTGTAAGTTATAAGGATAAAATAAAATCAAATAAAAGAGCCACAAGGCTCTGCCTACAAGCAGGGAGAGGGGGAGCACGAATGCAGCAAACCTGGGGAGAATCTTGTTCTGCACCCAGAGACTGCCCAAGGCTCAGGGAGTCTCAGTGTGCCCCCAATCCTGAGCTTGCCCCTGTTCTAGTGCAAAATGAGTCTCCAAAATTCTCTTTTTAGAAACCCTGAGCTGTCCTGGCTGAAGCCATGATTTCCCTGCTCCTGAGGGTATCTGACCTCGTGTGATTTTGTTGACTCTACACTTCAGCACTGGCCATTCCTAAAAGAATTGCTCCAGCTGGGAATTTACTGGCAGTTCCCTGTGCCCAGCTGTGGCTTCTTTCACAGAAAAGGGCTCCTGGCTGCTTTTTCTTGCCCTTCAACTGGGGCATCCTTAAGGTCTCAGCTGCATCATAAGGGTTGGGCAAGCAAATCCTGCCCATGGGGCTGTGGAACAGACTATGGAAAATCCATGGAAATTCACACATTCACCAAGCAGTAGACAGGTGCTGCAATTCAGTTATATTTACAAATTATTTTTAATGTAAGCCAAAAGGGATACTTGTTAAAGTATCTTCATACTTTTAGCCTATATTATTTTATTTTATTTATTTCTAAGAAGGAAGGGAGGGGGAAGGCACCACTTCATTTAAACCTCAGCCACAACTTCCCAGTTTTTTCTTTACCCAGAATTGCAGGCAGACATCTCCACCTTGTGGCGTGAAAACAAAGTATCCTTTGAAAAATCTGATTTGCTATTTTATGCAAAGGCAGCAGGCTAAAATGACTTCTGTAAATTATTTTCCAGCAGCACACTTACACAAAAAAATCAGGGAGGAAAAAGGTTTTATAGACTATTGGCTACACATAAACCAAGGAGTTCATATATGATAATGAATTATTATCAGATATAAACTGATGTGATGATGATGAATGTAACATGAGGATGCTGCATTCAATTACCCTTTCTGGAGTGAAAGATCCACATCCTGCACAGCACAAACAGTTTTCTATAGCCTTGGAACCTCTTGGAGGACAGATCATCAGGCAATGGAGCAAGGAAAGTTTGGTTCAGGGCTTTGGCTACAGAGAAACACCTCAAGAGAGAGGGCAGCACACAACCTCTGCTCTCACAAGCAGACACAACCTGCATCCCTCAGGAAATAAATCCCCTTATTTCCAGGACACAAGCTGACAGGCTGGTTTGTGTAAATCCACTTTTCATGGGCTGCATAACTTAGAGTGTTCCAAAAGCAGTGAAATTGGTGCAATGAAATGGGAACCCTAGTAACATCACATTTCCAAATGTACCAATAGAGGGAGATACTCCACCATAACAATTCATTCCTTCACAGCAGGACTTCCTGGAAAAGAGAATTGAAACTGAACAGAAACAGAAAGTCATTGTTGTTCTAGTTCTAAGGTGTAATACAGCACAATATGTTATGAGATTTCAGCAAAAAATGGCAACTGGCTGAACTTTAATTACTAGACAGGATCACATAGGACACGTTTAATACTGGAATTTACTCTGATCTCTTCAAAACATTCTGTGACTACATTCCACATCATAATAACAAATGCTTTTATAATTTAGGCCAAAAAATCATTTTCCATTACAGTTATTCAGAAGAGGAATGAATTCTGGCTCCTTTAAAAACCCTTTACAAAATTTTTACTTAATTGCCTTTATTTAACTAACTCCACTGAAGGAAACCACAGAGCACAATGGCAGAGGCAAAGGGTGGTCTCAAGAGAAGTAGTGCAGAGCTCATGGCACTGAAGAAATTTAGAAGTTTATCACTTGTCAGATAATCCTACAAATGTATTTATTGGGATCTCCATAAACAGATGGGATTCTTAATACAACAACAACTCAAAATGAAAAGGTTGCATTCTGCTCTGCCTCAAAATATATGAACCCCACACTGAAGTCTAAGTGTAGATTTGTTAATCCATATCCACAATAAATGGTTTTAAAAGGCTGAGTGTTCTGCTCCTCTGTTCCTTGGGGATGCCATGATTCCTGTTTCAGGTTATCTGATGAAAAGAACAGAAGAGTTTTGCAATCTGCCAAAAGCTGAGCTAATTTTGCATTTTTCAAACTATTTGCCAGTCAAACGCTTTAACTGTTCCTTTGCTGATCTTACAAAATATTCTTGATTTAATAAAAGTTTTCTACTGCCTTGGACCTTGTTCAGGACATTCAGCTCTCCACGAAATAGCTACAATAGCATGCACAACGTAAAGACAGAAGTTGTTAAAAAAAAGATGATTTATCAAAGTTTTTGGCAGATGGTCTTTCCTGTCTTAAGGATTAATATTGTAGCTGAGACACTATTTGCTTTTATGACCTTTCAAGGGAGGGATATTCCTCATCTTTACATGGTGCTGGGCCTCAAATCCACAAAAAAGAACTTCAAGAGGAGAGACAAGCAGGGAATACAGAAGTTCTGTCTAGACTTGCAAGCCAAGATCTTTTCTCCCTTAGCACACAGCTGCTGAAAAAACAGAACTTGCTTTCTTCCTCTAATTGCTAAATTTCAATCAATATTATAAATATTTATCTATTTGCATTCATACTCACTCCTTAATAGTAGAGACAAACCAAAACACAATGTTTTAAACAAATTGTGTAAAAAAATCCCAGTTAAGTGGGAGCAGATCTAACATAAAAGAAAAAGATGTGTGCATCTACCCATCCTAGAATTTATTGTGTCTAATTTCTAGATTTCAGTGATAGCAGCACCCTTTTTTTTTAGGGTTTCATGTCAATTTTTAAGGAACAAAACATTGTCTAACATTACAGCAGCTTCCAGACAGTGTTTTTTCCTTTTAGTATTTCTGCAAAATTAAAGCTGTCCCCTTTCTTCTGCTTTTTGCTTCTACTGCTCTCTGTCCTAAGATAAATTATCATTTAAGTGTCTCTTACACTTCTTGATGTTTCCTCTACCTGAAGCAGGATTTCTTTTTTTTCCTTCACTACTGTGAAGCCATCAAATTTAATTAATCCCGGAAATATTGACTTAGCGCTAAGGGAAACATTATCATAAAATTAGAACCACTTGTGGTGGTGATGCCAGCTCCCCATCTGCAGAGCAAGGCAGACACTCTGTCTCAGTAAGTGCAGCACGTTTTAGGTTAAAGGATTTGGAGCCAAGAGCATTATTTACTCACTTAACTTCAGATATTCATGATACTACTGCAGATCAAGGAGCTGCTTGTTTGGCATCTTCTCTTCAACACTATTTCTCTGACATTACATATAATTCGTGCTACAAAATTCCCTACAAATTGACTGAAAACTTGTTCTAGTTTAGAGAGAAGAGAGATGATATCATACAACTACGATATCACTGTTACAGAATAGTCACTTTTTAATTATTTTTTTAAGACGGAATGCAGACTTCGTCTCTAAATCTCCTTCTTCAAATTATCAAAAATCGAATACTGATTTCCTCCCAATACAGGCTTTTTAAACTCTGTCATATGGCATTACATCAAAATGCAAGTTAACATTTTGTGACATTTTGTCCAATATCTGATGTCTTTTAATAGCACTCTTTAATCACAATCTTTAACTTTCATTGGTAGGAGATAATTTCTCCTTTCTAGGTACACTGCCTCTGTTAGTCTAAGCTTTACACTTCTTCTGTTTTTATGGTTCCAGAAAGGCTGAGAAAATTATTCAAATAGATACCCAGAGCCCATCCCTGGGCCTGGCTTTTCCTCCCCAGGTCTGCCAGCTGCTGTAGCCCCCTCTCCTCTCCAGGTGTTTGCTGTGGCTGTCCTTGTGTTATAAATACATATTATGGTATTGGCTTTTCACAAATGTTAGGGTGGATACTGTATGTGTGGTATTGAAACGGTTTTTAAGATACAGGGTTTTTTTAGGAGTAACATAAGCTGATAAAGTGACTTTGTAGTGAGTGAACTGCCTTGGCTGGACACCAGTTACCAACACCGACCTTCTGTAAAAATTAAAAACCACAGCCCAAATTAAGACTAATAAGAAAAATAAGTTAAAACCACAGCCAAGAAACACGTATGCTCTAAAAAGGGGGACTCAAGGAGTGGCCATGCAAAACAGATCTTGGAATATGGAAAATAGTTTACAGGAAAGTTTTTAAATGTATGATGGGTCTGTGAATATGCAATGGGCTGATGGATTTAAGGGGTGTTCTTGGCTGAATGCCAAGCTGTTATAACCTTTTACTTTATTGTTTGTCTCTTATTGTCTTTTATTAAACCTTTTAAAATCCACCAGGAAAGCGAACCTCGTTTTTCACACTTGTCACCCCTTCTCCAGCTCTCCTGTGCTCTGCTGGGTCTGCTCCTCACCTGGGGAAATCTCGGAATGAGAGATAAAATCTCATGGATAAATCTCTGCCTCTCTCAGCCCCTCACCGCACCCCACCTCCCTCCACGCCATTTTCCCATCCATTTCTCACCCTGTCCGCAGAGATGTTGACTTTAGGAAGGTTAAAGGTGGCTGCCCCAGCCAACAAATGGGGTTTGGCAGGAGGGGCGGGTTGTTGTTGTTTCAGCAGGGAAGTGTCAGGAGAAGCGGCGCTCCCGGCCCCCGCTGCGCTCCGAGCGACGGCGGCAGCTGCGGGGCCTGAGGGCTCCGGGCCGGGAGAGGCCGGCACGGCCCCTTCCCACCTGCGGCTGGGAAAAACAGCGAGAAATCCGCAAATCCGGCAGCAAATCCGGAGCGCATCGGGCGCTGGGCAGCCTGAGCTGCAGGGCAGAGCCGTGTGTGGGGAATGGGGAGCTGTAGGGCAGAGCCGTGTGTGGGGATTGGGGAGCCCCAGGGCAGAGCCGTGTGTGGGGATTGGGGAGCCCCAGGGCAGAGCCGTGTGTGGGGAATGGGGAGCTGTAGGGCAGAGCCGTGTGTGGGGATTGGGGAAC
>JAOTQP010001009.1:2214173-2225554 GCA_026413545.1 Cichladusa arquata
GTGGGTGGGGTCTGGGGAGCCCTGGGGCAGAGCCGTGTGTGGGGATTGGGGAGCTGTAGGGCAGAGCCGTGTGTGGGAATTGGGGAGCCCCAGGGCAGAGCCGTGTGTGGGGATTGGGGAGCTGTAGGGCAGAGCCGTGTGTGGGGATTGGGGAGCCCCAGGGCAGAGCCGTGTGTGGGGATTTGGTCCGGCCCTGCTCGGGCCTGGTGCCGATTCCTGGGTCAAGGCCTAAAGCTGGTCCCGGCCTCAGTGAGTTTGAGACTAACGCACAGTCACGATCCTCCTTTCCCTTCTATCCCTGTTTGCTGATTAGATCGAACTTTTGATAGACCAAAGGCAGGACTGAAAATCAGACTTAGTCTGAATTCATACTGAGTGCAATGACAGATTTACAAACAAGCTGTGGATCTGCTGGTGGATAAAACCAGCGCTGAGAGATAAAAGAAACAATGGGATGGATTCCACTGACTGATGAATGGAAAAGATATCTGTCTCCTTTTTAGACATAAACCTCTGGTGTTTGTGGATTCATTTTCCTGACAATACAAACCCTGAATAACCCACATTAAGTGAAGTATTACACATATGACAACACACACACAGAATGTAAATTAAATATTCTGCACTGGCAAAATGTTCTGGACTCTGACTGAGATTCTGCCAGTGCCTGAAACATTCACAGCATTCACAAATTCATCAGAACCTGGCCTTTCAAAAAAAGAGCAGACTGGGCATCTTCCTCCTTCCTGTGGGCATGAAATGCTTTTAAATATTTACTATTTAATGCAACAGAGCAACAGATTTAATTATTTAGGTGAGTTCTTCCAAGAGAATGAGTTAACTATCAGATATTGAGTATTTTGCATGAAAAATTAGATTGCTGTGATAGAAAGGAATTTGATGTTCAGAAGGATCTAAACTAAAATAATTTGATTTTGATGTTCAGAAGGATTTAAACGAAAATAATTTGATTTCCTGGAAAAGGTCAAGTTCTAAAAACCAACACATTTAACAGGATAAACACATTCCCCACCTCACCCGGATTCCATGAAATTTTACAATTCTGAACTATAGAAACCTCAAAGTAAGTTTTCACTTCAGCTCCTGTGAAAAATGAAGAGCTCATGTCTGTTAAATCTCTGTGCTCCTGAGACAACCCAAAACCCAGCAGCAGTGGTGGGAGAAGGGAGAGAGGCACACACAACATGGGGGAGAATCTGAAATGGGTGCAAGCAGATTCTGGAAGTACAGAACACATGCATACATAAATTGTCATTAAAAATATGGAGAACAACCTTGAGAGGAGTTGCAGTAACCCTGGCATAACAAGGTTTGGGGCATTCTCAGCTGCCAGACTTCTGTGAAAAAGGGATTGAGAACAGATTCCCTGTCAATGTCTTTTCAGCTGGGATGGCTCTAGGGTCTAAAAAATCTGCTTTCTGTTAGGAAAAACTATAAAATGTTCAACAAAAGATGAAAAACATGTCTTTCATTGGCATAAAATCAGGAGATTTCCTTGCAGGAGGGTGTACTGAAAATTCCCTAGAAAGTAGAATACAGAAAGAATAACTGCCACTGGCAGCAAATCCAACTCTCAGCAAATACATGTGTTACAAATCTAACAAAACAAACAAACATCACTCATAGCCTTGCATGTATGTACAAGCTGGGTTTAATAATTTTTTTAAACCTTAGGATTGGGCCTTAAATTATATATAATTAGTGAAGTCCTTTCTTACTTCTATTTCCCACTTTAGTTCTTGAAATTTGGTGTCTATTGAATCCTGTTTTAGGGCTTTTTCTAAACCCATAGACGGAGAATTTTGTTAACAGTGCAATAAAAATAACTTCATAGTGTTACAAGGAAACATTAAAGACTTTTTTGTGTGCTTCTCTTTCCCTTAAAAAAAAAATACAGACATTGTTTCTTTAAAAGGCTCCATCTGCAAATCCCATTAGATGTGCATATAAGGTTTCAGATGATTAATAGCTGCCTGCTTTGCTTTGGTTGGAGGGGCTGAGGGTATGTGTGTTAACCCCTCCCTCCCCTCGCTCACATTTCACTCCACAAACTTGTCACTGTCTCCCCAGCACAGTATTTAAAAAGTGTTTCACTCATGCCCAGCACTTCTTCACTTCAAGGAAGCAACTCATGGCAATCCCTGCATAAATCTGCTTGCCCCAGTCAGGGCAATGAAGACCTTTAGAACTAGAGTTCCTAAAGTAGCAAACCTGCAAGCGCATCAATCCCACAAGCAAACTGTTGTTTAGGGAGGAGTATTCTGTAAAGTTTGGAAGCGTTTCCCTCTGCTTCTCGTGTGCTTTTGAAGGCTGAGCTGCCAACAGCAGGAGCAGGGAGGTGTGGACGGGACTGGAGGCAGATGGATCCCAGCAGCAGCAGCTGCATGCGCAGCCCACAGCCCCCCACCCTGCTCTGGGGGTGTGCGAGGAGCTCCCACAGCGACCTGACCGCCCCAGGGCTCAGCCACTACCCAGCAGCACCGTTCTCCTTCCAGCAAAAGCCAGATCTCGCTGCTTACTGCGATTTCTCAGCCTCCTGCCTGGTGGCAGCTCCCCACAGCTTCCCGCAGGAGGAGCAGCACCCCCCGTTCCAGCGCTCCGAGTGGCACCTGGCGGCCACCGGGGCCACCAGAGCCACCAACCCAGCACTGGCCTTGGCTTCTGCAGAGTCGGGGGGCAGCAGCCCCAGCCTAGTGAGCGTGCCTGTGGCTGCAGGTGAAGATGATGAGGCAGCAGCAAATCCTACAAGTGACTCTGAGAAAAAGCCATCCAAAAGAAAAAAGGAAAGGGCAGGTAGGTGATACGAAATCAGGGTTGTGGTGGAGTGCAGGAGATGGAATGAGAACACCTGGTGGGTTAGGAAAGCAAGCTGATGAGCAAAACATTTCATAATTCTTGATTGGGGAAACTTTAGACAGTAGCAGTACTGTAACTAGTTGTCTTATTCTTATTCTTATCTTTCTATTTCACTCCTGCAGACCTTGGGTTCTGAACTAGGTATTTCACTCACCAGCACAATGCACATGTGCTGTAACTGCACAGGAATCACATGGCATGTACACACAAAACTGAAAGTCCTAGGATGTGGAGTTACACATTCACACCTGCCATTTGTCTGAGCAAAAAGAGAATGGCAGAGAGCAAAGATCCCTCATCCTGAGCTGCCTGTAGTAGTTGGAAATGTCATACTAGGAATTTGACATCTCAGTTTATGGTAAGAAGTACAAGAGGCAAAGTCTTCCTTTAAATATAAATTCTATTCGGTCTCAATAAATGTTAAATATTTTAACCTCAAAACAGGAGGTACTAAAAGTTTGCCCATCAGTACAATGTCCAACAATGCAGAAAATGAACATGGTGTCATCCTAGCTAGAAAAACACATTCTTTCTACAGTGTAAAAATCAATAATTTCATTGTTACGCAAACTCTAACTTGCTAATATATCAGATCCAAATCTGAAATATGCATAAAATTGTTTTTACTTAAGGAAGCTGTTAAAATTCAAGATGCTTATTTAAATGCCATAGTATTCACTTACAAGCTACAGTGTGCTTTTTCCCACAGCCCTGCTACCAAATAGAGAATATTTTCCAGTAGCCCCATTTCATAGGCAGAGAATGCAGGGGTAAAAATATTAATTGATTGATTTCTAGGTTTTGCAGACATTTGTAGAATGTAAGTTCATTTGTAAAAAGGATGAAAAAGGATGTTTAGGCAAAATCTTCCCAAATGCAAAGAAGTTTAAATAAAAGAAAAACTTAATTGGTGAACACTACTTTCATTAAAACATCAGCTAGTCACAGGTAAACAGCAGACTTCAGCTTACTCACATTAGAGGGATATCTTTATCCTTAAAGAGATTGATTCCAAAGCACATCTCCCTCTTCTAAGTAGAAGAAAAAAGCTGCTTTATTCTGTCTTACTAACACTCTTCACATTTTCTTTTTATATCTGCTGCTGTTCCCTACACTCTTCCTTACAGGGAGTTAAAGCAGTGACATCCCTGGGAGGTCTGGGATTTCATCTTCTGGTGACACTGCAACCCTGGGGAGAGGAGCTGTTAAATTCTACCCAGCATTGAAGCTGGTTGGGGTCCTGGAAGGAGACAGAGTCCTTGGGAGAGACACACATCTGCTTCTGGTTCCTAATCAGCATCTTTCTTCCCTTCCCTTCCCTTCCCTTCCCTTCCCTTCCCTTCCCTTCCCTTCCCTTCCCTTCCCTTCCCTTGCTCTCCTTTCTTCATTTTAAACTGGCAGTGCAGTAGGAAAAACCTGCCCAACATGATTTGTCCTTTCACATTTGTCATTTCTCACATTCTGTTGTCAAAACTGAAGCAGCTGGGCCACATTTCCACTTCTGGAATCTCCCAGAACCCCAAGCCATGGAGAAGCATTTTCTCTTGACAATACCCTATGGCACACAGGGATGAGAGATTCCAAGCTATACATCCTACTCTGCTCCCAGAAATATCCAAATATCCATTTTAAACTATTGTCTTTTGGAGATACAGACTGGTGAAACTGCCTCTTGGAAAGGGAGTCCTTCTGCAGAGCTGTGATGAGCTCACATGTATTCTGCATTAGTTACTTGTTCATAGTTTGTGCCATGTGCTGAAGGCACTGGAGAGCTGCTGCACCCTCCACGTGTGTGTGAGGGCAGCAGGGACCCAGGGGAAGCCCTTGAGCTCAAGGCTCCCAGACGCTGGTGGCAAAATTCCCAGCAAGAGATGCACACTCAAACCCTGCTTCCACACTCCAAACCCTCCTTCCACACTCAAACCCTGCTTCCACACTCCAGACCCTGCTTCCACACTCAAACCCTGCTTCCACACTCAAACCCTCCTTCCACACTCCAAACCCTCCTTCCACACTCAAACTCTGCTTCCACACTCAAACCCTGCTTCCCCACTGCTCCCTCCCAAGTCACTCTTGTGAGCCCCTGGGAAACATGGTTGTGTGTCTGTGCAGTAAGGGATGAGAACAAAGGGGATTGTTAAATTCTGGGCCAAAAACTTCTGCAGTTTTGTTCCTGTACATTCCCCATCCTTATTTGTGGGTTTCTGAAGTAGCAAAACCAGTATGGATGAAACCAGACTCATTCCCTTGGGATGAGAGCAGTCCATGTGGCACACTGGTCCCTGTGTGCATCACCAGTAACAGGAGCTGTGTTTGATTTCTCCATTGCTGACGGGCACAGATAAGACCAGAGCAGTCACAAAGCCCACAGTCACACCTCACAGATTTCTCCAGTTTTGTTACTTTGGCCACCAAAATGACACCTGGAAGATAAAGCTCATACTGTTACCATTTTGCTTATCATTTCTGGGTAGAAATATTATGCTGGACCCACAGAACTCCATTGCATACTGGTTACACACAAAAATTAAGTAATTAATTCTCAGCATAACAAAAATGCTACCAGTATGTTTAGTTCAGGGAATCTAGTAAGAGGAGCAAGAGAGGAGAAAGAGTCAAGGAACTCACAAAACTGAGTCCCTGAAAAACTGACAGTTTGGACTTTGCTCGCTAAAAGAAATGCATTTTTCCTTGCATTGCTTGGAGATTCTTTGAGCACCAACTGTAAAAACACAGGAGAAAAAAAATAAAAATAAGGGAAAAGAAAAAAGAAAAATTAAAAAGAGAAAGGATTAAAAAAATGAAAAAGGGCTCCCACAGTCTTAGGCAAAGTCAGATTGTGTTTGCTTATTATCATAATTGGTAGAGCATCATTTTGGCTATGGCTTGAATTTTGAGTTTGAAATACAACTCTTGACTACGTTACAGAAATGTACACAAATAGCAAACAGGTTTTTCAGAACAGCACAATGACAATGAAGATACCGAGGCCAATCATTTACACAGACACCAGATCTGCTTGTAGTTTTCATTTAGCAAGGATTAGAAAAAGTTTAAAAACAGGAGTGTTCAAGGTGGGTCTGGGCAAAAAGCACTGTTTCTCTGCTTTTGCTTGTTTTGCTGCCCCACATCCCCTGTGTTTCCAGGCCCTGCACCACAGGCATGGCTGGTTTGTTATGTCCTGCACCAAAGCTGGCACCATGCACTGCTAACATCTGCATGCTGCATGGTAAATCGGGGACCTGAAAATGTGTATATGAGGAATAAAAGTAAAAATGTGGGGAAGGAAAATCTTTCAGTGCAAAGGCAGCAAGGAATGAGAGCTTCTTCCCCACAGCTCCTGCTCTGTGACTGTGCAGACCCAGGGAATTCTGACAACACTCCCCACCCTGACTGAGCTGTCCCACCTCTGTCCTCTCAAAACCAGGGCTGGCAAAACCACCCAGTCGTGCTGAGCTCGAGGGGGCATAAAGCAAACATCTTAAAGCTTCACTGAGCACTTCAAGGAGTCATTTAGATCTCTGCAACTGCACATGTTCACACACATCAGCATAACCACAATTACACAAGTGTGCTCGTGTGGGAAACTGAAAGGTAGAAACTTCCACAAACACAGAAGGTCTAATTTTGGGAAAAGCTTGGATTGATGTAATAATAGGAGTACACAGGCATTAAGTAGAAAAATTATAGACTTAGGTTTCCATAGTTGTAAGTAAGAATATGCCTTAAGTAAGAAACTGTATTAGATAAGATGGTAAAGAGTTTTATAGTGTAGTAATGTAATTATATAGAGTAAGAGTTTAGGTGTTCTAATAGAAGCATAATAGAAGCATATGTGTGTGTATGTGGCAACAGCTTACTGGATAAAAGTATGTGCAGTGCAGCAAAGTTAAGTAAAGGTGATAGGTCAGAAAAATAAAATAAACTTCATAGTAACTCTCTGTTGGATTAAAATGTTGTATATAGCATTGTAACAAAGAAACCCATGACCACTTTGGCTATGGGTGACTTCTTGCTTCTGTAAGTCTCATGACCTCGAGTCTGATGCATTTTGAAACAATAAATCAACCCTCAGAACCATCATGTTCCCATCCCTTCATTTCAAGCCTTGACAATGTGCTTGCCTCTTAGAGAGCCAGACCTCAAGCAGCAAGGCAGAAAGCAGCAGCAGATCACGGAAGGAAAGGACAGCTTTCACCAAGGAGCAGCTGCGGGAGCTGGAAGCTGAATTTGCCCACCACAACTACCTGACAAGGCTCAGGAGATACGAGATTGCTGTGAACCTGGATCTCACTGAAAGACAAGTACTTCCCAAACCTTTGTCTCCCCAGCTCCTTCTTCCTCCCCCACAACTTCTCCCTAATGCTAAAAACCAGATTTGTTACTCAAGGGTCTGCTTTTGCAATGGCACAGAGGTATTTTAAAACAAAGCCTCCACATTTTTTCAAACACCTACGTTACACATCTCTGGAAGGAGTTAATAAATTTAATTATGTTTCTCTAAACTAAAGATAGACTAGGTAATAACTGGTCTCTACTGAGTTCTTGTTTATCATTGGTGCATATTGATCTGTCAAGGTTTATATATGGAATATGGCTATCACCTTAGACTTTATTCAAATTAATGTTTGATACATGCATTCTTCCTGGGTCATGTGGAATTCTGAGGTGATAAGGAAAGACAATTATACAGAGTTTTGTGGAGAGAGGTATTTCTATTCTCTCATTGTCATCTCAGTCCAGGTTTCCTTATCAAGGCTAAGTGGACAGCAGAAGAATTGCATAATTATGTGAGGCAAAATTCCTGATGCATTAGATTGGATGACCTAGTGTTAAAAATACATGAGAGGCACTGTGCTTTATTTGACATGAAGACAGATTCTAGGCAAAGCACTTGTACTACCTCTAAGGGTTTCAAAGGAACATCTGTGTGGAGCATTTTAGAAACAATTGTTCCAGCCTGTGTTAGAGAGATGGATTAGTCAAATCTGAGGCTTTGTTCACCTTTACCTCTAGAATTCCACAAATCATCTGTCTACCCACATATGCATAGCTCTGCTTATACAGCTCAGGTTGAGGCAACAAGTAATTATTTTCTTTTTATCACCCAGGTCAAAGTATGGTTTCAAAACAGAAGAATGAAGTGGAAACGTGTTAAAGGTGGGCAAGCAGTGCCCTCACACGAACATGACACAGAGGATGTGGACTCTGCTGCCTCCCCCAGCTCTGAGTAGTCCCTGCAGCAGTGGGAGAGGAGTTTGGAGAAAGTCATTGATTGGAATGTGGGAGCAACTGCTGGGAATCAGCTACACAACGAGATCACCCTGCCTGCCAATGCTGTAGCCCATAGTCTTTAAAAGGTGCTTGAGGTTACAGAGGCAATTAAAGAGAACAGGGGGGAAAAAAAGCCAAAGGAGGACATGGTTTTGATTTTTGTCTCTTGACCTGTCTTACTACCATAGATGTGTCTACAGAAAAAAAACAACAAACACTGAATATAAAATGGGAGTAATGATGTCGAGATGCTCAAACATCCAGAAAATCCAGATTGTTAGTCAGCCTATGCAGCTGTATTCTCATCCAGACTCTCCCTGGTCACACCTATTCAGTCTGCATTTGGACTTGACAATGCACATTTTCCTTGTGCCCTACTTGCAGAGAAATAAATGCATTGATAGTCACTGATTTTTCTTGCAAAATGAGTTGAACACCTGTATGACTAGGCAATGAGATTACAAAATAAAATGTGAGACTAAAAATACATATACACAGAAGTCTGGTCACCAGTTTCAGAAGAGATGGCTTTCACACTGACAGTCCAAGAATGCTGGTGCCTTGTTGATGGCAGCAATTTGCAGGAGATTTCTTCCAAGTCTGCTATAAATCCTGAAATTAAATTGCTAGAGCTTAGTTTCAAATACTTTTTCGAAGCAGTCATTACCAAAGGTCCCAGCAGGCACAGCAGAGATTGAACTCTCAACACAACAGCTAAAATATCACTATTTTGGTATTCAGTTTTCCAATGAATTGCCACAGCACCACCAGAAGTCTTAAGAACACTTAAGAACATTCCCACTTTAAATTATCCTTACTTTCAACCAAAACTTGTAGTATATCAAATTATGATGACTTGGAAAAGCATAGTGCCTGCTCCCATTTCTTACATCTTTTGTTTCGTGTACTAATGCCATATTTTAAGCAGAATTTTACACTAGTGTACTGCATTATGACTATTGAGAATACTGAAACTTTGGTTTAAGTATTTCAAAGGTAACCATTACTTGCAGCTACAGCCTTTCACTTTACTCTGATGCACTGCTGTTGTGGTTGCACGTGAACTGTAGATATGATACAAATTTGTATATCTGGATTATATGTTTATAAAGCTGTTAATGGTAATTCCACTTGTAAAAGACCTCAAATTTGATAAATATCAACTTTTTTAAAAATTTTAACAGAGATGCTTTATTCTTTTCAAAGAGCTTCTTACTTTATATACTAAGAAAAACATACATTACATTCCTTCTCAACATTTCCAAACTCCGATTGACAGATGAAAAAACCAACAGTTTAGAGTATAAATTTGTGCAAAGCCAATTTAAAAAAGTATTTTTTAAAAAGAAATTATTTAAAACAAAAGAAACTTGAGCAGTTTGAGCAGCACTGAGGAAGTGAATTAGGTCACTGTCTGGTTTCCCATACTGCGCTACTTGCTCTTATCCACTTTATCCAAAAAGAACAGTTACCCAAATCAAAATGCCAACACTCCTCTGCCCCTGAAAAAAAAAAAAAAAAAAAGAGAAGAAAACAGCATCAGGGATGTTTTACACAGGGCCTCTCCACAAACTTGCAGTCCCAGCATGGATGTAAAACCATGTAAATTTTGTGATATAACAACTGCTACATAATCAGGTCTAATATTTAGGGGTATGCATGTTCTCTCTCTGAGCTACACCTACCCCTGTCTCTTCAGATCTTTATGATAAGGAAAAAATACCCTCAGCTGTCTCCTGGGACACTTGTGGTAATATTTAAATGAAGGTGGTACAGACAGGGAGTTATGGTCAGATCTCAGTTACTCCAGCAGTGAGAATGTGGACAATGACAGAACACCATTCTTTTGGTTAATAAACCTGATGTTAGGAACAGGTTCATAATCTCACTACTCAGGTGACATAAAACTAGTTGGCTAAAAAATTTGCCTAGGCACAGATGAGAAGGTACAGTTTACTGTATCTTTAAGAACAGAAAATGTCTTTGGCTTTACTTCTTGAACCTTGGTGCCTTCTGATTAGACTCTGACTAAACTCAGTAGCTTGGCTCTTGGCAAAGACTGAAGAGAGCTGTATTTTGTGAAGAACACTGGTGCTCAGATATCCTACCCTCTTCTTCTGAGACACAAATCACCATGGAGCAGAAGTTCTTTCTTACTTCTATCCTTGTAGCCTCTTAAGCCATTTAACACTGTACATCACCTCCTCCCCACTGTGCTTAAAAAGTTTTCAACCTGCAGGAGCAGCTTATTTTGAGATGAAAACTTTTGGGGTCTTGGCTACTGACATAAACCAAAACTGTCTCCTCGCCCAGATGAGAGGCTAATAAATCTTTTCTTTCAAGGAACCTGTCAATGGTAGCATAATGAATCCTAATTTACTTAAAAACTAATCAATGGGATCTCAGTCTGTACTAATAATTACAGCTCCTAAACAGTTCTTTCTCTGAATTTTGAGAAATAAGCTATGAATCACCTGTGAGATCTTGTTCTTGGGAAGTTTCTTCATTAAACCATCTGCTCACTCTAAGATTTTAGTGTTTTGAGAAGGAACATTTCACTCCTGACATCAAAGCATTTGACCTCTGAACCTCTGGTGCCAGGAATCTTCCAGGGAAGGTCTGTTGTCTGGGAGCAAAGTCTTTGACCTGCAATTATTTTTCTCAGAAATACACATCAGGCTGCATTCTCCTCACAGAAGGGAGGGGAGCTACCTGGGATGTTTGGCAGTGTTTTCCACACCTTATTCTCAATAAATAATCTGAGCACACAGTCACCCCCTGGCATCAGAGAAGTCTGGCAGGAATTCCCCAGGAAGCACAGGCAAGCAGAGCAGTGAGACCTTGCCAGTGCAAACAGCCCACAGGGAATGGGGATTTCTGTATAAACACAAAAATATGTGCTGGAGCCCTTTATATCTGTGCTGCTTCTTCTACACAGAGCAAGAGAAGTGCTTTCCTTAGAGTCAGAGACTTTATGGACTCTTTATCTATCTAGCCAGATGCCAGTGGAGCAGAGGCCCTGATTTGTTTTACAGGTTCTGTGTCCTATTGTCATTGGATACTGCTGGGAACCAGGGAAAAGCAGCCTTGAAGCCTTGGGTTTCTCAGCCTTCTCAAGGACAAGGAATTATAAAATGATTAAACACCTGTTGTTGATGTTTTGCAGAAAGCATGTTTTCAAAGAGGTGTTGCCTTCTTGGACCAATGAGTCTTTTCTATTTTGTTTTGCA
>JAOTQP010001009.1:2225654-2238515 GCA_026413545.1 Cichladusa arquata
ATTTTGCAGAAAGCATGTTTTCAAAGAGGTGTTGCCTTCTTGGACCAATGAGTCTTTTCTATTTTGTTTTGCACGTATTACCCTATATAAAGTGTAGTGCTTCTTTAAAAAAAGCTTTCTTTTTGCCTCTCCATTGCACGAGGAGCTGTGCTGCATTATCCTTTCTGCTGCTCCTATAGCCAAAATGCAACATCCTATGACTCCTCTGTTGTTAGTCCTCAGTTTCTCCATGCCATTCTACAGCATTAAGCCAGTGATTTTTTCCAGTCAATGGAGCTACTTAAACTCCAAAGATAAACCAAGGCCAGTCCAATGTTGCCTTGAATGTCTCCGGGGATGGAGCATCCACAACTTCTCTGGGCAACCCGTGCCAGGACCTCACCACCCTCACAGTAAAAAATGTCATGGACATGCTGTGAATAAGGAACCAAACCCTCCAGTTCCTGCTGTCTGGGAAACAAGAGAGCCCTTTAGCAAACATTCCACAGCCAGAGATTTTGACTGGGACATGTTCTACACAAGCAAAGCTTACAAATCCTGCTTCCTGTAGAATTTCCTATGCATGGAAACAAGCACACACAACAAATCAGGGCATTTTACAGAACACACAATTTTTCAATTACCCCATTTTCTTCCCCCACCTCTAGCAGTGCTCATATTAAGTTTCATCAGCCACTATCTCATATTTTGGGTAATTCCCTTCCCTTGAGGAAAGTGCAGAGCCCCTACAAGAAGTGCAGCAGTTTCTGGACTCAGAACTGGATCCACACATCTCCTCTAGGCAGATGGACAGGAAATCCACTTTCTTCCAGTGGTTACAGCAGAAGGGCTTTGTCTGACTGGAACTTGCCTGGCTGTAAAACAACCTCAGGCTCTTGCCTTTCAGGCTGTATTTGTGAGTTATGATGGGGCAGCTTCCCCTCAGCTCAGGGTCCAGGTGTGGGCTCCATCCCCACCCTCCCCAACAATGCCGCATTGTTCTGGTCTCTGCATGAAGGAGGGATTTTCATACAGTACCAGACTCTTACACCACTGTTCCCTTCCTCCACACCATAATTGTTATTTTATTCTTTTAAATAACTCTTAGACAGGGATAAGCTTCCAAGGTTGTCTGGAAGCTCCTCTGGGAGCAGATTGCAGAGGAGATAATGGGGGTGAGTAACAGAGAGGATGGTGACTTCATACCATGGAGGTTTGAGTCGTGTTTCTCTTTCCTTATTAAAGAAGAAAACATTTTTTCAAGGCTCCCTCAGTCACGCTGAATATCCCTGGCTTTGGAGCAGGAAACAGACATGTGAGCTGACATGCTTTTTACAGCCTTTAGTTTTTAGTTCAGTGAAAGTTTGTTATGGACCCTCATACCCAAGGTTAATTTGGCACCTGGAATGCCACGTGTGAAGTATTTCCTACAGCCAGGAATTTATCATCAGGTGAGTGTTAGCCCAGCAATGCTACAGTGAAGTTGATTATTGCTTTTTTCCTTTCAATACTCACCACAAACATCCTAACAGTTTCATACTTCTATCTATTTTAATACTATATTTCTATATTTTGATGCTTTTCTGTATATCTACATTGCAAAACTTTCCATTCTCTATTTCTTTCATGAGAGATGATCAAGAAAAATGATACAACTGTTGAGAATCTGCAGTTTCGAATTCAGAAAAAAAAAATTTATCAGATCTAATTTAATTGTTCCATCCACTTTTCTTAGCTGAGAAGGACAGACCCCTGGTCCCAGTGTCACAAATCTGGACTGGAAATTATTTTCAGGTGAATACAAGTATAACTCTCCATAATAATTATCCAAAATTGTTTTCTGTCTGAAGCTACTTGAAGAGGAGTTTCTGGGGGAAATTGTAGCTCAAGAAGCCAATCTTCATTCAAGTGTACAAACATCCAATACTCTATTCTGTGATTATATCTAGGAATGGCACAAGGTATAAAATGAGGCCTCTTTTTTAAAAGTCCTGGCAGCGTGGACTTGTGTCAGACTACTTGCTGTCTTCAAGTCACCTGTATTTAGCTGGATTGAGTTATAAATTTCTTTAAAGTATCCCAATAAAAAAAATAAATCTATTAAAAAGAGGATAAAATAATGAGGTGAAAAATGGTCTGTGTCAGGAAAACGTTTTAGGCACATCTCTCACTGGTATATTTGCAGAAGAAAACACAGACACAACTGGAGTATGTTTCACATTACAAGACTTAAGGGTTCTTGTCTGCACTGAAGACATGTTTATACTGCTGAGTTCCAGAATGAATCTGGTTTATATCCTCTGAATGCTCAGGGTCCTCCACACACTCCAGGCAGGAAGTCTTTAATGCACACACTGAGAAGACATTTTCAACTATTCAAACATTAAATAAATAGGCATGAAAAAAAGTCATTCTACTGCAATAATTAAATTCTTCCTGTGTCTTTACAAGATTTCTGAAAAAAAAATCCCAATAAAACAAAAACCAAAATCCAAGCCTCCCAATTCTGGCAGACCTGTTTAAAAAGTCCAAGAAAGCCATAAGGGATACAAACTCAGGGGAAAACCATCCATTTACCCCTTTGTGGCACCATGAGATATTATTGAAGACCAGAGCCTCACAGTGCTTGTCTAAGAGACACTTTGTCATTTAAAACAGCCTAGTATCAAGAAGAAAACCAAAATGATCATGTGCATGCATCCTCCTTCCCAAACTGGCCCAGGACCTGCCCAGTGCTGGAAAAGCACTGGTGAGGGAACTGAGGCATCTGGAGTCCTTTTCTGCTTCAATATTGATCTTCTTCAAGAGATTAAATATGGCCCACATTATCCCATTACTCTTACTCATCACAGCTCCTTTTCTTTGTGCATTGTGAGAATTTCTCAGCCAGTAACAAGATGAGAGAAGAGCTGGAGAGGAAGCTGGGCCTGAAACTTTCTAGAGCTTTCAGAGCACTTGACAATATTCTTAGTAATATGCTCCAACTTTTGGTCAGCCCTGAAGTCAGTGATTGTTACAGATCAAAAAATCTCTTCCAATTGCAGTTGCTTTGACATCCTGTACACACATGAATATGTAGGAAAAATATAACTCACCATATGGAAAACAATGCAAGGGTAATGATGTTGGATTTGTAATCCATGTGTAACTTCAAATATGGAACTGGTCTTGAATTTTCACTTTCCTTCACAGTTTCCAGAGCCAACTTGACTAGCATAATTTTTAAGAGAAAAATGATCTCTCTTTTTTTACAGTCTTCTCTCTGCTGTAATTTCTTTGTGTCTCTGCCAGAATGGAGATGAGGTGACGCCAAGAAAAAGGATGAGCTCATTGCATTTAATAGTATGAGGTTTCACAAATAAAAACTACATTACTCAATTGAGAAGTAGTCAGTGGTATAAAACAGGGTTAAAGGCAGGTAGTTGTAATTGGAAACAAAAAGAATTAATTAATTTCTCATGATGGTTGTCATTAGTGAACTGATCTGATTAGCCTTCCTTAGGGATGGAACTTTTATTATTTTATTGTTACTGCACTTTTATGATAACATTAACAGAACAAGATAAATGTTATTGGTGAAACAACATAGTGAATGCAGTGAATTACAGGAAAGAGTCATTTGGATTTTCCTGTTCAAATCCAAGGCATAAACCTCAGCCTCAGGAACAATGGGTTCAGCACTCTTTCCACAACTTTTTGATTTCTAGCATCACACTGAGCTCAAAAAGGTTTTATTCCACAGAGCACTGAACCCTTCCTAGTGGTACTGTACCAGTTCAGAAGAATCTCTCAGACCTGAGGAATCTGCTGACCATCAGCTCTACAGCAGTGCTTTTTCCAGTCTCTTTTTCAGGTTCCATGCAGTCTTTGCCATGTGTCACATGGAAATGGAAAAGCCTTTGAGAGGGAAGGACAGTTCAGGTGCCTGTAATGCACATCTGAGCTCCTCGTGTGTTGACTGGGTGCCAGATTTTTGCACGAGGTACAACTGAATCATTTTGTGCAAGGCAGGCAGCCACAGGTGTCAAAGATCACCTCACTCTCTTATGGGAGGAAAATTTAAATAAAACTTAGAGATCCGTGGTTTTCCTGTATCCTTATGAAAATCCTTTACCTATGCTGCCAGGAATGCCATGACTGCTATCTGGAAAGCAATAGGAAGATATGATCCATTCTGTCTCCTCACTCTCCCTGCAGCAGAACTGGACCAGAATCCCCTGTGGTGCTCCCAGTGGTGTCTGCTCCAGTGTCTCACTGACACAGAATGACCTAATTTGTTATGGCTGGTGAGAACTGAGAGAAATTAAATCCAGGGTCTGTAGTTAATTGGGGTCAGGTTGAGATGATTTATGACCTGAGGAATGTACTCACTCTTTACACTATCATACAAACAGCAGTATCAATTGGACTCAGCAACCTTTGGAATCAAACTGAAATTGGGATTTTCCAGAAAATGAGTGGTAGCAGAGGCAGGACCCATGGGAGCAGGCAGGCTGGTGGGCAGCTGAGCTGAGGCTGTATCTGAACACAAAGCCAGCTTCTCTTCCCACACTCTTGATCAGTTACCCTCCAAGTCCTGATTGATTGTGATTCAGAGGAGAGATGGAATAGGTCTATGCCAAGGAAATTTCATCTGTCTGGAATCTGACAGGAGGAAAAAAAAAAACCTTTGAAAATTTCAGAGGAAGCTGAGATTTGTCCCAGTTACAGTGTCTCTGTGTTCACTCAGCCAGCTCATGTTAGCAAGTGAGGCTCACTGAAAAATAGTGGCAAATGCTTTTCCATCAGTCAAGAGCCTCGAGTTTGGTCCCAAGTCAGTGCAGTGCAGTGCAGCCCATGACCCAAGCAGCAGGAGCCTTCAGCAGGTTCCCCCATGCCTTTTACAGGATATCTTAAATTAACATCTTTCTTTTCTTTGTGGACTTTAGTACAGCATTAGAGAAGAGTTACTCAGTTTTCAAGTTCAGAGCATTTTATCACACTTCAGCAGTTAAGTTGAACATTAAAATAGAGGTGTTCAATGCTGCTTTTCTTTGGGAAAAAATATCAGATTCTTTTTCTTCCCTAGTTAGGACTCTGCTTCTTCATTTTTCCTAACTTCATGTTCTGTTTTTGATTACACAAGATGCAGCCATTCTTGTGCTCACTGAAACCAGTGACTGATTTGGTTTGGGTTTTTTTTGTTTTATTTTTTAAGTAGGAAAATCATCTCTGTTCTGCTGATGGCTATCAAAATAGGCAGAGAAAGTGGAGGAGAGAGAAAATTTGCTGCAATCCCAGGAGTGGAGGTTATGAAAACCCTCTCATGGGTTTCTGTGCTTCTTACTGAACACAGTGAGTTTTGCTCACACACACCTTGACCTGCCAGCTCAGTGAAAGTGCATCAACCTTTACCTTCCTGTTCCCTGAGAGTGTCTTTGCATTACCCAGAGATGTGAGCTCGAAAACAGGAAAAAGAGTGGCCATTACAGAAAGGTGCAAAATGCTGTGTAAGGGCAGGGATGACTGGCAATGCACAAACCAGACTGGAATTGTCTCTGCTACATCCCAGAGCCTTCATCCCAGTGCTGGAAGAGCAAGAGAGTGTGGACACTGCTGAAGGCTTATGGGGAACCTAATCTGGTTTTTCCCCAGGTTGTTGACTTTTCTCAGCTCCAGCCTGGATCTTTCCTGGGCTGGGAATCTTTCTCAGAGACAAAACAAGGAAAGGTAGAAAGAAAACACAGATTGACACCTGGTGTTGACCACTGAGCCGTGTGAGTGTCTCGTGATATTTTGCATTTTTTCACAGAGGTGTTGCCTTCTTTGACCAATGAGTCTTTTCTACTTTGTTTTTCATGATCTCCCTTGTATAAATGCCTTGGCTTTTCAATAAATCACTTTTTCTTGCTGCTTGGAAGGAGTTGTGTTGCTGTATTATTTTGCTGCTTCCTAGCCCCACAACAAGAGGAGAGCATCAGGCTGAGCCATCCCTGCACTCAGTGGAACCCAGAGAGCTCCAGCTGCAGCACAGAAACTCCAGGAATGTGCCTTTGCCCTTATAAATCTGACTCACTCACATCTGTGGGGCTGGCAGTGATGCAGAGTGTGGCAATCTCTACATTTGGCAGAGCCCTTTGGTACCTGCAGTGTGACCCAGGCAAGCAGCCTGCAATAACACTGGGTGTTTATTCAGCTGTGCCTCTCCCCTGGATCCTGGGGAGAAAAGGTATGTCCTGCCTCTTTAATCACTTCATTCTTTGCTGGAGTAAACAAGAGGAGCCATGGGGGGTTGTCTTTGCTTGTGAGGTTCTGCTGTGAGCAGGATTTGCTGCAAGAGATGCCTTCACTGTTAGAGAACAAAGTTCTCACTCTGGAAGGAGGGAAAGATGAGCTGGGTGACTACAGATGTTAGAGTTCAAAAAAGGGCTGAATAATGGTCCAAACAACTGCTTCCCATCCCTACTGACAGACAAAGCACCATCCTAACTGTGCTGCACCCAGGGTGGGACAATTTGTTACAGACCCTGGAAAGGATGGGGAGCAGAGCAGTGAAAGTTCAGAGCAGCCCAGGGCTCTGCTGAGCTTCTGGCCCTGTGCTCCAGCACCTCTGCAGCTTTCAGAAGGGGCCCCTGCAGCCTCTTAGGAAGGGAAGCACTCTGAAAAGGAGAAAAAACTCTTTAAGTAAAAAATACGTTAAATAAATAAATAAATACATACATACATACATACATAAATACATAAATACATAAATAACAAAAACAAAAAACACACAACAAACAAACAACAAAAACTAAACAAAACAAACAAACAAACAAAAAAACCCAACAACAACAACAAAAAAAACCATGAGAAGAAGCTGAAAAGCATTTGGCCAATTCACTACCATGAGTTTACACTAAAAACTCAAACAGAAGTCATTGATAGGTTCTTTCAAATATTGCCAGAATTGGTTGGGAAATTTGTGTTTGTTTTCCTTTTTCTTGTAAGCAAGAAAACTTACACTGAAACACTCTCACATGCTGACAATTATTATAAGGAAAAATAAAGGTTTATTTCAAAAATTTGGATTATTTTTTTTATTTAGGGCTACTAAGAAAGAGTAGTTTCAGCTGAGTTCAGGATGAGGAATTCTCACACTGTTGCTGCCCTTTACACAGAAGGTGAGGAGAAAAGGAAGGATGGGAGCTGGCTGGGCAGGCAGGGGTGCAGGAGTGCAGCTGAGCAGGGTGTGGCTCTGATCTGTTCCTCACCTGCACTCCAAAGCATCCCAGTCCCAGGCAGGGCACAATCCTGGCCAGTGGCACGTGAAATGTGAAAGGACAAGTGTCTTTTATTAATATTTACAGTCAGGTTACTTGCCCCACATAAATATATCCACAGGCAAAAAAAGGAGACACGACTTGTTTCTTCAGAGCCAAGATGGACTGTGTTGCATTTTGGGCTATAGGCAAAAAGGATAATGCAACACAGCTCCTCATGCAATGGAGAAGCAAAAGAGAGAAAGCTTTATTTAAAGAAACACTATACTTATATAGAGTAGTTTGTGCAATACAGAATAGAAAAGACTCATTGGTCCAAGAAGGCAACACCTCTCTGAAAACACACTTTCTGCAAAATATCACGAGACACTCACACGGCTCTCACACACCCTGCAGGTGTTTAATCGTTGTTTTTAATTCTTGTCCTTGTCCAGCCTGAGAAACTCAAGGCTTCAAGGCTGCTTTTTCCCTGGTTCTCAGCAGTATCCAATGACAGGACTATTGTATTTTTACCATTGTAATTGTAATTTTAATTTTGCAATTGTAATTTTAAGTCATTTATGTGACTTAAAATGGCTTTTAAACAGTGAATTTAAAATTAATTTCATATATAGTACCTACTATGTTTGTCTATCTTTATGTTTTCAGTCTGAGCCACACCCCGGCTGAGGCTTCACTCCAAAAACCTCGACTGCTCCAAATGGATCCCTCACTTCTTCCCCTCATTAAGTTCTCCCTGTTTTCAAAGAAAAGAAGATAAAATTCTGATAAAGTAGGATCCTCTTATCAGACTTTCAGAATCTGCAGTTTTAATGTAATGGTTACTACAGGCAGAAATATCAGGTCCTGCAGCTCGATGACCTTCCAGTGCCATGGCAGGTTCTTCAGAAAACAAGTTTTTGAAAATTGTACTTCCATGGGTTTTTGTCACCACTTTTAAAAAGAGCAGAGGTTACATATGTTTTTCACACAGTCTTCCAGTGCATTTAAGCTTTCTCCACCCATCCCTTTTCCACTTACATGGAATAAAAAAAAGTCAGAGATAGCAAGTGAAGATAAAGTAAAAAGGGATAAGTGTCCCTGGGGGCAGATTTGCTGTATTACTTACAATACTTTTAAAATTGAAAATGTGAAAACACATTTGAGTGATACTTCTACATGGATATTCTTAGCTCCTTTACTCTGATTTATATGCAAGAATGAAGTCTATATTGATTGATCAAGATAGCTCTGGATAACAAATTTTCCTAGATACTAGACTTATTTTGCATCACTGAATTTCTCTTCATTTTTAGATAATGAATGGGGATGGCCTAGCATTTAAAAAATAAAAAAGTAATTGAATCAAATTAATCTTAGCTGGAATTTAATGCATAGCGTATTCTGAATTTTCTGATTTTCAGGAGCTCTGTGTTAATAACTTCTTTCAAGATGCTTTTCCTAGCTTTGTTTTATTGAATTTCTTTCCTGGGACTGTTGGATCCCCATTTAGCTACTCAGACATATCAGAAATTGCACTGATATGTCAGAAGAAACAAGGCAGAGATTCTGCTTTTTGTCTTCTAGTCTTAGCAATCAATCAATCAATCAATCAATCAATACTGTCTATAGGTAGACAACAGAAAGATGATTTTTGGACCAAAAAAATAATCCTATGAAAAACAGCTTAATTTTTTTCCCCCAAATTTAGTTGGGTGGGATATTTTGAATTTGGATGCCAGGAAACCCTTTCCTTCCTAATGCACTCCTGTGTCCATCAGATTCAGGTTCTGCACTGTCCCAAGCTCAGGATGCCTTGCTGGCTGAGGTTTAAATGCCTTCTTTGGTACAAAAAAAGCTGAGTGGTAATTCTGCTAAACACTGCCACTGCTTGGCAGGGGAGAAATCAGCTCAAAGCCCTGCAGGATGAGCCTGTTCCTGGAGCTCCATTCCTGACATTCCTGGATACTCCAAAATCCGTCTGAGAACTCAGCTGGGTCTGAGCGCCCACCCTGGTGCTGCTGCCACATCCTGCCCATCCTATTGTTGGAAAATAACACAAAACTTTTTTTTTTTTTTTTTGTAACTTTAGTCAGTCATGTTTGCCTTTGCCTTGGGGAAAAGCAACTGATGTATCTTTTCAAAGGTCTGTTTCATCACTCAAAGTGTGATGAGCTGAACGTCTCAGCAGACTGAGAAAATACACAAAAGATAACAACCATTAATGAACATCAACCCCAAATATCACCCCTGGCATGGTCAGTCTGGGAAAAGAGAGAACCAAGAATGAGAATCAAAATAACATAGAAGGTGAAGGGATCAATAGGAAACCAAATACTACAGACTGTAACTTGGGACCAGTGAACACTGAAACAATTAATTTCCCTGGGTTTTCACTGTATCAGCACGAGAAAAATCCAGTGAAAACCTTGTGTGATGGAAAGATTTTCTCTGCACAACCCATGCAGTGTGTGGGTGAAATGATTTCTGTTACACATCCTGGCCAGAATAAAGTAATGCCTTCATTCTCTAACCCTAGAAATTGTTGTTGGGGGTTTTGTTTTTCCTGGAATTTCTGTGACTCCATCACCAGTGCTGCCACATCCTCCCTGCCCAGCACTTGCTGCCATGCAGCAGCTGAAGGGTTAAAAGTCTGCTCCGAGTTTTTTGTGGCTTCTTTCCAAAAGGTTCCAGTTAACACCAAAGGTCTCCTTATAGCTCCCTCACTTTAATAGATTTTTCCCATTGAGTTCTCACTTTATAGACTATCATTTCCTTTTCTGCAGGGGAGCTATTTTCTGGGTCACTGATCCAACCAACTTAAAAGGGATTTCATTGATTAGATTTTATTGGTGGTTACCTCAACCATAATGGCCCAAGTTGCTAGTACCTGCTAACAGCTGTGGGTCTTGCTTTGGTACCCTGGCTCTGCACACTCTTCCACAAGTGAAGTTCCTCTCTCCTGCCTTGACTGCTGGATAATTACTTAGCACCTTCTTTACCTCTTACTACCTCAGTTGTTTTTTACATTTCAGTGCCCCAGATCAGCTGCACGGTGAAATGCTCCTGACAGAATCCCCTTTGCTGAGGGTGGCACCTCGCTCCTCTCCTTTCTCTGTTTGCCTCTGGTCCCTGCAGCCACACAAAACCCCAGCTGAAGCTCTGTATCCCAGCCAGCATCGAGCTGGGAGATCACTTCCAAAGCAAATTGAGCAGAGTGTTTTAAAGAAGGATGTTTTAATTTTTTAAGTGAAAATTACCTGACTAACACTGAAGAGTCCTCCCTTCACACTCTTGACTTTTGATGCTTCACACTGCTGTGTTTTCCATTGGTGGGTCATGTCTGTTAGAAACACAGATTGATAGTCAAGATAGGCATTTATTCAAATCCCTTAAAAAAGGCACAACTCCCTCCTGGCTCCTGAGCAATGCAGACTCCATACTCTGAGTTGTTTTCTCAGCACTGTGTTCTTTGTGATGCTCCAGCTGTGATTCTCTTCCAGCCTTCCACACTTTTCCCTGATCCATAACACTTTGCAGTGATGGCCTGTGCACCTTTCACTACCTTTGCTTTAAGGGGTAACAGACAGAATTTAAGGAGAAATTGCTACGATTTCTGCCATTAGAGCAATGAAGGTGCCAAACTATCATAAAGTAATTACTGTGATTATAATTAGTACAACCTCCATTGCAACAGAATTTAACCAAATACTTTCTCCTTTGTGGTGCACTCTGCAGGCTCTAATTCATTGTGTGTCTCCAGTGTCTATGATGTCCACAAACTACTTTTCCCCTCTGCAGGTGAGACACTGAGGCACAGAAGTTTCCAGCTCACCCAGATCCAGCCAGGATTCCTGCCCCATCTCTTCTGTCAGCCCCACACTGCAGAGCTGCACAAGTGTCCTCATCTGCTCTCAGGGATGCTCTCTGGGATGCCAGACTAGTTAAGTTGTTGGATTTGTTTCTGAGTTTCATGATGGTGCAGGGAAGTGAAAGTACCCCAGTGAAACTGCAAGCCAGGCTAAAAAATTAAGCAGAAGAGGTGATACTACGCAGTGTAAAATCTATGAGTACCAGCAAGTGAAGACTTCTCTTCACAGATTTTTAAGGAAATTACTCTCAGAGCAATAATGCAAGTGATTTGTAACTTGCTACTTCTAGGTTCATTTCCTTTCCTCTGACATAGCTGCTGTCCTGGCTAGAAGCTCCATGCTTCTCTTTGTGCTAAGCAGAGTGCAATGGCCTTATGAGAAAGGATATAATTTTCTTCCAGCTTCTTTAGAAAACCATCTGACCAACAGCCCAGGAGAGTGTACAGAATGTTGAGAACTTTCAGAAAGGAACAGGAACAGTGGCCAGGCTGGTACAAAACTGCCTGGCTCCATTGCCAGTGCCAACCTCTCTGCTTCTCTTATTTCTGGAATCCAATCCTGAAGCCTTTCTGCTTCCTGCAGTCATGGGGAGCACTAAATGTGATCTTGCAGCTGTGGAAACTGAAGTACAGAGAAACTCCCTGTCATTCTCTTTCTATCCTTTCACAGCACACAGGGAGAAGGAGCTGAGGGTGACAGTTCATTCCCTTTTCCCTACAAGACATGGCCCTTCCTCTGCTCTTCCTCTCCTGAGCAGAGATCTCTGTCTGCTCTCCCAGCTGTCCTGGTACATTATAGCCATGTGACAATCAATTAACTGCACACTCTATCAGAATAAAGAAGCCACCCAACCTTATATAACTCTTTTTAATTGTTTTCTTACATTATAGCATTTTGCTAAACTTATTCTGCCATAATTCACATAATTTAATTTCTCAAAGTGCTAATAAAATAATTGCTTCCTTCCTGTAGACAGAGTGCCTGAAATGTCTTCTCTCATTCAGAGCATTATAAAAAGTGGCTGTCATGAATGCTTAAAAGGACTGTTTTATTCACAAGACTTGATACCAAATTGTTCTTTCTAGACCCTGTGTTGTGTCTCAGACAGCCACAAAGGTGCAAGAAACCTCTCCAGACACTTCCTTGCATACTGGGACTAACTGCACTGGAGAAAGTCATCTGGAGTCTCATGAGTAAAGTTCTGTGGGCCAGTGGAAATCTCCTGTCCTCTTGCTCTTACACAACAGCTTGAACACTAAACACAGAATTCAAATCACAAGTAAATAACTCATACTATAAATAACTCATCACCACAGATCCTCTTGCAGAAAGAGGCTGAACAAAAGTAACCTTTGTGATTTACATATTTAGGCTTGAGAAAGAGAACTTCTTATCAGGAGGACATTCTGTGCATTTCAAACCCATGTCTGCAATTTAAACTTCCCTACATTTCTGCCAATCACATCCACCCTGTTTCTGGACTGAGTATGCCAGATCCAGTTCTGGGTCTCATTGGGCACAGCCTTACTTTTCTATGCTTTTTGTCTCAAAATGAATTAGGATGGGGAAATCTCCAAATTGTGGGAAAGGTTCTGGGGGATGAGCAGCAAAATGAGTGACCAGAGTGCTGCTGCAGCAGAGAAATCACAGAATTCTGGGCTGCATCAGCCAGGGCATCACCAGCACTACCAGAGCACTGTTCCTCTCAACACTTCACAGGCCATGCCTGGAACACAGTTTTGATCCCTGCTATACTCAAAAAAAAAAAAAAAAAAAAAAATTTGTACACA